>JAYRCB010000642.1:346982-405924 GCA_036026315.1 Trachelus stipa | reverse complement strand
GAAATATGAAAGTAAAGAAGAAGTAAGTATAGAAGGAGAAGAAGGTTGGAAGTGGATAAGAGGGGTGCTTCCAAGAGCCCATTATAGGAGACCGTCTCGAGGATGAATGAGCGCTGGAAGTCCGTGCGCTGCCTTTAGTGCTGTCCCCCCCCCCCCCCTTTCATCTGGCTGCTCACTCCCACCGAGTCCTGCGCGACCAATTTGCGCACAACTTCTAGTAATTCTAAATATTCTTGACCAGGATTTCCGATTTTTAAGTTTTAATATCTAATTTTATTAATTTCATTAATTTTTTCAATTTTTGAAACGCGTTATTTATAATATTAATATTTCTATTTGAGCGACATTTTACAATTTCAATTCAACTATTATCTACTTTGTATATTTTGCGAGATCTTGATTTCTCCTCAATTTTATATTTTGTATAAATTTTGAAAGTAAGTCGACATCTAATGAAATTAAATAACATTTGGAAAGTCTTATTCAACCTCTCGAATTTTCAATATTTCTGTGCAACTGATATTTTCCGTTATTCTCGCGGATTTTCCAACTTGATTGGGCAGAGATGAGTAGGTCGATTGTCAATGAGTCGATCTTCGTTGACCAAATTTTATTTCAGTATTGCCGTAGAGATGGCGTTACATATAACGCCCAGCACGTGGTGCCCCCTTAAGCGGCCAGTATTGAAACTAGACCCCCTTGCAAAGGTTCTGGTACCGTAGTCAGCAGAGAATGACTTCAACGTCCATTAGGTGAAAATCTGTTTTACAATAAATAAAGTTAAGAGAACGATCACTGGTAAAGGATATTGAAAGAACATCAATCTGAAGTTACGTATTTCGCTGGTTTTTATTATTTCCAAATCTCGCTTAGAACCTGAAGAAATTCTTTCACAATCTAATAATTAATTTAATCGTAATTAAGTGTAACATTAACGCCTCGACAACGACGAAGTAATAGATTATAGACTTTTAAGCTAAGATCCTTGCCCAGAGACACACGTTATGATATGCATGTTTATATATATATTATATATACATTATATATAAATATATCATATATATAATATATATACTTATAATACTTATATATTTATATATATACTTAAAATTCTTGACTTACGAGGGCATATAAATAAAATCTTATTGCTTAATATTCTTTTATATTTAAATTACATATTGATGATATGTTTTTGTAGTCCCAATGATTAATATGCACAAAGTACGCTTTTCCGCTTTCTTTCTTTCATCTTTTTTTTTATCTTTTGTGCAGCCATGCCTCCCAGGCGAGACACGTTTTATGGACGGATTAATCCGGTTGTCCACGGGACATTTCGAGAATCATTTGCGTTTTCCTTAAAAGCAAATATTAATTCCTCTCCTCCTTATCATCTCCACCCTCCCTGCTTTCCTCCCTTATACTTTTCCCACGCATTTCACGATTATCGCACGTCATTTCCATCTGTCACTTGCGGTTCCAAAAAGTGGTCTCGCGTATGTGGCCACGTGCCATAACCTCCCTCGTTCAGAAAGCAGTGGACTTCCGGTGGACGCGTCGTCGACTCTCGAAAGGTGTCCCGCGCACTTCCGGCAGCACTTGACGAGGCCTCAGATTGTCGTAACCCGGTGCGAGAAACGAACGAATTAACAAAAAAGAAAAAGGAAAAAAAAAGATAAAATGAAAAATAACACGAAGGGAACAAGGAGAATGTTGATCGAAAAAAAAAATTGGTGGACAGACTCAAAATCATACTCTTGACGTGTGATATCGCCGAGCTCGAATTCGCACGAGCCAGACTGCACGAGAGTACAGATAGAAACGTCTTACGGAACAATGGACGGTGAAAGGAATGTGGAACACTTGGGGAACGATGACTGGTACCATAAAAATAATAAATATTAAAGGGAAGAAAACAAAAGGGAAAGTAAATTGTTACGTACACTCACATGAATTGTCGATCGCAAAAAAAAAAATAATAAATTTATAAATAACGCGGGGACGATTTTCTACTCAAGCCCCGCCATTCACTGGATTCACAATAATTCACTCACTATAATTAGATTAATAATCGTTTAATTATCGCATCTCGAAAACCCGCTTCTTCCCACTCTTTAATCACCACCCCCCCCCCCAAATTCCTAACAAGAGAGCACCCCCACGTGATTCTCTCCCCCACCCTACCCACTCGTGTTGCTACACCTTTTTTTAATTTTATTAACTTCGTCTGTATATCTATATATTTGTATTCATTCATTTTCCACGTGTTCATTGTTTTGTTGGTGGTGGGTGGGTGGGTGGGTGGGTGGGGGGAGGGGGGGGATGTTCGCCTCTTCGATTTCTCGTAACATGTGTGACGTGACTGTACGCACAGACCTAAGTATATGTGTAACTGCCTATGGCTGTATGCGTGGACATGGACGTATGAATGTGTGTACGTGTGTGTCTTAACGAGCTTCAAATTTTTTTTTTCATTTTCTCATAAATATCACAATAAATTTCACACTGAAAGCTGCCGATGCTTTTACCTATGTAGCTAAATGAGAGTTTCCACATACGTTTTCACGATAGCGCATATGTTTAACATACTCGCGGGATCTCGAGAATCGATTTTTTTTACCTTAAATTATGCATTTTCGTTTCTAACTTCACTTTCCGCTTCCACTTTACATTGGATTTATATCGTGAAAAAATTGTCGAGCATACCCGAAGGGTAAAAGCGTCTCGGTTAAAATTGACAGGGTAAAATTTCAAAGTAAACCAGCAGCTTCGAAAACAAAAAAAAATTAATAAAGCTGCTACGCGACAATCTCCTCCCCATGTAAAACGTACGTTTCAACGTGATTCCGTCCTGTGAACATCATTATTCATGTTCAAGATTACATTACGTTCCCATCACCTTATCACACAGTCTCACTCAGAGTCTCGTCGCAAAAAAAACTACAAACTTTATCAAGTCACATTATCACTGAAATACGTTTTTTTCCTTCATAAAAGCTCTTTCGTCCCTCCGTTCTCTGTATAATAAAATTCCAGTCCTGAAGTTGACAGTTCGTTCATTCGTTCGTCCTATTTCTCGCGTAGTCTTGCTGTTAACTTTTTGGTTCGATACTGTTTAAAAATACTTTCTTTTTGTTTCAATTTCAAATTTCTCTCTCCCTCGTCCCCTCCCCCCTCCCACGATCCTCTATCAACAACTTTCACTCGTCTAATTGTAAATAACAATAGTACGGATGGAGTGTGAACCCATTCACGATTTGCACAGCGATTAATGTCGATACACAATAACATGTGAACTCGTTGAACTTTTCCTCCGACTCCCATTAACCATGCGGGATTAAAGTGAATAAATAAAAAAGCTAGATCCTCTCGTAGATCGAAGTGTCGCGAGGTGGTTTAAAAATCTTTGGATCGATATTGACATCTTTGGTGATAACCGTAATCGTCGTGATCTTTACAATCGCATTTCTCATCCACGCCCCTCCCTTGCTCTCGGGATCAATATTCATTCCCATCCCGCAATTCAAAAGTCATAATGAGAAAGAGAAACGTCCCACAGGGCTTTACGGCGCAGCAAACAATAAGCGATTAGCTTTCTTTTTTTAAATTTCTTAACGCGTCTTCGTTACGCATGCAGCTCCTGTACTTTCTTTTGTTTCTGTTACTGTTGCTTGTTCTACGTTTACAATTTGCTCCTGTGTCGTCGCTGATCGTCGCTCCGTCTCCAGTCGTTTCCGTTTAAACGCGAAACATCATTTAGACGCTTTTAACTACCTCCGAACA
This sequence comes from Trachelus stipa, assembly GCA_036026315.1. Classification (NCBI taxonomy): domain Eukaryota; kingdom Metazoa; phylum Arthropoda; class Insecta; order Hymenoptera; family Cephidae; genus Trachelus; species Trachelus stipa. The sequence continues at coordinate 402,144 of JAYRCB010000642.1, read as the reverse complement.
ATTAAACCTTATCACTTGTAATACGTTATTAACCTAAATTACTCTTACGCGAATACCACTCTATGTGTAATATAGATGTATATATATGTAGTGTACGTATATACATATATATACCACCTGTTAAGTATATATATACATATGTAGTCTCATATATATATATACTATATGTAGCTATATAATATAGCGTTACTATCTACTGATATGAGTTAGTTCACTTGTAAAGCACTTTAAATCCAACCTAGAGATACTCGTCGTATCGAATTAGAACGTCCGCGCTCATTAAGTCGGGATATTTCGAAAAATCAACGAGATTTTCGTTCCTCCCTTACGTTTTACGTGTTTCTTGGTTTTTTTAACTTTTTTTTTCTTCATTTTTCTCTCCGATTTACATTTACTTTTACTTCGCTGCCGAAGTGTGTCCTTGCGTTCACGCTCGCTCGAACGTTGAGTGGACCGATCGCGCATGATTTTCGGGGCAAGGGGGGCAGGGCTGGAGGCGACGTCTAATAGGCTGGGCCATTGGATTAAGTAGTAACGATAATTATCAAGGAATAATAAACAGGAAATAATTATAGTTAATTGGGTCGCGTAGAATTAACATCCTCGACTTTGAAATTCATCACGGTCGGTGGACGATTCGCTGCTCAATAAATGGGCGGTCCGTTTACAACTGGAGGCGTGTATTTTGATATGTAAAATTTTGAGAGGTCGTATCGATGCACGAATGACCCACGAATTTAGGGTCAAACCGAACGCTGAGCGATCGATCGAAATTTGAAAATTTTTGTAGGAGGATCCATCGGGGATAGATCGGACCGGAGTAACAATCGTGATGTCAAAGCTACGCATGTACGTCATCCCTTTAATCATTTGATACTTGGATCATCGTGAATCGCTCCAGGAATCAAACTGGATACAGAAAAGTGGATGCCAAGTGCCAAATGCTAAGGGAAGCGCGAGTAAGGCCTCACTCGGATTAGAACTTAGGCTATACTTTCCATCATTTTTTTATAATCACATTTGATAGGTTTAAAACTTAAGTACGTGATTCGTGGTTGCAGGGTGCGTTTGTTGGTATCGTTGACGACCTGGTGAGTCGTAAAAGCGAGGAAAAGGGGAGTATTCAAACGACGGGAAAGGGAGGTGCAAAAAGCTGTCGGGAGGGGCTAACGGGAAATGAGCGGATAAATAGGAGGAGCGAAACGCACGAAACGGCAAGTACTTTAAACGCTTGTTAACTATACTAACGGTGTACCTGATATGTACCGATCGAAGCTACCGGAGCTTCTCAATCACAGGGCGCTGCAGTCGCTGCTGAGTTTACGTTCACTGAGGAATTTCCCATTCCGTCGATACAAAACGACGCGCAGGGAGCGATTGAAAATTTAAATTATCCTCAGTGATAACAGGACGCGCCCCGTGACCCTCGTCCTGACCTTTGTCTCCTCGAAAATAGAAAAATACGAGTGTCAGCTACGCTATCGTAGGTAGAGACGTGTCGTATAAGCTACGACTCGATGGATTACGATGATAAATACAATTGCTACCGATATTATCAATAATTATTCATTAATTCGACTAATTGTAGTTAATAAACTTTTACTTTTTTCTCAAACTTTCTCTATTCCACTTTCATCCTGTCTTTTACCCCTATCCCTTCCCTCTCCGATTTCCACTACTCCCTTACACGCAAGCGCACGCGTACGCACCCCCGTATACGCAGACACATTTTCACGAGTACACGTCAAAGTTCGCATTTCGATGACAGAATCGTAGTCGTTATGAAAAATCAAAATAGACACGTGTCAGAAATCATTATGTTTCAGACTACAATCCAGTGATTATCAACGCTACTGGACTGTAAAGGCGGAGTCTAGGTTATAGATGGGCGGGACCAATTACGACACATGTTCTTATAAGTTAATAGTGACCAACTTGAACATTAAAAATCTCTGGATTGTGAGAATCAAAATGAAAATCGGTAAGAAACATATTTTATGACTTTTTAAAAGAAATTCAATCCTATTTCCCACACACACACACACACACATGCACGTACGCATCCATCTCACACTCTCTCCCCGTCTTTATATTTCTTGCTATTAATTGCGGATGCGTGTAACAAATGCCCAGTGATCGGCACGGATAGGTCCTCCGGTACGTAAATTAATGCTCATTCGGATGGATGAGTGGCGCGATTACCCGATGAATCTTATAGGGCTACGCCTATCATGTGACTTTACTTGACCACGTGAATATTACGTATTCACATTAAACGTGTGATAATCATGTGGGCGAAGCACACACCTGTAATAAATTGGTCGACGTGCTCGCCAATTGGTTCGCGCCACGGTAACAGCCGGTGATGCCGGCCAATTCGCTAACGACGAGTCTCGATCCGATTTCCGTTAGTTCGATGTTCGCGCCACCGTAGCGCCATGCTTCGGTGAGATTTCTAAATCTCCGGCAGAAATCGGATTGAGATTAAAAAAAGTCCTTGCGGGCCGCGCGGCTGGATTGACATTAGACGATAGGATGTGTGACTTACGGTAAACAGTTTTATAGCAAGACTCGAGACCAACAGGAAGGCACTTGGGCAAAATATGTGCCGAGTTGGCCGCCGTCCTAGTTCACACGGGGCACACGGTTCCCGCATGCGCATGTAACATCGCGCGCACGATTGCGTTTTTGTGTTTCTCTCTATCTCTATATCTCGTCTGTGTCTTCGGCGTGTCTGTATATCGGTGTAAGATCGCATTAACTGTGTCAGTAGCTTGATATGTGAATGTGTGACTGTGTGTATGTCTGCACTTATATCCGTATGTGTTTCAGTTTACTTACAATTTCTCGCTACGACTTAACCCTATGATATGTTCACATTCGTTATATTAATTAAACACTTTCTTTACCGTGATAACGGATTTTCTTTCCTCCTCTTTATAATAAGTTCAGCCCGCTCTATATTCTTAAAATCATTTTTCACACGTCGCCATTTCATAATTCCCATTGCCAACCCTGACCTCTTAAGCTTTTTTTTTCATTTCATTCTTACTTCATTTTTTTTTAATTTTCCTAAAACGTCGGGATACGTTATACCAACTCGAGAAACTTCGTTTCGCCATACGAATTGTGACCCTGCTCTTTATAATTCTATCTTCACCCGAAACAGACGATTTCACCCTAGCGGTTCCTGATCGTGACGCAACTTTTTGCCGAAAATGCAATCCTAACGAAATAACCCCCGTCATCCCGACGCTGATGAGAAACATAAATACACGCTTCTTAGGGCACCTTTGGTATTAAGCTTGTTCGTCGTGTTCGTAAACATGTATATATTAGTGCGGCGAATAACGCGCGCTGTGTTCATCAAACCCACCCACCCCTTCCCCAACCCCCAAAAATTCCCATCTCATTACAGTCCCCCAATTTACCGTACACTGAAAAAAATTCACGTCTTTACTTTTTTCCCCCTCTCCTCATGAATCCTCGCCGCCTCAGAGAGCTCTTTCGCTACTCCGATTTTTCCTACTGGACTTCAGCGACTCTGTTGTCATCTACGCGTGTACGTTATACCTCCACCCACTCTTTCGCGATCGATAAAAAAACTTTCGTCAACCCTTCTCGACAAATCACGGTCTTTGTTACATCGACCTTCTTTCTTATCCCCTCCCCCCCCTCCCCAACCCCTACCCGTTGTGTTGTCGCCCCTCCCCAGATACAAGATTTTTAACCTATTAATTCGTAATACAAGTGTGTAATTTGCGGTGTGTCGTGACATTAACAGTGCCTTTTTACATGCCAACGAAATTCTACACAGCTTCCGGCGAACGCTATTGCTGCAAGTGCAGTGCGCCTGTTTCGCCATCTTGCGTCGATACGCGAAAGCGGCGCGATCGGTTTATTCGCTTCTACGGATCCTACGGAATGATGTCCGGTACGATATTACAATAAATAATTATAAACATAACGCCACTCGCATAGGGCCCGCCTTTCAATAAATACGTTAAACTCTTTTCTAGGGCCCCTTTTTCGCACGTCGCGTCATGCACTGGGTCCACTTTTACCACGCAAAACACCGTTATGCTCTCTGCTTTTATCTAGTGGTACTTTAGAGTAGAACTGGCCAATCGATGGACGCTTTGGGCCCAGGAACTAAGCGAGAGATCATTTATAAGCAGAAGCCTCCCTAAAGTACCCAGAAAAGGACGTGGGTCTAATAAAATAGAAAAAAATAATAATAATAGGGTAAGTCCCAAAAAATATATCTAGGACCCGCGCTTAAGGATCACCGTATTAGCGAATCGCGCTATTTGGTCAGTCGCCATCTTTCATTCCTAATCATTATCGCTCCCACCCTTATCATTGATCCCCAAATACTTTCTATCGCAGTTTCCATGCCGCCGCATTTCAAATGATTCTTCAATTACTTTTTTACACCAATTTGCCTACTGATACCGAAACCATATTCGCCAAGCTGCTTCTTCATTGTTGCATTTTTATTCTTCTCTCTTCTATTTTCGCATCCAACCGTGACGTCATCATTGTTGAAATCTTCTCTGCGTTTCACTGTACCACTCTTCTCACATACCGTTGATGTCGATCTTAAGATTGCCCGTTCTCCTCTCCCTTTGATCCCTGCAATCATATCAGTGTTTGAATAACATAGTCGGATCGTGGCGCCATCTGTGCTCCCGTCTTGGAACCACAGCGCGCAGTGGTCGCCATGGAGAAACTACAGTCCAAGGAAGGTTTTGGAAGGAAGGAAGTCTAGTCGAGCGTTGCGTATACACCGATCGAATTTCTGCGACAAACTTTCTAGGTGACAAGGATCGATCAATGCTACGTTATATTAAAGACCAGCCGTGCGCCATTATGACTAATTGACGGGGAGATAGAAAATCGTAAAAATTCAATTCATCGATCACGTCCTATTACGAGGGCGCACGGTGTGAATTTAATATTGATAGCACGAAAGTTCGTTAGAGATAGATTAAAATGCAAAGTAATAAAAAAATATATATATATTTCGTGAAGAGCAATCACTTTTCGTGCAAGATATCTCTAGGGGAGTGATAGGAGAGCAGTGGGAGAGGAAAGTGAAACGATCAACAAAGCGGAAAAGGGGGAATTGAGGAACGCAAAGAAATTTAAGCTAAATACCAACCGTATAAAATAAAAGGAAGTCACGGAAGAGACGAATACATTTTTTTTAAGGAATTCAATTTTCAAATTACCCAACACGGTTATTTTAACTTGGGATATCCACTGTGTTGCGATTTCATTATATAGTTTTTTTTCCTCAAGAACAAAAACGTTTTCTTTCCTTGACTTGACGCTTTCGTGCAGACGCAGTGCTTGGAGGGGGATGATCAGCCGGGAAAAAAAAATGTAAAACTCGAGTTGGGACAATAAAGGAAGAAGTAAGAAAGCAAAATCAGCGAAAAACGCAAAGAAGAACAAAGGAAACGGCGGACAGGAAGTCAAACGTAAGGAACGAAGGAATCGAATAAACTCAAACAAAACATTCTGATATTCTTTCGAGTTAATCATAGAACGTGGTGATTTTTTCTTTCGCTCCATAATCAAACAACGAATTCGCAATCAATTTCACGGAGGACAATTCCTTCCCGCATTTCATTTGCCGACCGTTGCCGTACAGCTCGTGACAAAGGAAAGACAGATCCGTGAGAGAGAAAAAAAAGTCACCAGCGTCGGCCGATCGAGCGTAATGAAAAATTAGAATCGAAAAATCGAATCGGGTGACGCGTCGCCCGAGAGACTCGGCGAATCGCGATCAAAAAAAAAATCGAGGCAGATATTTAATAGTGACGTCATAACAGTCCCAGCCTGGTAAAACAGCCAATAAAAGTCCATTACTATTAGTCACATGGTAATTGCCGTGGTGGGGGTAAGAGCATGATATCGACTAAATGCCAAGCAACCATCGACCACCCAACCACCATGGTTCACTGATATACATTATGTACACACGTATTCGCACGCAGAATGCCGGTGATACAATAAAATCACGCAATGCGTAAAAACGAAATTTTAACATTTGAATATTAATTCTCGAATTTCGTATAATCTGCCTCGATAGTTTGCCGGTCTTGCCACTCGTGCTTTTCGAGTCCCAGCAATGTCAACGGAGAGAGAGAGAGAGAAAGAGATAGAGACGGGAGCTGGGAATAGAGAAAAAGACATTATTAACCGTGTATAAAGAGTGGAAACCTACTTCGATCCAGACATTTGTAAAGCCCACCTCGGCCATTTTAGACTTTGCGTATTCGATTCTTATCGCTCCCCGGTCTGAGGAGAGGAGAAAGGATCCTTGGAGTGTGGCCATTGCTTGGGCCGCGTAGCGAACGTCCTGATATTCGACAAAGGCCACCGGAGAGCCGCCCTTCGTGTGCATACGAAGCCGACAGAAACCAGGAAAACTGTGCAGAGACAAATCAGAGAGAAAGCGTACAGTAAACGTGCTTTTCTTTTATCTTTTTCATCTTTTCACTTTTTGAGGTTACGTTGCTTCGCGATTACAGGGGATACCCGGATCTCATTGATGCTACGTGGTTCGTGGCGTAGTGCGTGAGACAGTAGAGACAGTGGAATAGACGAGGGATAGAAGAAACAGAGGAGCAGACACCTACGGCAGTGCGTGTTTTGCTAATAAAGTGAACTAACTAAGGACTTTACTTGTTGGACGTTTAAAATGTCAATTTCCATCGAATGCACGTGAAACTTGTGGTAGCCAACGTCATACGGATTTCCCATATTGCATCCCCAAGTACGCATCTTCACGAGCGCGGCTATCGTTTAAATCAAACAAAAAAGGTAAAGAAAGTCGTATTGGTTTTTTCTTTCATATTTCTTTTTTTAAACGATCGCCGCATTCCCGCCAATCGTCGGGCACGTGACACTATCCTACTGCGGTGCCAATATATATTGTGCACAACGGGAGTCATCGATTGACGAATTTTTTTTTTATTTCGTGCAGCTGATCGCGCTTTCGCACGAACGTTGTTATCGAGTAGGGTGGCGTGGGGGAGGAGTAAGGGGACAGGGCCAAAGAGGTTCCCCTTTTGAGATATTGATTAATACGTGCTGAAATTAGAGTAATGCGCTTCGAAATTACTGATGACGCAATTGCCTCCCCCATCCCCACCCTCTCCTCCCACCCCATGGGCTACTTAAAAAACGACGAGCCGAAATGAAAAAATATATATGAAAAAAAAAAACGCGAACTACCGACATTGGCTCGGGGATCGATCCGTAAAATGGGACGGGTCTTTGTGATGCCAGGCACGAAGGCCGCTTCCGGTTCTGGTGGCGGAAGTAAAAAGCACGCACATGGACGAGCCACGAGTCCGACGTACATATATAGGGCATTTCTATAGGGCAACGATTTTTGTTGCGAAGATTCGTTCGCGAAAATTAAGTAAAAAATGTTTTTTGAAAATATTCCCACCACCCCCCCGTTTCCTTTTTCATCGTCAAATTTCGAGATCTACTCAGCGCCACTCGGATAACCCGGGTGAATAAATGTCGCTGTTGTGGATACTTTCTGCAACCCCCTATAGTCATTATACATTTGGTCATATTTCAACCCCTTTCTGCTCCAAACTCGCGCACCGTGTGTTTCCCTCATTACGTTCCCTTTTAGGCACCCCTTTCCAATGTCCCACTATACGTGCTGTCCACGCAGAGTTCATCCTAAGAGGTCAGGACGACCGGAGTGACGGACTTTTACAGAGGCTGCAAATTTTCATGGGGTATCAACCAACTTCCGGTCTTGATAAGGGATGCGAATTTCTTTCATTTTTATCTTGAACCGAGGAACGACGTTTTCGAATTATGAATACGTAGTGGATAAAAGATTGACGAATCGTCTAACCTGTTGAAAACCTCCTTCAGCTCGTGCTCGGAGACAAACTGGCCCAGATTCGCCACGAAGAGGGTCGAACAGGGTGCATTGCTCACGGCGATGTTTGGCTGCGACGAGGACGAACCAACTGGCGACGCCAGAGCAGGCGACGGTAAGAAATGAGGGAGCGACGCGTGTATCGACGTCAGCGTCGTTGGATGCGGTAGAGACATTGGCGCCTGTAAAATATAAAGTTCGATTAATTAAAAATATCAAGACGATAATAAATATCCATTTTTCTCAGCTGTCAATTTTTCAAAATAACTGACTACAAAAAAAAGATACTTCGACACGGGACATTCCCTTCTGTCAAAGTAGAATCGTAGGATTTGAAAATTTTTGAAAATGTAAAAAATTGAAAAAATTCAATCTCGTGCAACACCACTCTGGTTCCCAGGAATTTTTTCGAAATCGTCACGCACGCTCATCTCCCGTTCGACGTCCGTATCAGGATCGGTACTACACAACTAGGATGATCAATCGATCGAATCGCCCGATAATCGATTGTTCTCGGTATTCCCCGAGAGTTCGTTAACCTCACGCGAATTCGTCATACTTGGTTTCCTTCGCGAGGAAAGGAAATCGGTTTTTCCGTATTTCACAAAAATTTCTCTGAACGCTGTTTTCTCAAGTGCTTCATAAAAAATTGAGTCTTCCAGTGAATTGCGTATAATCCAATTCATTTGTACAGTTCAGATATAGGTATTCACTCGCAGTAAAGAAATAAACTAATATTTCACCCCGACGCGACCTCCGGTATCTTTAAACTTGTTTCAATGCGAATATAGATATTGTATAAAAAATCAAAAAATTAAAGAAGCGATGCGAAATCAAATAATTCTAATCCATCTAATGCATCGTGAACTCATGAGTAATAGTTACGTACGCCGAGCACGTATCTCGGACTGAATAAAGCAGCTACATACGTTCCACGTATGAGGATCAACAACTGGTACGCAGGAATATACGCAGTGTACGAATAAAGAAAGCATATGAAATTCGCAGATACCAAAAGAGCATCCTGGCGGAGTACCGAAAAATTGTACAACACCAATAACGTAAAGAAAGAAAGATATACATAAAGAAATAAAAATAAAATAAAAATAAGAATTATCTCTAAGGAGTTTAGGGTTACGTATTATAACGATCATGTATGTATATATCACTAACGTGCATCGGGGCACTCGTCGGCGGCTCCAGAGCTTTGTCTGCAGATAGTCAAAGATAGGAACGTACGGGGACCTGAGGATGCAATGCGGGATGAACCAGAGTCGCATGCTGAAGTGTTCCTGGCAGTTCACCAGCCGTCGAGTACGCCAGAGGATGATGCCAGAGTTCCGGTCCACCGGGGAAGAACGGGCTTCCTAAGTCTGCAAAAGATCACAGAAATTCGATCAGATAATCAAGTTTGCTTATTTCATCAAGTTTGCTTGCTTGTTTCATAATAAAAAATATTTCATGGCAATATAAACGTCGCATCGCATCACACCCTTATACACCTTTTGTACATTTTCAGCACAGTTTTGAGTTTTTAATAAGAAAAAAATTTTTTCTTCTTTCTCTCCCCTTTCTTTACTTATCTTGACTTTCGTTCGCTTGGATGAAACGTTTATGGACGACATGAAAATTATGAACGATCGCAATCCACGTGGAAGATAATTTCGTAAATCGATTTCTTTTTTTCTTCCTCCCCCCCCCCTCCCCGTTCCCCCTTTCGTCGCGTTGCGCAATGACGTTACGTAACAAGAGTGGAAAATCAAATCAAAGCGAATTAATTTATACGGTATCGTGAGAGAGCTCATTCCTTTTGCGAAATCGTACAACGAGATAGTTCAGTTTCACCGTTTCCGAATATCATGAATAAGAATGAACGAGCCTTTACTTTTTTTTAAATTCTTTATTTGTCCCACGATATCCGTCATGCGTTACTTATCCCCTACTCTCTTTCGTTTTCTGAGAAATAGAAAATTCTAGCAAAACTTTCACCGCCCCCCCCCCCTTGTACCGCGTCTCATAGTTTTACGAACACACTCGATCCCACAGTAGACAACCTATGGGTAAATTCACCATGCGTTAACATACGCACTCTCTGATAATCGGCTGAGTTTGGTGAATTCGGCGAATTCAGCGAATTCGGTGAGCAAAGGTCTGTAGACTCTCATAATGAACCGCTGTGTATTGACCGGGACCGTGTCATCGGAATGGGTCTGCGCTATTCGACGACTCTAAGCAAACCGATCGATTCCGTCCAAATGAAATGTCCACCGGGTATACCCTTTTCACCGTGTAGAAATACCAAGCAATTATTTCGAAAAAAAGCTAGACAATTTTATTATTATTTTTTAAAATTATTTCCGACAATTAAACAAGAGTTTTCGTGTGTACGTGTGCATTTCGTGATAAAGAGAATGACGGATAGGTAAGAGAGAGAGAGAGAAAGAGCCATAGAAAGAAAGAGAGAAGAATGTATAGAGCGAAGGAGAAAAAGTATAGAAGAGAAGAAAGAAGTCGATGAATCTTTTAGCGAGTGAACGAGGGGTTGCGTGGGGTGGAGGATGTGGGGTGAAAAGGTCACTAGTGTATTATAAAAAAAAATTGAAAAAAAAAATAAAAACCCCAAATACAATAACGAGGGTCTGCCTGGTGGTGACAAAAGGTGTGTAATAGGTGTGAAGGGCTAGGTGGGCTGGTGCATATACTTACGTCCAGTTAGAGGGTGCATCAGAGCAGGGTGCGAGGTGGCTGCTGCAGCGGCTGGTTGCTTTGGTTTGTTAACCTTTGTGTTACTTTTTGCAAATTCCAAACGAATCGTTTGTGGCATATCAGGATCGAATCTAACCCCCTGCTGGAAATAGATTCCCTCGATTAGTATGCACAGGGCTCTTTCGAAAGTTACTCCGAGTCTTTCTCGTTTCTCTTTATCTTTTTCCTACTTCCCTCCGCCCCGCATCTCTCTGTCTGTCTCTCGTTCGCCTAGCCGCAGGATCTTTTTCCAAGCGAAGCAAAAAAAATCTTTGATTTGTTGATTTTCCAAATTTGACTTTTTTATTCGTTACAGGGGTCACTGTTGTCGAGCGAAGTTACGGGAAAATTCTTTTTCGAGAAAATATTCCGTTTCCATCGGTCGATCGATACTGTCTTGAACTAACCTCCTCCTCCTCCTGAACTCTACCTTTCACGTGACACTTTCCTACCTGAATCGACCTATCGACCTATCGACCCTTCCCAGCTTGACGAAAATATTTTCGCGACTAATACCCTATGCTTCTATCTTCTGCTGCTACTTTTGTACCCTCGCCCACATATTTGTATGTATCTATATATAAGGCATATATAGCTACCATCCAGAAATTTACCTTTGACCTGGTGACCGATCAACCCCCTGATACGAATTAATGCACTGAATTTAGATAACGCTGAATGCCGACCGGGTGACATATTCGCACGAAATTAAAAATAGTTTTTTAAAGAATATATCTCTGGGCTTTCTGCATTTGACGTATTACAGTTAGTCGTAACTTTTCACCCAAAAAAAGAAATTTCCAAAATGAAACCGAGAGACAGAGAGAGTATTTCGAGAATTGAGTGAGAAACGTGGGCAGGGGGAGAGGGGGTTACGTGGTGGAAAAAATTGCGTATTGCGTGAGGTCAGTTGCATGGTGTGATCAGACCAACCAACAGAAGTTACAAAGAAATATATATACGTATATATATTTGAAAAAAAAATGAAAATACCAGAGAAGTAATTAGGTGAATATTTAAAGGCGTTATACAGGTAGAGAAATAGGGAGGGTGGGAATGGAATTGTACAGGGAACCAAACGTACGGCTGTGAATCAAGGAAGTTTTAGGTTGGAAAGGTCAAAAGGTCAGAACAGAATAGAATATTTCAAAAACGACATATCGACTAAACCACACAGGGTGCTGTATCTCGCGTGTAACCAATTCTCAAGCCAATTGGATGGATCGTCAGGATTCCTTCTGGATTCACCTTTTTTTTCCAGATCCCAAATTTTGTGTTAGGAACGAAATGGATTCTCTTTTTCGTTTTGCGAGCGAGGCAGGCGGGCCTGGGGTCGAGCAAGAGAGGTCAGTGGGCAGGGGGGGTGGGTGGAATTTTTGGTTCGAGGAACCAAAAAATAGAGAAAAATGAAGGGTCGTGTGTCACTAATTTATAAGAGATAGCGTCAAACCCGTGCTCAGCTTGATTGGAAAATGGAAGAAAGGTTATTTTTGGTGATATTAAAAGCTCTCCTGTTTTACTGACGGCTCTGTTTTTTTTTATTCGTTGCTCATCGATTTTACCTGTCCATTCAATCGACAGAATTTACTAATTACTATTGAGAAGATTCTCCCCTATGGTCGCGTGATCTTTAAAGCTTTGTATTTCTCTATTGTTACCTGCAGATCCTGTTTCGCCGCCTCTGCTCCAGCCCTCGTGTGAAACGTGACGAAACCCACTGGCTGTGAAAAAAAATCAAAAATCTCATTAAAATCCTACCCACTTCGTCTTGAGGTGATTCGATCACGAGGGCACTTCCAAGATTCAGATCTAAATTCTTTTTGAATATTCTTGGCGAGTGCTTAAGGGTCGTGCGTAAAAAATTTCAAACTAGGCGAAAAGTTGTACACACTAGAACCTAGTTGTATATCTCAAAATTATTTTCTTTCGCCTAATTCTAATCGGGACACGCATTCTCAGCGTAATACCAAAATCGAAGTGAATTCTGCATAATTCTGGGTATTGCTACCGTGGCAAACAAACTGCTTGGGGAACTGCCCCGTATTGATTTGTACGGTTGTACCTAACCGTGCCAGCGACCGAGAGAAGGTCTGAAGGTGCGTTCACACAGAAAACAGACATCGGCACGCGTCTAGCTCTATCCCACCCAACGAGGTCCATCTCTTCTTACCTGGACTGTACGTATCGCGATACTCTTAACGACTGTTGCATTCTGTGCTTTGCTATTGCGCCATTTAGGCGTATTCCACAGAATCAAACACTCTGTGGACGTTCGTATTCGGTCATTAGTGAGGTAGAACCATCATCCGACATACTGTACCATCGCCATCATCGGCATTGCTAGTAACTGGCAGCCATTATGCTCGTTTCCGTAACGAGTGAAGAATTTAGAAAAATTAAATTCTCAAGTTAATCTTACGTCGATGCAAGGATTATCCTATCACTCGACCACCCTTTACTCGTGTATATAAACATGTACCTTAACAACGTATTCGTTAAGTCGCGATCGCATTAAGCGGTACATAGGTTAGTATAAGAATATAAGAAATTTGCACGAGAATAACATCCGAATTACCTACCGATGCTGTTTTGCCGTTTTTGCTGGTGATCTTCAGCAGAGAGCCTTCATAGCCCTGCAAAAGATATTAGAGCATGTTACTTAATATCGAGTACTAGATGCAGTCAAAAATTTCTATAGAATTCCCATAGTTTACAGAGGGCCGCCATCTTGATTATGGTCATTGCCCAAGAAGTTGGCCATAAGTACCGTTCTAGATTTTCATGGTTTACATTTCTCGTGACGGGCTGACCTTCATTCGTCAGGGCTTTCCCCTTTTTTGTGGACACGTAAACTACCTTAAAAACTGGTCCCCGTAAAATTTCCCATTGTGATTCCAATCCCAGTTCTTTCCATTTGTTCTCTCTTTTTTTTTCACCTTTCACCTATCTCCTTCACTCACACTTCCAGACTGCCTGTCTGTTGGACGGATTTAAAAAGGATGCCTTCTCGCCTGCTTCCTTGCACTTACTGTATTCTAATACATTTGACAGTTGACAATAACAACTCTAATTGCATTCAGAAAGCGTTACAGGACGGTCGCTAGGTATTCCATAAGAAATATCTTTACAAGTAGGAAAAACTGGACTACCGCGAGGAGATACATTATTCAACGAGTTTTACAAAATCAAAGATTCATAATATTAATGAAACGTAAATGGGAAAGAACTAGGGAAATAATGAAATGCAGTACAGGTTAACAGTAATGTCTAAGAGAAACAAGCACAACAAAGTAACTCACCTCGTACGCTCTGAAGAGCAGATAGAGCTCTCTGGGTTTCGCATCCATGGGCAATCCACTCACGAACAAGGTGCGCACCTGTAACGAGAAAATAGAATAATTACCTTAATTGTGTTAATTTTTGCCATGAGCAGCGTAGCTGCGTACCTAACGCTCAAAAGGCTGGAAGAAATATATCGCAGTCGCAGAGCACACGGCAAACACTGCTCGTATTTGACATCTGTCACGCCACTGGCTTGATTTTTTAGTACTTCAAAATATTTTACAAACTACAGCGAGCCATGATTTCTTGTAGCGACAATGGCAAGCCGCCTGTTTAATCGAACGATCGCTGCAGTACTAGATCATCTTGATATAAGTACCAAATCACCCACAATTATGTATACACGTACTGCGACCGACGTTCGATACCGCCTTCTCAAAATTCGGAAATACGCATGAACTAATATAAGCCACAGAGAGCTGACTACCGAGATACGTAGTTGCAACGTTCTATCGATAGATGTCCTAGAGTGTCCTACCTACAGTCCAACCTAGAAAAGCGCGGAACGACGATCGGAACTACGCACGATTAGGTTGGTTCATAACGGTCGTCATTGGCCATTGTTCAGTGTTCACGCTCCGATTGGGCCTTAGCCCACCGTTCTACTTTTCATTGTAAACGCACCCAATCCGTCTCAATCGTTGCGACAAGCGTCAGCCGTTGTAAAACTTTGCGACGTTGAATATAAAATTCTTGAGGTTAATAAATTATTTTTTAAAGGTTTTCATATTGCTAAGCTCGCTCGAATTTGTACACTCGAGAGAACCATTTCCGGACTTGTAACAATATCGATATATCGCATTTCCTGTTCGGCGAACAATGTTTTCGCGTCGGATGAGTCGACGAGTACGGCTTTAATTCCGCACGACGTAATCCAATCGACGACCACCGTTATTATAGTGGGATCGAATGTTGTGTCTAAGGGACTTGGGAAAAATCATGGAGGATCCTATATACGTGTATTTCCCATGACACAGCCAGACCATTCTTACGTGCTAGCGACGATTTCGTGCGTTTTGGATGATCATTGAAAAAAATAAATGGCGCGCATCGAGGCCAAAATCCGGTTGTTTTCTTTTATACTTTTTTCCTTCTTGTCTTTCCACTGCAAGCGGAAATACGCTCGTTGGATTTTAACTTGTTTTCCAATTTTTTTTTTATTATTCACTCATTGCTTTTATCGCGATTTCCCTCAGTAAAGCTACAGGTATTAATTTGAACTTTTAACAAACAATTCCATTCCTCGACAGATTAATTCTGAAAACAAATAAATCAGGCAACAGAAATATTATTGAATAGAGTGTTTTCAATTTATGTGCATACTACGTTGAATTACGATATTCGTCGAGCGAATACGTAATGCGTATTCTCACAGAGCGAACGCCGTAGAACGAATAAAATTTAGAAAGTGAAGTAAAGAGTGCGAAAAACGAGAAATCACCGGATCACATGGATTTTCCCGAGAAACGCAATACAATAACTGAATTCTCACGGTTCTGAGAATTATGAGGATAAACGTGCAACTCGAGTGAAGTCCATTTTCTTTTGTCATGACAATTCATAATAATTGTTTCGTGACTCTACACGAATACATGTAACGCACGAAGGCTCTAAGAAGAATACGAATCACGATCTAATCGCATTAATCGAGGACAAACCTCAAAGCCAAACCCAAACAGAGCGAACTGGACTCGAACTCCTCCTCGGACGACGTCAAACACCCCCCAACCCCCCAACTCACCAACCCACTCCAATTAATCCTGAAACCAAGTGTCACGGGACTATTAATGTCCTTAGTTAAAACTCAGCTTCAAACCAAGATAATTCAAGTCAACGCGGTCAAACTAATCCCTTATGGTAATTGCTTTATTTTTTTTTCAGTATCTTACATACGCTTGATACTTTCCATAAAACAGTTAAGAGCACGGTGCACCTACTTGCGCAACTTTATTAACTATAAATGCATGCGAGTACCGGAGCACATGGCGTCGTACTTTACAATTGATTTGACCTCGCGAGCTTTTATTATTGATGCAGCCAGCCAACGTGGCTTGTTTCTCCGTACCATTGCTATTGTTACCCTCGCCCGTTTTCTTCAACTATTACATTTGCTGTCACTCCCATTCGCCACAGACCTCCACTAACACGTATGGATAGGTAATGGACATGGCATCGCGTATTCTGTCAGTGGAAAGAAAAAAAAACAATAAAGAGAGATACGACATTGTCATATTGACTTTCTGTTATTTTCACGTGTCATGCGAATTTTTATTTACACCTTTTTCTCAGTTATAGAAAAATTGTATGCTTTCCGAAAAGGTACGACGATCCGAGTGAATCCTCTGGCTGTGGAAATAATAAGGGCGCGTGCGTATGGTACAATGTTATGTTTGGCCGATCGAAAGAAAACGGCGACGCAAAGTCTGGCCGACGAGGAATGAAGGCGACACACACCGCACGACGATTCTCCCTATTGCCGCCGGCAAATCGTTTATTCATGCGACAGAAACGATCGTGGCGTTATTGCCATGGTAGCGGTATTATGGCGAGCGCGAGACTAGCGCCACGATCACTCTTGAATTAAATAGAACCGTGCCTAGAAAAATTTCATTCGCTTTACGATGCGACATTTTCTTTTGAAATTACGATCGAAACGTCTGTTCACGGTTTTTTCAACTTTCATCGATTGTGCAAGAATTTATTTTCTCAGTAGATTTTTCTGTCGCAGTGTTTTGGCTAACCTCTCCATAATTTGTGTCACGTGATTCTCAGGAATTACAATTCGATGGCTATACAAATTGTACAGTACATTAAATGTATATCGTTATTTTACTAGAATAATTTTCATGGACTTTCGACATAACAGTAAATAATTGCGCAGTAATATTCCTACCAAGAAAAACATGCAACGATGATTCGAGTCTTTATGCGGCACAATAAAATTACAGCAAAATGATTCATCATCAATTTTCTGGGCCACGGACATCTCGGTATGTGTGTCCATAACGTAGAATTCTCCGGAACACAGTGAAACTCTAAAAAGACAATGATTCATACGAAAAAGAAGAAATTCCTAATAAAAAAAGACCGTAGTAAAAAAAATAGTCACTAAGTTGTCCAATTGGTTTTGTGTAAATTGAAGGTGCATTGCAAAGGAGATCAGAGAGCTGGCGGTAATAAGGGCACGTGGAGCGAAGAAAGAGAGAGGAGTGACGAAAAAGAGGAAAATAAAAACAACCAGAGAATGGGATAGGAAAAGAGAGAGAAAAAAGGAGGAGAAGTAGGAGGACGAGGACGAGGTTGAACGTTCGTGGCGTTTACGGTTTGCTGCTCTCGTCGTTCCTCTTGGCTGGCTAACCGTTATACAACATCCGCTCTGCCATAATGCCTCCCGCTAGAACTTGCTCGCTCTATTGTTCATCGTTATATAATCATTCTGTCGTTCCGACGAATTCAATACGAATTTTGCCACCAGGAGTTTCCTTTAGAGTTGCATCTTTCGGCGACACCTCCGCGTTTGCCGTGACGTAAAAGTTCTTCGTAAAATATGACGAGCGGCAAGCAACGAATTTTTCGACTCGTTAGATTTTTTAATTCCAAGAGACTGTTATTTGACCTGGCCACGTGTTATTATAGCGCATACACGTATTCTCCGTTAATTGCACCTCCCATGCGTTATATACAGCGGTGCTACTTCGCTTTACTTTTTTTTTCTTCAAAGTGCACTTCGACAATGTGCTTTTTCGAAATTCTTTCGAGTCTTCGTTGACTCGACCGATCCTGTGAATAAAATGGACTCGAGTCGAAAAGGTGAAAAAAAATGCAGCAGATCCTGCGCCTTCATCGAGCACCTGTCGCATTTTCGAGACATACGGTCGAGCACCTGTTACCGGTATATCGTTTCGTGTAATTTTTTTTCTTTATCATCAGTGCCCCTTTTTTCGAAAATAGATGCAACAGTCCCCTGGGGAGTTTACCAGGGACGAGTTTCGTGGGAAATTGCGCGGTGAATCGATATTACACGGTTGCAGGTTGATATACGTTCGCATAGGGTGGTCTGGAAGACCGTGTAAATATTACATACCTGGTTGCAATTGAATTGACAAAATATTAACGATACCCTCGAAAATTAATTGCGGCGCTCGGCTTTTCGTGTGCTTGAACGAATTTATTTTTATAGCTATACTCTTTGAACTCCATACGAACAAATCAGAGTGAAAAAAAATTATTCCTGTTTTCATAACAAAAAAAATACTCATCGTCGATTGCTAAACTTCGCAAAACCACCGCGGGCGTGGCTTCTATATGCATTTTCGTTGCAGTCTTTAACCCCGGAAGCGACTGCAAAGATCGAGATTCCGCGTGAATAACGGCGAGGCGTCCTTGCAAAATTAAAGAGCTTCTTCTCCGTGCAATATCGACCATAGCGCCTTGAAGGTGCTCCACGTTTTCTACTGCCACTGGTCAGACGCTTAGTGGGGACTTAGGTTAAGATATGTAAGACGGATATAAAGTAGGAAAGAAAAGAGATGAAAATTTATGAAAGAAGAAACTGAAGAAGAGGGTTATTCAGTATATACATTTCTTAAATATAACTACAATTTCCCAGTCCGTACCGAGTGTCACGTGTAATACTCTTTCACCCCATAACCCCCTTCCCACGTACTTCAAAGTTCCTTACAATACTACCTTCAAGTCGATTCCTGGTTTACGACCAACACCAAAAAAATTGTGCGATTCGGTAACAAAAACTTGATACTTACCCAACTTTCATGGTTACTTGGAAATAATTACTTGATCTACGCGAGAACTATCATTCTCCTACATATTCTCGAATGAAAACGTCTACATAAATGCCCATACCCATGATGCATCTTGGTGATAATAAATGACGGTCTTCGACAGTGCAGCTGCAATTCGTGAGAGTGGGATCCTCGTATGTACGTTTACGTGATACATCACGAGAAGACGTGAATTTTCACGTGAAAATACATTTTTCATAGGTTAACCTCTTCCAACGCCAATATAACGTACTCGCAACTCCAGTAGAGACTATCCAATATTTAAAGCTGTAGAGAGGGAGAGAGCCTCCTGCCCAGTAAAGTGTATAGCTTTTTAACGCTCCCTATGATTCACGAAGCCCTTTCGATTCTCAAGGCACGTGCACGCGTAGCCCAAGTATATGCATAGACAATTATGACGTGCGGGCACGTGGAAAATTCATGGCGGACGAACTGGCTCACGTAAAAAAACATCACCTCAAACTAAAAACAAACGTAACGAAGGAACCGTGTACTTCGAGTGCACAATGGGCTACCATGCAAGAGTAATTTTAATTTTCCACGAACCAATTATTCACCAGACGTTACCTAGATGGGAAACTCAAGCACAATATTCATACCAGAATAAAAGCTCTGTCGCGCATTGGCATTGGTCCCTAGTAATTTTCAAGGATCGAGCAGAGACAAATAACAGGACGGCAAAATCAAATGGAAACAATCCAATAATTAGATACCGAATGAAATCCTAACATTCCAATGTACATAAAAGTGTATCGGTTGAATAGTATACTATCTTTACAGCCATAGCAGGCACTATAGCACTGCAGTAGGTACAGGCAGGCCAGTGCTCGTAAAAACATCGAAAGCGTCTCTATAATAATCCATCTGGCCCGTGGTCGAAGTACTCACGGCCGTGGAGTACAACCCCGTTAGAAAATGCAGAGCCGGTGTGTGTCGCGAGTAGCGTTTCAGGAGAAACAGAGCGAGAGAGAAGGACAGAGAGTATATAGTGAGAGTGGGAGGAAGAATAGTAGAGGGTCATGAAGAACGCATGTGTGTGGGTAATCCACCTCCTCCATATGACGTGGACAGACTACGGCGGTGCCTCCGTGTCTTCCCCTCTGCTAGTCTCTCCTCTCTCTCTCTCTCTCTCTCTCTCTCCCTCACTTTTTGTTGAGCGCACGTCGCGTAAAAATCAATAACGAACGTGGGAAGAGGGTGGGAGTGAGCAAGTGAGGGATGCCAAGCAGCGTGAGGGTCGTAAAGGTGGGACAGGAGTGTGTGTACTATG
Organism: Trachelus stipa; assembly: GCA_036026315.1. Classification (NCBI taxonomy): domain Eukaryota; kingdom Metazoa; phylum Arthropoda; class Insecta; order Hymenoptera; family Cephidae; genus Trachelus; species Trachelus stipa. Next base: position 382,064 of record JAYRCB010000642.1, on the reverse strand, counting down.
GTAGACGTAACGGAGTGCTAGTGATACTAATACTAGCTATGATACTAGTACATCGGTACCAGTGGATGAAAAGTAAAGGATTGTGCGAGCGCAGGAGGTCATGCCAGCCGCTCGCGAGTGCTGAGTAGTACGTAGAGTGCAGGGAGGATATCCTGAGAGGGAGGAGAGCGCAGGCGTAGAGAGAGGGAGAAAGGGAGAGCAGAAGAGAACGCTAGTCGTGTTGTGTAGTAGCGTGCTCGTGTCAGGTGGCCAAGGGAGAGAGAGAGAGAGAGAGATAGGGTGGAGGGGGCAGAGCGAGGGAGACAAGGAGAACACGAACCCACGAGGGACAGATGCAGGTAGAAGGGCTGGTGAGCCTAGACACTAAAGCAGAAATGATGTAAGGCGGTGTAAGGAAGGAAGGAAGTTAGGTATGAAAAGGTAGCCGATCCAGCGTAGAAACGTCACCTGCGTGTAAGCCGTGTGTTCCGATCGAATTCTCCCACCTACGCGACCTCCTCTAACCACTATCTACTAACCACAGTCTCGTGCAGGGAGCGCGGGAGAACGAGAGAGAAAGAATGATGGACGGGAAGCGAGAGAGAGAGAGAAAGAGAGTCTCTCCTCGTTCTATGCTCTGCGTGCGCATAGCCAGTCACACGCTATACAATAGGAAAGCACAGTATATGCTCCGTCCTCGACATCATCCACGCAGAACCATGGCAGGTTCCCTCGGAACGGAGGAACTACGGCAAGTTTCTAGCAGTTCTAGGTAAAGCGATACGCATCGAGGAACAGAATGCCATAGAGATGGAGCGAGATGAACGAAGATGGTGAACCAAGATGACGAACGCTAGGGAGGAGAACGTTTGATATCGTACCTCGTCCTCGCCAGTGGCGACTGTGTTGACGGAGTCCATGCTCTGTGACAGGGGTGCGTCCATGACGATGCGTCCTGTGATCTCGTTGGCGGCGTTGTTGTTCGCCGTCGCGATGCCCTGTAGCTGGTGCTTGTTGTTTCGTGTTACCGCCGATGTCTGGTGGCCGAGGGGCAGCGCCAGGGGCAGGGCCAGGGGCAGGGGCGGCGGCGGCGGAGGCAATGGGGGCGGCGGCTGAGGCGGGGGGGGCGCGACGGTGCGGACGACGACGACGGACGTCGACGAGTTCGTCGACGAGGACGACGATGATGGCGATGGTGAGGGCGACGGTGGCGCTGAGGACGTATCCACCGTATCCCGTCTCGGGCGTTTTAGAGCGGGCGGCGTTATGGTTGAACCGGCGAAGACGACGGGCGCCTCCAGGTCGTGTCACGGTATAGAATATCCTGCCAGCGAGCAGGTCGCGCTGCGCTGCCGGTCGTGCCGGCTCCTTCCACTTCCTCGACTTCCACTTTCTGCGCCGACACCTCCAGCACCGCCACTGGTAGTGACCGGTACCTGTACCGGGGCTAGTCCTGGTGCTTGGTAATAGTTTCTCAGGTTCTTCAGGATTTCCACTCTCGTATCTTGACTCGACGAACTCGATACGGCGCCACCGCCTCCAGCACCTCCGCCACCACCCTTTCTTTCTCTTCTTCTTCTTCCGCTTCCGGGTGTTCTCGTGATCGTCCTCGTCCTCGTCCTCCTCAACCTCCAACTCCTTTTCCGCTTCTCCTCTGCGTCTTTGGCTTCTTCTTCCCGACTTCCTCTCCTGTTCCTTCTGCTTCTTTTGATCCTCCTCCTCCTCCTCTTCCTCCGCCAGCACCACCACTACCCCTGGTGCTATCGCACTGCTGCACCTGTCACGCTAAGGGGGCGCCCCCTGAGCAGGTGTCTTCTTCTCCCCGCCTCTATTTTAAAGTAATCGATAGGCCGACGGGGACGCCGCTGCTAGCCACCAACGCGTACACCACTCTCTCTTGCAAGGCGCGCGAACCTCGGGGCCCATGCAGGATTTCAACTGGCCCCCGGATTAATGGTGATAGGATTGCGTCGAGGGACTCACTCCGATCTATACCAGGTACGGAGATCCTCACCTGGTATCTGTCTGGACTGACCCGAATACAGGATATCACATTGGGAATTGCGGACGACCTGGGATCGGTACCAGAGGGTTGAACGACTTTTAAATTTAAAGACCGCGAATCTTTTTTCTTTTTCACGGGAGGCACGAACGATATTACGTCTAATATTTTTTCTTTTTTTTTCTTGTTTTCTTCTTTTCTATATTTTTCTATCTCTAGCCAGCTTCGAGAACGCGCAGATCAACCAGCCGCCGAACAGCTCAAGGCATCAGGTAAAACACTGACAAGTAATTACAGGTGTTACTCTCGGTTACGTAAGCGCTGCGACGCGGCTGGTACGCAGGGTGCCGATAGACTGACTGCTGATCGCGCGCGCGAGACGGCGCGGCCCAAGCTTGTCTCCCGCGGCCGTACCTAGCAGTGCCGTGGCGTTGGATATGCCTTTGGATTGGTCTGGATTGGCACCCCAAGTATCAGGGTGGGAGACCATGGTGGTATCCAAAGGGTCGTTAGGTCGTCGAGGGAAGGGGACCCACAAGGCCTATGGCCAATCACGAAATGATCACGTGAGCGGTTTCTACCGATTCGACGGAGACACGCAAGTCTTACCGAACGATCCAATCTGCAGGAGTCGATATTTTACCGATTGATCCTGCTGCCAAATCGCGTCGGTATTACAAAAGCGTTAATTCCAAAATTCTTAATCAACTGAGCGATGTTGTCTTAAGAATTTTTTTTTTCAAGTCCAAAATGAACAACTTTAATATTCTCATATTCATTCTCCAATTACTTACTCTTTACTAATGTAGAATATTTTTAGCGTGCGTGAGATTGTGCTATTTTCCATGAAACAAAAAGAAAACGTAGCTTTGTTTTATAGAACCGTAACGCAATTGGCCATTAGGGGTGAATAAAAAAAATGTATTATAAGCATACAATTTCAAGTCACAACGACTCGATTAAAAGTTCTGATATCGTCATGGTAGACATGTGAAAACTGATGATTATTGTCCTTGGATAAAATTTAATATTTTTTCAAAAAAAAATCACAATGGATAACGTTATACGTACGTATGACTAACGATAAGTCAGGTGACACCTCACGTCAGGTGAATTATTCGGGTTTTCACGTGCACACACGAACTGGTACAAACGTATCGCGGCCTGCATCGATTCCAGTTATATTTCATCAATAATAGAGCAAGTCTGCGGCAGCTCGTACCTGTTTCGTCCATGGAATCGAAGATCCTCCATGTTCTGAAAGAACTTGACTAAACATAAATCTAAGCGCCTGTCTATTAATGGCAGCCTACTCTTGAGCGTTATGAGATAATTCGAGCTAGACAGCTTTACCAAGATTCATATCGCAGCTCTGTAATTGGCTGATAAACCTCTTGAAAAGGTTGAGGTAAAACTTTTATGAGAGGATTGATAACGTTTCGCGGGGTTAACGCGATTGGTAGAAAAATTATGAGGGCGTTATAGGTAGTGGTACTGTTTTGAATAGCCATAGCCCCCACTTAGGTTTGATAATTATTTTATCATTTTAAAAGAGTTAAGTGGAACGGAATATGTAAGAGGCAGCGGGAGGTATAATCACGTTGCAACTCTTTTTTCATATCGTGACTAAACTTTAATGATTTTAATGTGTAAAGGGTCTATGTTATCCAAACAGACATTTGCAATTTTGATAAGTTAACCGGTCTTACAGTCATGGTCCGATGAATGTATACAGAACACGTACTGGAACATCTTCAATACTACTGCCATCTTGTATGTATTTAACGAGTAATTTTAATGCCACCTATTATCTATGAATTAAGTAATTGCTTTTACGTAGATAAATCTGGGACACTTTACAAGGAACTACAAATCATCAATGAAGCCGATTGCTTAGCTTGTACTACCTTATCGGCTGGAAATAATCGAGCAGCTCGTGCGTCACATTGATATTTCTTCATGAGAAAGCATGCCGCTGAGTTGGTAACGCCCACTCGGCCATTTTTACTACTTTCAGCCAATGCGATTTCAGTATTTCGAATTTTAGAAAAAGGTGATAGGGAATGTCACCAGAATCTCGTGTGGATTCTAGTAATTTTTATGTTGCTCTAAATATTCCAGATTCGCACGAGGTCTTTTCTAGGGACATTTTACTTTATTGTTGGTAATAATATGTTTACGGCTTGCAACGAATAAAATAGTGATTTGTTTGCGGCGTTTGATGCGTGTTACAAAAAAAACTAATTAAATGGGTGTCTAAAAGGCTTTTAATCGTGAAAATAATTAGGGATGATGGAAGGAACTAGCGAGCCGACGGCGATGAGCACCGAGCTCGTACCAGCTGCTGAACCAGAACACAATGATGAATCTATGGAGGAAAGTGAGGAGTACAACTTCGAGGGCGACGAGTACAGGCACTTCGTTCCCCGAGGTCGGGGTGGATTCAGGTGAATATTAGAAGATCCAGTCAGCCTCTTCTTCACACCAGTTCCACATCCTGAGTCTTCCTGGCCGAGGAGATTAGGTTAGGTTTTACCGGCTCATGGTCATTCCACCACACCATTATACAACTACATCAAATGTCGCTACTAACTTCATTGAAGATTTCAATTAAATTTTCTCCATGATACAGTTTTACAGTCTTTGTATAGGTTCTCTGTTCTTATTATTTTTTTCATATATTTAGTTATCTTGTAATTTATTAGGATCAGCATTATTGTAATCTTAATCAGGATCTCCATTGATACTGTGGCCTTCACCAATAATAATTTTACCTTACCTTGGCCAGGTAGTTACTATGTTCCTATGTTCCTTGTGCTTAGCAAGTAACCTTTACTTGTAACATGAAGCAACAATTTAAGGGGTAGGGGTAGAGGTGGTTTTGATTTTCCAATGCGAGGTGGTCCACCACGGTTTAGAGGACGAGGATTTGGACCAAGAGGCCCTATGTTTCGAGGCACCAACAATGGATTTCCTTTTGAGGGTCCACCTAGACCAAATTGTCCACCAGGACCAGCAGGACCAAGATTTCGAGGACCTCCACCATTCGATCCAAGTTGGGGACCTATGGGGCCACCAAATCTTATGGGGCCTCCAAATTTAATGGGACCACCAGGAATGGTAAGTTTCATACATATAGGGCGTACCACAATTCTTGGAACTTCAACAAAATAATATTTCTTAAGAAACTGAATGAAAATTTAAGATCATTTACAACAATGGTTGAATTTGAGTTGAGTATCCAGAAGTTGTGTTACATGCTAAGATTCTATAAATACTATCGGTTGGTTGGTTGACGTTAACGTGTACGTTCGCTAACGACACAGCCACCACCGCACATGATGAACGGACCGATTGGAGCCGGGCCAGGACCTTTTGGACCGCCTCCTGGAATGGGACCACCCTCCATGAACAGCGTACGTTCTCGGGTGTCTTTGCACGTGTCACAATATTCAATTGTTACAACGAGAATGCCTTATGCAGATTCCAGGGCAACAACAACCACAACAGCAACAGCAGGCCCAACAACAGACAAACATTCCAGGATTGGATCTCAATGGCGAGGTCTGGGTGGAAACCAAGACTTCCGATGGAAAGTCTTACTACTACAATATACGCTCTAGAGAGACGACCTGGACTAAACCGGAGGGACCAAATGTCAAAGTAATGGTGCAGGATCAGGTTGGTAAAATGATGCAACGAGAATCTTCATATCTGATGGAAAGTATTATAATAATTTTTTTTTCAGTTGGAACAGCTAGTGCATGGAGCTGCGAAACAAACTGCACGAGACGCTACACCTGCGACGACTAACGCAACGCAACCGCAGGTCACTGAACCCAGAGCGACTCAAGGTAGCGATCAGTCGTCATCGAACAACGCTGAGGCAATCAATCAGATGAGTACAGCGCCACCTGGTACGGTTCCTCCCGTTGCACTTAATGAAACACCGGAAATGGCTCCACAGCCGGACGTTAACCAAACAAACGGTAAGTTGACATCTTTGCTATCTTTTGAAAATAGAAGCCATTCGACGCACTAATATGCTTTAAAATTCAACAGGAATGCCTCCAGGTACGCCAGCTACTGTAGCTACAACACCCTCTGTAAATACAGCCACTAATATGATGCAACCTCCACCGAATATGGTACCTATGCAACATAGAATGCCTAATCAGTTTGGCGGACCGATCGCAGCGCCATTTGGTGCTGCTCCTTTTGGCATGCCACCTCCAGGGTTTCAAGCCTTCGGAAGTTACGGACCTCCACAGACCAATTGGGGTAGGTTTCACCTCATTTTATAATCGCTATAGAAATGTTAAAATCATTTTTACTTTGTTCCCAGGAATGCCACAGATGCCTCACGGAGTAATGACACCGCAAGCGGCACCGGAAGATCCGGCTTTGCTAGCTCAGATAGATCCGGAATTGGTGGCTTCCGCTATGATATGGACGGAACACCGTGCGCCTGATGGAAGACTTTACTATTACAATAGTAAAGCTGGAGAATCCGTGTGGGAAAAACCTCAAGCCTTGAAGGATTTTGAGAGTACGATGTCATATCAACATCAAATTTTTTAAACATTGAACAGGTATTTATTCCATTTTTTCTTCCTAGGTGCCAAATTGGCTTTGCGGCAGAAAGCCGAGGAATCGGTTGCAGCTGCGAGCGTAGCCGTCCCAGATCAAACAAAACAAGAAAAGCCTCAAGAGGGCAATCATGAAGCCAAAGAAAATGCCAAGGAAATGGAAAACAATAAACAGAAGAAGGAAGATTCGATACCTAAGGAATCTGCCAAGCCTCAAGATAAATCTAGACCGATTTCCAGTACTCCTGTACCTGGGACACCTTGGTAATCCATAATTATTCATCCTAATCAACGGATAACTGTACGGTAGTGCTTTCTTTTCCAATACACTGAAACTACTATATAATGTACAGGTGCGTCGTCTGGACGGGAGACGGCAGAGTATTTTTCTACAATCCGTCGTCACGTATTTCCGTTTGGGAAAGACCGGAAGATCTAGTGCTTCGTCAGGACGTGGACAAAATGGTTTCGACTCCCCCAGATGCTCTCGGTACTACGAAAAATGCTAGACAGTCAGATTCAAGTGAGAGCAGCGACGAGGATCAGCCGACTCCGGCTAAGAAGAGCAAGCAAGAGGAAACGAAGGGTATAAAAAATTTTCCTATATCCCGATATAATATATTCCTTATTTAAGGAAATTTTACTTGTGTAGTCGTGGTGGTTAAAGAGGAGGAGGAAAAGGAAGGCAAGAAGACCATTGACATTGGCAAGGAAGCGGCCATAGAAGCGGAAGTCAGGGCAGCCAGAGAGAGGGCTATTGTCCCCTTGGAGACGAGAATTAAATCCTTCCGGGACATGCTCGCGGAAAAGGACGTAAGTCTATTCTTAACTCCTTTGTCAAAAATGAAAAAAAAAAACTTTTCTGGCTTAATCGACTTTAAAATTTACATATATTTCTCCTTAGGTATCAGCTTTTAGCACTTGGGAAAAAGAACTGCACAAGATCGTCTTTGACCCCCGGTACCTGCTGCTGACGTCTAAGGAGAGGAAGCAGGTGTTCGAGAAGTACGTGAAGGAGAGGGCGGAGGAGGAACGTCGCGAGAAGAGGAACAAGATGAAGGAACGGAAAGAGCAGTTTCAAAAGCTCCTAGAGGAAGCTAACCTTCATGGAAAGTAAGTTCAAAAGGTGTTCTGTGTGCGTTATCAACAAAAAGGTTTTCATTGATTTGTATTAATTGTGTCCATTACATAGATCATCGTTCAGTGATTTCGCTCAAAAGCATGGAAGGGACGAACGCTTTAAGAACGTTGAGAAGATGCGGGAGCGCGAGAGTCTCTTCAACGAGTATCTGCTGGAGGTGCGCAAGAGAGAGAAAGAAGAGAAAACGGCCAAACGAGAGCAGGTATGTCCATTGCGAATACCGGAGTGACGTAATTGCGGCTCACGGAAGAGCCGATTTCTTACAGGTTCCGTATTCTGCAGCGACACCGGAAATGTCGCTAGGATCGCGAGGAGGAAGTCGCTCTTTAGAAATCAAAATAATTCCTCGTAGATCTGTTAAAATGCCTAATATGCTTGGAGTAACATTTCTCAGTGAGAAAATTATAATCGGATCTCTATCGAGTATTCATCCTCGCGATTAAAACTGCCCAAGCGAAGCGTCGAATTAAATTTGTCGTATTTTTGTTTCAATTTCCAAAAACAAATCCGTACCACACAGTAAGAGGATTTTTTTCCATGACGATCACTCGTTTATTCCTTGTGCACACTGTCGTGTTTTTCGAAATAATTCCTACCTATAATTTTACGTGTGTCCAGCCTCTTACTGTGTGAATAAAACGCTTCGCATGAGCCTATTTAAAAATTTGTAAATGATAAGCCAAAATTGTGTTAGTGCACAATTTCAAAAAAATCATAGGAATCATAACTGGACATATCCAAGTATATACTGTATGTCAAAAAAATTCCAAAACATGTTAATACGAATGATTTGCGTATGTTATATTTTTAGAATATTTTCACCAAAGCACGGTTCGACGACTGATTTCTTTTTGACACATTGACTCAATAGTATTTTCAAAAAAAATATATTCACCAAGATAAGTTCAGTATTGGTCTCCTTTGTTACACGTACACATATAAATAACCAATGAAAAGAGAACTTAATAAAACTTGTGTTTTCAGCTTTAATCAATTATTCTTTCAGGTTCCATAGGTATGTTATTATTTACGTTCCACTTGTAACGTTTCACGCAATAATATATATGCATACATGTATATATATAAATAAATATATATATCCATAGATATATAGAAAGAATAATAAGGCCCCTTGGGCCCAAGAGTACGCTTGAAAAACTTAACGGCCGAAGAAACGAAAATATCGGGGAGACTGATATATATGATATATCATTATAAATACACAAAAATACGTAATATAACAACTGCAATGCGCGATCATGCAAACCTGAGATATATAACGAACGCATATAAAAAAAAGAGCTTATCGGCATTCCGTTAGAGTCCGACCTCGCTCGAATTCCGATATAAAAATTTTTATAAATCGATCTAAAAGAGACATGCCTCTGTCCCACGATATTATGGATATTGAAACGCATCCGAATGATCGAGTAACGAGAGTCCGAGTCTATCGTCGCTTGCCGTTAAGTCTTTATGGGAGAGGTAGAGGTTAGCATTGTCTTAAAAAAAAAAGACAATCAATTAAACCTCCAAAGTATGTGTGACGGTGTCCATTATTGTACTTATATGTGTTCTGAACTCTCCACTTCAGTCAGGAGGCAGGCAGGACAGGTTCCGTATGTGGAGTGGCTTGGTTCTGAAGCTCTGGTTGGTGGCATGGATGATGTCATCTACCATCCCCAACTACAACGCGTGGCACAGTTGGCACACCCTTCGCGCGCCGCATTCTTTACTCCAAAGCAGAGTCATGAGAATGAACGAAACTCGGTATTTGTATATTACTCGTAATCCTCGTTACTTCAAACGATTAACTTTTATCCCTCATCCGAAAGTTCCTGCGCCTTGGCGGCCATCAAATCCTGGTCTCATCCGAACGACCGAATTTATCTTTGAACCCAGTCTCCTTGGCTCCCCCCTTCCTCCTCTTGCCCATTACCACGATCCCCCAAGTAATCATTCCTAAACCCAAACAACAAGTTCAACAGCACCATCTATCGCCATGAACGGAGAACAGAGAGACAAACGTTTTGTTGCAGACTCGTTACGATTCGAAAGAGCTGTCCATTTTAATCTCCCGCCCCCGCAACCCCTTGTGATTACCATATTACTTTATTTCATTTTGCAGCTTTAGATAAATCTTGGGGATATTTTTATCAGCTTTTCGTAAGCTCATGTTTTTATCGGTCTCGGAATTCATATTTTTTATTACTTTGATATTTCGTTATTCGATTATCGTTAAGTTTTATTGAGAATTTCGAGATAATTTTTGTATTCTTTTTTTACTGCGAGAAAGTTTCTTAAATGCAATTGAATCCTTTCTGCGAGTCGAAGCGATTCGAATGGCAAAAGTCGTCGTATTCGATTTTGAAATTTGTCCTGGATAGTTTGAGACACTCGCAAAACGCGGTCCTTGTCATATTTTTTATTTTTTTTTTAATTTTTGTTAATGAAAGCATCTTCGTCCATGTTTACCCCCGTTTCACTGTAAAGTCTCTGGTCGAACTATTTTTTCTTTTCCTGATATTCTTTTCTCGTTTTCTCTCTCATTCTCTACCTTATTTCCCCCTTTAGTGCTTTCTACGAGTCTTGCGTCTCAATCCTGAAAAGTTCGACACGAACGGCCATTTGAATTCTTAAAAAATTATTATCACAAATATATGTACACGATTATTCGGCTGAAAGGCGTGGCAGTGAAATTTGCCAGCAGTCATACGTTTGCTTTGGTCAATTAGCAGCTCGAATCGTGCAGTGACGAAGTAAGAGAAATTTTCTCATTTCAATTGTCAAATTATTGATTTAATCGACCAATCGAAGAGAAGATATTTCCTCAAAGTTCTCTGGCAAGTTATATCATAGATCAATAATGTGTAATTTAAATCAATATTTTTTATATGGCTATCCCTGTTCATCTACGTAAGTGCAAATGAGTCAGTCTCTCTCGCACTCACAGCTGATATAAGAAATTGTAAAAATCGAGAAACTGACCGTTCTCCGATTAATCAATGGAATTGTTGACTCAGCTATAAACATTATAAAACTCTCTTACTTTTTGATTGCATAAAGTTTCAAAGTGTTGATCGACCAAAGCGATCAGCGTGACAGCTGTCAAATTTGATTGGTGCTTTTTAATTGGGTAGCCCTGTATGTATATGTACAAAAACCATAACGCGTAGAGCATAGGGAATTTTTTTGAATAATAAAATAAAGTTACATAACAGTGAGCCCACTTAGAGAGGATAAACGTTACGTGGAGAAATCAGCACCGTATTTTTTTTGTTGTGTAACGAATGACAAGAAAATTAACCTTGCGCGTCTTTCATCTGATAAAATGGAATTTAAGAGAGAAAAAAAACGTAAAAAGATACGGTGCCGATGTCTCAGCTTAATTTATTTTTTTTATAGGCTCAGGAATCCGACAAGTGAAATGGCAAATTTGAACACCCAAATGTGCCCAGCGTCCCTTCCTTTGTCTCGTACGAGAGTAAAAACAAAAAAAGAAAACGGCCTTTTACAAGATATTCTTCTTCTTCCTCCTCTTCTTTACACGACAAAAAGGAGATCGAAAAGTATAACGAGAGTACAGACGAGACGTCCGCAAATTACGTACCGGGATCCTTTCCAAGGTAGATCCTTCTAACAAGTGGATCGTTTTTTAATTCTCGAGGAGCAGCCAGCCGACGAAGCGGCCAACGCAAGTTCGCCATTGCAGATTAACGTCCCATCTTTCATTCCATTAAAGTGAAAAATAAGATAATCACGTTGCGTAGTTCGGACGTGAGTCGATGGAATCTTCGAGGATATAATTTTGACCACTGGCACCGATGTAGAAAAGAGAGAAAAAAAAATACAAAAAAAAAGAAGGAGAAGGAGAATTAATGAAATTTGACTTTTCAGCAAGGACAGCACGCGCTAGGGAATCACCTTTATTTTTGTGTATGCCGAGTCGTCGTTAAAATTATAAAAGATACGACGGCATCGATTTTATTGTATCCTACCGAGATTACGTGTGATTATTATTAACGACGGCTCGGATTTGCAGTGACATTGAATTTCCAGCATGTAAATCAGCGTAATGATTTTTATTTCAGCCTGTAAAGCCAAGCCAGTTTCTTGTCTCTTGGATTAAAGAAAAAAAATCCAGCTCTCGTTTTCTCGCAAAATTTTCATGCAACGCACGGATTAATCGCGTGAAGTCATCACGAGAATTACTCTTGATTCTTCAAGAAGTTGGCTTGGACGAATAAATGAAAGAAAGAAAGAATCGAAGTGCAAAGACAAAGAGAGACGTACAATACGGCGCCTCGTGATTCTCTCTTGAGACACGTGAATCGTCGAGTCGCCAAATTGTAGCCTGCATGCCAGAGATCGAACTAATACTAATAAAAGGAGAGAGAGCGGGAGAGGGTGCACAGTGATTAAATTTAAAAAAAAAAGCTAAAAAGCAGCGCGCCATTATCTAATATTAATGATATTTCAGTAGTACTTAAGAATTTATAAAATAAATACGCGTCGACTAGCCGTACGTGTGGATGATCTAACGCGTTCCTCCATTTCAGGTGAAAAAGGATTTCATAGCCATGTTGAGGGAGCATAAGGACATCGACAGGCATTCACATTGGGGCGACTGCAAGAAGAAACTAGAATCCGATTGGCGTTACAGGCTCGTCGAATCGGCCAGCGCTCGCGAGGATTGGTTTAGGGATTACGTGAGGATCCTGAAGGAGGAACGCAAGAAGGAGAAGGAACGCGACAAGGATCATCGTCATCGTGACAAGGATCATCACAAGTCCGACAAGAAGGACAGGGATCGCAAGGAAGAGAAGTGCAAGGACAAATCCTCCAAGGATAAGAGCGACAAGGAAAACAGTGGTAAGGATAAGAAGCAAAGAAGGAGCGAAGTCGTTGCCGAAGAAAATGGCAAGGACAAGAAGGACCTGACTTCTGATAAAGAGACTGGTGAGATCGAAGAGAACGAGGAGAAATCTGCCAAGAAAGAGAATGACGTAAGTTGCATTTGCTGCTGGTTTCAATTCTTTTTTTTTCTACCACGTGTTGTTGTACAATAGTACGTTGATTTCAATGCGTTTGCTTACTACCTTCTTCTTGCTGCTGTTTTGCCAGAAGGACGAGGGCGAGGAGCGATCCGATTCCGAGGAGGATCGTGAGAAGCAAAAGAGAGAACGAGAGAGGAGAGCCGAGGCTAGCCTTAGAGAGAGAGAGCGAGAGGTCCAGAGAACACTGGCGACTCATCTCCGAGATCGGGATAAGGAACGACAGCATCATCGGCACACGGAAGCCGTTCAGCACTTTAGTGCCCTTCTTGCAGATTTGGTGTGTTTTTTTTAGGAATTATATAAATTTCTTTAATTTATCTTTAGGGTTTTGTCCGATGAGGAAGATTAATCAGTGCATTGGAAAAATGTACGTGTACTATGCATGGCTGCTGGAAAAATGTTAAAACTCGTTGATTGTTAGCAACTCGTATTTTTTTAAAAATTCTTGATTATTTTCTCTTTGCTATTGCACAGGTTCGAAATGGAGATCTCGCGTGGCGGGAAGCCAAAAGACAATTAAGAAAAGACCACAGGTGGGAATTGGCTGAGAGTTTAGATCGTGAGGAGAAAGAGCGACTCTTCAACGAGCACATTGAACAACTTGGCCGTAAAAAACGTGACAAATTTCGTGAACTTCTGGACGAGGTCGGCGCGTCGACGGAACTTACAGCGTCCTGGCGAGACATCAAGAAATTATTGAAGGACGATCCGAGATATATAAAGTTCTCGTCGAGTGACCGAGTGAGCGAAATAATTCTAATAGTTTAAAACGTACTGTTAATCTCAGAATATGCATTGCAACTCCATCATAATTTTGATTTTGTAGAAATGCGAAAAGGAGTTCAAGGAATACATAAAGGACAAATTGGTTGCTGCCAAAGCTGATTTTCGAGAATTACTGCAGGTTTGACTCTACTCGCCCAATAATCTTTTTCGCCTGATAATACGGATGGATGAATAATGCAATTTTTATTCGTCAGGAGACGAAGTTGATTACGGACAAGACATACAAAAAAGTTCAAGAGAGTAACTGCTGCTTGGTAGAGATCGAAGAAATTTTACGAAAAGACAGACGATTTCTCGTTTTGGAAGCTGCAGCCGTGGAAAGGACGCGTCTGTTGATGGGTTACCTGGAGGAATTGGCTCGTAGAGGCCCCCCACCACCCCCGACAGCATCAGAACCGTCGCGCAGGCCAACAACAAAGTAAGCTAAATGATTAACAATATTTAATTTAATTTTATTTTTTTTTAATTAATTACTCATTAATTTTTATTTCTCCTTGTTTCAGTTAACAAAAGGTCTTCGTCGATGAATCATACATAACGTGTCCACGTAATGAAAAGTTATAGCTGTAGTTGGAATGAATCGATTTACAACCTAGACTATTACTACAATGTACTTCTAGGATTCAATAAAATCTAACGCCCATTTCCTCTTCATTTATTTGACTGGAATTCTGTAGTCTTTCATGTATCTCGCTTTCTTCAGATTTCTTCGAATTGGGGGCAGAATCTCGAGGTCCTATCTTCCCTAAAAAAATCCTCCAACTGGACGCACTTGGGAAACATTTTGTTCTTGCTGGCGAGACGAGAAGAAACAAAAAACAGTGAAAGGTTAATGCACTTTCAATATTCGTTTTTTTTTTTTTTTATAAAATGCTATACCGATCCCAAGGTTCTCCGGTTTGGAACGAGAAGAGGAACCTTCGCGTGAAAGACTGGAAATACAAGAGCCGGACAATTCTACTCTAGAAAAATATGCAAAAAGTCGTCATACTACAGTAAGCAAGGCAGAACGCGTAGTTGCGAGTTTACTACTTGCAAAAATATTTATCCCCGGAGGATCACAAGATTTTGGCAATAAAGTACATCAATGACGTAATGCATTCTCCACTGAAGAACAATAGGATAATTTATCCTCTCCTGAAGGATACCCTTGTCTATTTGCTTTCTTAAAAAATGCAGTCAACTTCATTCTGCTACCAGAAAACAGTACGGTATGTCAAAACAATAGGAACGGTCCCACCACCATAATCACTGGAGAACGCAAGAGGAATAACATATGCGTAAGAGGAATAAGGAGCGAAGGGAAATAAGAGAGAGAGATATCAAGAAGAGAAGGGATTATGACATACGACAATACATTTCTTTTTACATTTTCTGATCCCCACCTTCAGTCTTGTGGCTGCCCGGAGAGCTGGACGGCCTCGACGTGCCCGAGCCCGAGTGAAAGTTCGATTTTGCTTTCTACCTCGAATCCCGACGAAATATGTCGGCGGTCTGTGCAGTCTGACCAATCCGAGGATGCACCTTTTATCAATCAGTTTTATTCTTACCGATAATTCGGCATTGTTGCACACCAATGAGAGAATTCACGGATCCTTCTTGGACGTCGCGCGTGTGACAAAATGAAGAGGCGGTACAGTGCCAAGTTGTATCCGGGTACGACGTGTCGCAAGGTCCTTCTTTGCCTCGCGATACTATATTCCCTTCTTGTAAACTCCCAGCAGCAAGGTAAGCACAGTTATTATTTTAATTGAATCTTCAGAAAATCATTAGCCGTATAAGCTGTTGTTTTTTGGTAATGGATACAAGTAGCTATGTTCGTGGTATTAGCGTTGGATTCTTACGTTACTGTAAACCGTTTCTTTCTCGACGCCATCTAAAGAATTGTACAGTATAGTCATGTGTGGGAGATCGGTATGCACTGTAGCGCTATACTTTTCAACACCTGATTTACAACTATTGAATGTTTCGTAACTGTTCAAAGTCATTATTTTGTATTTATCATTTTTATCTTATTTTAAATATCGTTCCATTTATTACTGGCTCAATCCAATCATTCATCGATTTTGGTTATGAATATTTTATGAGAAAATTTCTCAGGAATTTCACGCTTCGAAAGACATTCGAGTGCTGCTTTATATCGTGCAATAGATCGAAATTATTACTTAATATGAATCATCATGTAGATTTGCGGTTTATGAGAGTCACCCGTTATAGTCCTGCGGTGTCTTAAATGGATATCTGGGATCGAGGTCTCTCGCGAATAGTATCAAGAAACTCGTTCGAGTCTTGTAAATATTTATTAAAATACTGTAACAACTTAATCAAGTATTTCTTCTTTCGTCATTACATTTTTTTTTCTTGTCATATGTAATTAAATCATGTCAGTTTTATATAATCTAACAACCAGCACGGTATTTAGGTCTGTTTTGGAAGTTCGTTAGTTAAGCGCAGCACGCAGAGTTTCTCCACATAGCCATATACAGACTTTGAGATTGTAGTGAGACAGTTGAATAAGGAATAGTACAATTTTCTATGAGTTTATCATTTCATTGGCAAAAGATAAAAATTTAGTCCTCTTACGTGTTTGATATTTTGTGTTGCAGATGCTCGGGAATCATGGAAGAAACTCTCGAGTTTATTGCCAGCCAATTCAGTGTACGACAAACAAGAATCCATTGAAAACGTCGACGAACAACCCCTGAAAGATTCATCAGGTTCTCCGGGCGAAAATGAAAATAATGTTGTGGGCGAAAAGGCATCTCAGGACGATGAAGAAATTTACAGCGACGAGTATGAGCTTGAACCCCACGTAGATGACGCTGAAGAATTCGAGAAGTCGCAACAGGAAAAGGCGACGAAACCAACAGAAAAAAAATTGTCAACAGATGCTGTAGAATCCGCTGGGAATTCTTCTCAGGGGCCTCAGGACTATACAGCGACTAATCAATATGATTCTTATTACTATTATGAAGACTATGACAACAATACTCATCCCCATTACGCCACTGTGGACAACGGGGAGTATGGGAGCAATGAAAATTCAGAAACAACTATAGAAATCAAGGAGACCATCACTGAACCTACGCTCCCGGAGAAAGCATCCTCGATGCAGGGAAGTGACAAGCACTACGTCGTCGCTGAAGCACCACGGGATCCTGAGGACTCGTTGAATCTAGACAAATCATTTCTGATTGGCGAGGCCGTCGTGTCGGTGGTGACGACTAAGAGTGTTGTTAATGGGACCATTTCTGTGCCTGTGACGGCACTGCCTATGACGACCGAGCAAATTCTGGCACCACCAACGAACTTCAAGATCTTGTCTAGTCCAGAAACTGAAAATGAGGATGCAGATAATATGCGTTTTTCTACTTCCGCCATGATCGACACCACAGAGAATTCAAGAATTGTTGCTTCCGTACAGACCAGTCGCAGCATTTCCGGCGCTAGGTTCCTTCCCTTCCCGGTTGTTGAGCAGGTCGAACAAGTTGCTCCTGGAAGTGGCTCTAAGAAGACTTCCGGTTCGGTAGAATCGACTGAGAGCATCATAGATAAATTGGATAGAGTTCAGTCTGAGCTCTCTAGTGGATTTTTGACTGGTGGTTTCAGAACTGCCGGAAATACGCTGCAGTTGGATGTTCTCAATGAGCGGGATCAGTCTAGAAGAAGATACACCACAACCGGAAGGACACCGGTTATCAGTAAATTCGTTCCCTTTCGCTATAATTCTAATAGAAAGACTACTACGCAGAGGAGCAGAGTTGCAGAGAAAACTGTTGACAGTTTAGATGGTTTACTTCCACCTGATTTTCCTACTAACAGGGCTTTGTCCGCCATTGGCAGAAGTTCTGCCAAAGGTTCTTCATTAAATTCTACATTGAACAATCAAGGAAAGAATAATTCTAGAGCTTTGGCTAAACCAAAGAGCACTGTTGTTCAGGATTTGACTGGTCTTCTTCCACCTGGTTATAAATTGAAGAAAGAAGACACTGCCACCACTGAGAAAAATCTACTGGCTGAGATCTTGTCAAAGTCTCAGAAAAATATTAGCAGTAATCGCTCTCCTCCAGTGCAGGATATAACTGCTTTGCTACCACCTGGTTATAAGTTGAAAAATGGTGACTCAACAACGGAGAAAAATATTCTTAGTGATGTTTTAGCAAAAACAAAGAAAGAGAATGCTAACAGACCACCAGCCACGCCAGATCTGTCTGCTCTTTTGCCACCTGGTTACAAATTGAAGAAGGAAGATTCATCTGTCACTGAAAAAAGTTTACTGAGTGATATTTTGGCCAAATCCAAAGTTGATCTCTCTGCTTTGCTTCCTCCTGGTTATGAGAAAAAAGTGAACGATTCAAAGAGCAGTGAAAAACCTAATAATTCTCCAACAGAAAAGAGTCCAGGAAAATCGATTCAGGATCTTTTTGCAAATTCGGATTCTGATATATCTGCCCTGCTGCCTCCTGGTTATAAGGAAAAGTTTGGAAATAATAATCATGCTAAGAGTAACTCTGCACCTTCTATAGCCACAGAATCTCCAGTAGTATCTACGACCAAAGCTGGTGGTCTCAAAATCGTATTTCCAAGCAGACCTGGTGGAAGGAAACCGATACAGAGGATCACTACACCACATTCGGTCAGAGGAGAAGCACCCGGGGCATTCACCCCCAAGATTCAAAAAGGATGGCCAACCAGGTGATCTACAGTTCATTTTAAATTGTGCAAAGCCAAGTGGCAGACTTGAGTCGTTAGAAATTCTAATATTCTTCTAGAGCAACCACTGAGTTTACCGGCTGGCCATCTTCTTCAACAACTCCAATATCTATTGAGAAACTTTTAGAAGTAGCCAAAACGGCCACCGTCGGTACCATTGGCGCTTCCAGCAGTTTGGCACCTAGTGCAGCACCTACAACCTCCACTACCACGACGACGACGACTACTCCTAGACCCACTACTCCTGGAATTTGCGAAGAAGAGTGCGAACTTGCTGGAACTATTCGTATAGTCGGGAACACGACTTGGGTGCCAGAGCTGCTCGATAGGAACACGCATGAGTGGCAGGAACTTGCTGATCATGTGGAAAGAGAAGTAATTTTCATTAACTTATTTTGCAACAATGAGAGTACACAACAGAGTTTAAGAAAAGTATTTAAAAAATGGTTATTCGTTCTACGCAATTTTATTCTAGATGAACATCGTCTTCTCGAAGTCTGACCTATTGCGGAAATGGTACAAGAAAATCAGAATAGACTCTTTTAGGTGGGTCTATCGACTTACGACCATTTGAACCGTTCAATCAGAACGTGTCCAATCGGCCATGTAATGTACCGTTCGATTTGCGGAAGAATATCCTTCATCAGATTTTTTTTCTCTACGTCATTAAGTTACCAAGCGAATTTAGCAAAGTACCGTAAGCTTGTCTAAAGAATAGTTGACCCTTTTCTTTTTTTCCATCACAGCCAAGGAAGCATTCTGGTGGATTATTTCGTGGAACTGGCTGATCTTCACGAGAAAATCAATACGCAAGAAATAAAAAGGATCTTCCACGATTCCTTGACGACTGACAACATCAATCAGCCCGATGACGCAAGAGTAAAAACACAATTGAAACTTGGCTCTTTTGCCATCGATCCAAAATCCACGGATTTCATTGGTAGGAATTGCATTGGTTACGAAAATTCCATACAATCGATTCATGGATTAAATAATTGACATTTTCTCTAGTTCTGCCAAAAGTCAATGCTCCTCTGTACACAGAGAATAACGACACTCTGATACCCCAGTGGGCAATAGCAGTAATTGTCATTGGTGTTGGAGGATTATTGTTCATCATAGTGTTCGGTGTTTCTGTTGTAAGTGAAAAACAAAAATTTTTTCTCATAACAAATAATCAAACTCTTTTCTTGCTTAATAAATATTTTTTTATTAGCTAATAAATCGACAAAATGTCACTAAACTCAAACCGACCATATCCACCGTCTATGAGGATAGTGTTGCTAAAAATATGATTCACGGCAACCATAACGCACCTATTCAGCGATCAAGCGATTACTCTAAATCAGAAACAACTATTTGGAATGATGTGGACAGCAGTTGGAATGAGAAATCATACGAGTCAACTTCAAACAAAGTAAATTTATTGAATTATTGTTCAGTGTAAATTGGTATTTTCTCTAGTCGGTGTAATACAACCATTCGTTATGCATTTAATCATTATAGATTTTGATGGATGGACCCATTCATGATGACAAAAGATACAATGTCTACGACAGCTGGCGATCCGAATGGAATGGATATTATTACAATCCGTCGCACAGCAGTAGTAGCAAATTTGCTGGCTACGACAGCACCACAAATTTATCTCGGCATCATCCTGATTATGACACGAATTTTTAAATTGGACCAATAAAGCTACTACCTTTGAAACCCTTCTTTTTAATCACCCTCAGTTAACGTGAAACGTGACTTCATATTTATTTATCGTCTTTAAGTATTTACAGAGGTTAGATAATTATGTACAGATGTTACATTCAATGGTTATATTAATTCAAAATAGCTTCTTGTGGCTCCATTACACTTTTTTTGAACTATTATTTTCAGCATTTACATGACGCTTCACGATACTCAGGACTTTTTGATAGAGGAAGGATTGTCTGTCAAAAAAAGAAATAATTCTTTAAGATGACCATTATATCATGACAAATGATAATCTGTCTTAGATTAGTAATTTACCGGTTTGCTGGTTTACATATTGAAAGGTGGTCCTGTGGAATTTCAAAAAATTCTCCCACTCCAGGATCTGAAATATTGCTGCACTATTTTAAACATATGTTCGCATTTATATCAAAACCACTGTTCGACATGTCAAGTAAATCTTACCTGCAGAATTAGGACTGACAAATTGAAAAGGAAACTTTAAAGCAGTGACCAGAGTCGATTTCGTTTCGCTGAAACTCACAATATCCATAGCGTAGTTTTTCAACATACGGATAAACTCGTCGTGCAATTGCAGCAGTTTTGGGGACTCTGAAATTCCGAAATACCCCAGACCGATTTTAAATTCCATTCATTTCTCCTCCTTACTACACCCTTTAGATTACCTTCGCGTAATTCTTGCACTTCGACCGATGGCCAAACTAACATTTGTGTAGTTTGCGTCAATGCGGCAACATGGGAACCGCGATGCGGAGTACTATAGAATATGATACTACGAGTATTTTGGCACAGATTATGTTTGTCACCTTGTTTCCATTCTATATATGGAAAAAAGAGATAGAAAACATGATCTTCCACGTACGAGCAAAGCGATTGAATTAGGATAAAAATGGATGCTGACCTTCAACCAGCATTTTTTTAACGAGCAAACCACCCATCGAATGACAAATCCACACTATCGGCTTTTTCCCAACACCCGCCATTAGAAGTTTCCTTACAAATTCTTCACTTCGTTCGTCAATGGTAGTCCTGGACATTATTTTCCTCTTTAATTTTGATATTACGCATTTTCGGCTTAAACTGGTAGAAAACTATGAAGTATCGACTCACTTTAGGCCTTCGATTGGACAAAGCGGTGTCCACATAGATAAATTAGTGTCGTAATTTATTCCTATTATGCGTAAGGATGGTACATCCCTAGGAAGCCAGTCTCGCGGCCAACACTCAGTTCTGGCTATTCGATCACGCTCCGCTTGTTCCATACAGATATTATCCCTAAACGTTAAAATAAAATCGTGATGCCAGAGCGTCAGTTTGAGCTACACAAAAAGAAATAGACAAAGGATACATCTATTAAATGAATTTGATTTACCCTCGGCAAGTAAAGGGACCGCAGGCTCTGCAATTTGTATTCTCTGGACAGTCGTCCAGTATTACTTCGAAATCTTCACCGATTTTTTTCCATTCTCGCATTCGGAGATCGTGCGCAAGATCCTTTAGGAATTCCTGAGGAGTCTCAGCAAGCATGGATGTGAAAGCATCCGTGCCGCAGGGTGAATGGGCATCTGCTGCTAGAGAATTCAAATATTTTAATTCTTGTTTTTTTTCGTCTTTAAAGACAATCTTTGCTTTTGGGAAACTTACTCACAAATCCTAGTGTGGATGTGTCAGGATCGCGTTGTCTCCAAGTAACAAAAACTCCGCCTAATAAGCCGTGAACGAAGACAACGTCCAACTTTCGTGCAGATCGATTTCTGTGTAAGGGATGAAGCACATAAATTCGACGCGCATATTTCTCATTTGATGCATCTTGAACATCCAAATTTGCAAGTGCACGAGCTGCTGTTGCTGACAGCCGCAAATCTGGGTTTTGCAACCATTTTGCCAAAATTCCGATCCATCCTGTACGATGAATGAAACAATAATTGTATTGGAATCTGAGACAACTGGTTCCCCTAGATTAATGACGATAAAATGTTTCTTGTACCTGATCGAAAAAGGTCATTCAGGTATTCTTCGTGTAATGATATGTTGGAAATTATTTTCGCAAGCAATATGCAAATATTTATATTGTCGCCAACAAGTTTTTGGACGTTCATCAATATGGGCAAACCACCAGCATCGACGATATCTGTAGAATGAAGATGATGGCTTAGTATTTAATTTATCAATTTTTCAATGATGTCACCTTTACTATGCTGATCTAAAGATGAATGATGATGGATCGCTTGAACGCAACTATATAACAAATCTTGATCCCAAATTATGGCTGGTGGTACAGCAAGTCCAACACTTGTTAAATCATGATCAAATATTAGTCCATCCTGTGGAGTATATAAGCTTATTTTCTTTTTCATTTTAGGGATTTCTGGAGCTTACTCACGCGATGAGTATCATGGAATTTCTTGTTTAAAAATTGAGTTAGGCACGGATGACAACTTTGGCAAAGACTGTCCAAGTCGAGCAGTAAGTAATGCAAATTCTCAAGTACATCCTGCAATTTAAATGATGGTCAAAGTCTGTATCAATGAATTTAGCTTATTTCATATGATACTCAATGACTTATAACATACATATAGTTTGAGCTTCATATGGTAATACGGTGGTCTAAGAAAAAATCTCAAATCTACATTTGGCATTCGTGCAAGAGCAACTGCAGTTTTAGCATCAAGCATTTGAGCCATGTGCCAATAGTGCCAATCTGAAATAGTGTTATGACATGATCCATTCGATTGCATCTGTCATTATTATTCAAATTACCTTTCAAGTGCTTTAGACTACTGAGTGAATATACTGCTTTTTCTCTGTCGCTAGCACAACCATTTTGTGCCAAATCAAGTAATTTGTATGCTAGATTACGGTTGAGAGATTTCCACCATTTAGTGATAATATAAGTGAGAGTACGAGGCTTCTCCGCAATAGAAGCACGTAAATCTTCCTTATTTCGGAACATAAGAACATCTGCAAAATTTCAATACCTTCTACATTACATAGCAAATTAAACATTTTTGATTTGAAATCAATCCATCAAAGTGCTCCTTCCTTAAAGACACATCTGTGCCTATCTTCTAGTTTATTCTATCAATAATAAAATAAAAAATTAATGAAAATCCCTGAGTAACAATGGTAACCTTTGAATCGAGGATCATCAATATAAATATATTGAGCTTGAGACTGTTCCAAATCCAAAACATTGGTCGTTACGGATGATCGTAGAATTTGTGAAGTCTGACGAAGTTGATACAGGAACCAGCATCCCCTGTAAAGCATACATTCCAGCATCTCCGAGGCGTGAACTTCAAAAACTCAAGATGAAAATTTAAGAAAAATGCTTCTTCCTACCCCACAACAACCACACAAGTCCCTGTCGATTTTAAGTAGTATATATATTTCTTATAAATCTGGAGCTTCATTGTACTTTTCTATATTACGAACAATTCCTTGAAGTATTAAACTGAACGTGCGAAGCTTCCATCTTCATTTGAAGAACAGATCAACATTCCATTACCATTTGGAAATAAGATTTTTATGAGGTCTTTGTGTATCAGACTTGGTAAAATTTGATGATTTTTGCTCATCATTTAATGTATTGAAAATATGGCTGAATCCTCAAATTTTCCAATCACTCTAACGGTAAAAATTTTTTAACAATTTTGAATAAAGGTTGCCGAAAGCATTGTGCTTAAGGAACAAAATAAGATAAAATGAAAGCAAAGAAACGTTATCGCTAGGTTCGTTATTGTCATTTACCGTTAAATTTATCTATAATACCAACAGAAACTTCAAATCTTCACTGTCGTTTCCATATAAGCGTACTTTCGAGTTTTGGGACTAACCAACAGAAGGCGTTACTACTGAGATTTCAAGATTGAATATAGTGAATGAATTTTCGAAATATATGTATTAGTTTACAAATAATTACTCTTATCATAGTTGGATTATAATTTAAGTAAAGTATTGGAATGAATTGACTGTCATGAGAGCCTTAAAATGACAAAAATGAGTAGGGCCCGAAACTTGGAGGCACTGTCGGCACCATTGGGCCCAATGCCTATGCAAACCAGCCCATACGATTTTAATGCGGCGTTTTCGAGGCGCAACTCTCGCACAACATCTGCAGTCTTTTCCAGTCTTTTCGCTCTACATTCTGTAGCGTGCAGTACGTCCGGCCAAGAGTACTGACGTTTCGTTGCGCCACTCGCATGGCCGACGTGTGCATTCCAAGGCATAGAATCGCGTGGTATCCACTGTATAGTGACTGTCCTCCCATAATCAACCAGTAGTAAATTGTAATTGGCCCGGTAAAGAAAGGTAAGAATAAACGTGGTTTAGTGTTTCTTAGGTGGGAAGTAACGCCTATGTCCGCATTTCCATGTTCTGCCTGACATAATCCGGTATGAACTGGATTTAACCAGATTCCTCGATAAATCTATTCCTTCTTACTTACAGGCAAATAATTTCCTATACTGGTTTACACATTAGGATTCTGGTGAAACCCTCTACAAGAAGCCTAGACACTACTTTGCTTATTATAGTTTATTCCAATACTGAACCATCCGATATGTCCAACGAAGAGACTTCTGCTGATCGCAATGTCGAGATTTGGAAGATCAAGAAGCTCATTAAGAGCCTTGAAATGGCACGAGGGTAAGCAGCTTTCATTGTACCCCCTTATACTTTAGGAACTTTATAATATTTTAAGACATATGGCAGATGTATGACAAAGGTTATAAGAATTTCGATGCTTCGATGTCTTATTTTGGATGATTCGATTTCAGGAATGGTACTAGCATGATATCATTGATCATTCCACCTAAGGATCAGATATCAAGAGTCAGCAAAATGCTTGCTGATGAATTTGGTACTGCTTCTAATATCAAGTCTCGTGTAAATAGACTGTCAGTCCTTGGAGCTATTACTTCTGTACAGCACAGACTAAAGCTTTATACTAAAGGTAAGTTATGCATAAACCGTTTTTGAAACAATATCTATAATAGTTTGATTTTTCAGTACCACCAAATGGCCTCGTGATATATTGCGGTACGATCGTAACGGAGGAAGGAAAAGAAAAGAAAGTGAACATCGATTTTGAACCCTTTAAACCAATTAACACTTCCTTATACTTGTGTGATAATAAGGTAAGCTTAACATAACATAACATATGGAATCATTTTTTAAGATTCTGGATTATTGTTACAGTTTCATACCGAAGCTCTCACAGCATTGCTTGCTGACGATAATAAATTTGGATTTATCGTAATGGACGGTAACGGAGCGCTTTTTGGAACGCTTCAAGGAAACACTCGTGAAGTATTACACAAGTTCACTGTAGATCTTCCCAAAAAGCACGGTACGTTTTAACAGAATGCGCCAAAACAAATCCTGGTAATTGAATAAACTATCATAATAATTTTTTCAGGGAGAGGTGGACAGTCCGCACTTCGATTCGCCCGATTAAGAATGGAAAAGCGACACAATTACGTTCGTAAGGTCGCCGAAGTGGCTACTCAACTGTACATCACTAACGACAAGCCTAATATCGCGGGTCTGATCCTTGCCGGTAGTGCAGACTTCAAGACAGAACTTAGCCAGTCCGACATGTTCGATCCTGTACGTATATTCTCAAAAGAGTGAATAATTTTCCATCTGAATTTTAACATTTTCATCGTTTTATTCAATAGCGATTGCAAGGTAAAGTCATAAAGCTAGTGGACGTGTCGTACGGCGGTGAAAACGGCTTCAATCAGGCGATTGAACTGGCCGCGGAGTCCTTGCAGAACGTAAAGTTCATCCAGGAGAAGAAACTTATTGGTCGCTACTTTGATGAGATCTCCCAGGACACGGGGAAGTATTGTTTCGGTGTCGAGGACACCCTTAGAGCGCTAGAACTAGGAAGCGTCGAGACGCTCATCTGTTGGGAGAACCTGGACATTCAACGATACGTATTAAAGAACCACACGAACGCTGAAGAGAAAGTACTACACCTCACGCCGGAACAAGAAAAGGACAAGACCCACTTCACGGACAAAGAGGTATGTTTTTTTAATTGAACGTCAACTCGACTAGTTTTTCGGAATCCATGTCATACGAACAATTTTTACCCCTATCTGCAGAGCGGCGTAGAATTGGAATTAGTCGAATGTCAACCCCTTCTCGAGTGGCTTGCGAACAACTACAAGAGCTTCGGTGCTACCCTAGAGATCATCACTGATAAGTCTCAAGAAGGTTCACAGTTCGTCAGAGGTTTTGGTGGTATTGGAGGTGAGTTAATAATTAATCATTTTTTAAAAATAATTCTCTTATGTATTAAAATACTGACTGTAAGAATACGAGGGTGCCCACAGGCTGCTATAAGATCCTATACTTAAGGATAAAATGACAGTAAAACAAAAAAAAAGGATAGATAATGTCTGTACTACCGCTTTTAATTCGTGCTAAATTGATGTTTTACTAGCCGGATGAAAAAGGGTCATTCGACGAAAGAGAAAAAGGAAAAAAGAAAAGAATCATGAAAAGAATATGAGAATCGTAACGTATCGCCTCTCGCTCGACATCGTTATTAATCGTGGAGTATATTTTCCTACGTAGGAATCCTCCGCTACAAAGTCGATTTCCAGTCACTGCAGGCCGACGAGCCTCTTGATGACGTTGACCTCGATGATTACTAATTTCATCCGTCAAATACTCAAAAAGTCGACCAGGTAGTCCTTTATCTGTCTTGAGTGCACTCGTATCATATCTTCGTGTAACGTAGTATGCATCGTTTCGAATTACTTTCATTACTGGTTACCTTATTTATATATAGATTTTTTTTATTGTTTCTCCACTGTTTCTCATCCATTTCTTTTCGCTCTGTCTATCGACTATACATTTGTCATTCTCTTGCTCTTTAGGATTTGAACGACTTTTCACGGACATACAATTAACTCATCAGATGAAACGTTTAATAACTTTCATCATTCAATTTCTCTCGCATTTAAAGTTCTAGCTCTTACAAAATTCTTATAGCATTTCATATCTTCTTATTCTTTCTTTGTTGTATTCTTCCTTTTCATGAAGAAATCACGCGTTTTTTAATTCATACTGTGATACTTCTAACTCGTGTGAAACTATTTTGATTATTATTAATAAGTAATTAACAGGAACACATAAGTGTTCGATATCATATTGTTATTCGTCGTAATTTTCCTTCGCGTTGTTGTGAGGGAAGTAGATTCAGAATGGAGTAAAAGAATCATTAGGAAGTGTCTTGAGAAACTCGTAATTTCATTGACTACGTGAGAATTAATAGACTCTAACGTTTTGAGCCATAGGAATGAAAATTGTGTAATCATTTGATATAAAAGTCATCGCACCAGCAAAATATTTCAAATAAGTTCTCCTTCAATTCATGCTTGCTCTTTTTCTGTTCGTACGGCTCACGTTTGGCATGGTAAGCTTTTATATTTTGTTAATCATGTTTTTAGTTGTCTCGATGAACATTTGCAACCACTCTCAAACTACACAATCTGTATTCAGCACCCTTATGAAACATCCAATTGTAGATTTGGAGTCAGCCTAAAGTAGAGTATACAGTTATTAGAAATTTGTGAAAAATGTATTATTTTTTTCGTTTGGAATTTCCACTCCCAATAGACAGAAGACAAAATGATTATGTGGATATGATTTGCAATGTAGACATTTTTGTGATAAGCCTTGACCAAGTTACGCTACCAGCTTTGTGTCAGCATGTACGAAGGACAGGATATAATATGTTTGCACTTTCGAGAAAATAAATAATTATATGTAAAGCTCATTGGTAGTGTTGGGGGATCGTTGCAAGTTTTGACCTTGGCCAAAACTTACAGAAATATTTGCCTGGACTGCCCTGATTGTTGAGCTGATTTATTGGAAGCTGAGAAATTATTTGCCAATCAGTGCGCCAGTTGGCTTGTCAAATGTTGCTGTACTTCTCTCCAGGCTCTACTTATTAGCTATTAGGCACTTGTTAGAGTTAGCAGATTTTGAGAGGATATTGATTGAAAGTACTAATTAACATTTTGTTCCCGATAGCTCGCACATTGGGACAGGTACAGTAATTGCTTATTATTAAAGGTATCGACATTCTGAAATATCGAAGCAGGCATTAATGCAAAAGCTGCACCATGGAATAACTAAAGAATATTTTTTGATTGTAACCACTTGATAAGTGATTGACATATTCCCAAGACCCATTTTCATTTAGTCCTTCGATTCATCGACATTGTCATTCTTTTACCAAAGCCTTCGGCATCATCGATTTGCTCTCGACATGTTATTCATATTAATCACTATCCAGAAGATACGAGCATGCCTATAGTATTTTTAATAAAGAAGTACCGAAGCTGTGTTAGAAGACACGATCGAGCATTACTAACGAGATCGTGCAAAAAATTTCGTAATTAATGATAAAGTACAGATCCGTCATTAACAAAAGAAATTTAATCTCTTCTTCTAGGTATTCTGCGGTACAAAGTGGACTTTCAAAGCATGCAGCTGGAAGACATCGAGTTCGACAGTTTCGATCTGGACGACTATTAAAGAAGTAAAGCGAAGGCGGATACTCGGTTCTTTTTAGCTTCAGGAGACTACGACACACAGGGAGACGAAGCAGACAAGGAAGAAAGACAAGGCGATATAACGACAAAAGAACAACAGGAAAATTCCAGAGAGACGCAAATATAAACGCGCATTGGATGTGCAATGAACAATATTAAATTTACAGTTTCTCCTGAGCGCTAGTATTTCGGTGTGATTAGAAAGCGGTAGAGAAGAGAAAGGATAAATTTTCGTTATTCAAAGAAAGATGCCGGTAGGAATGAAAAGCGAGTTGGAGAAGAATGTGCGAATGAACGATCGTCTTAGCACGGAGATTAAATAAAAATTCAGAAAATCGCGTATTGGTGAGGGAGAACAATAATATAATGGAGCAAGTATCATCATGCAGTCTTCAAGTCATCCAATCACATTTCGAGGATTTATAGGAACCATCTGCGGTTGGTACTCCTGTTCGGTTTCTCTCTGCCTTAAGAATATGTGGCCCTGTGCAATCGAGAGTAATCCTAAAGAAGATAATGGCGAATTAAAATAAGTCCAACTAGGAGGGAAAGAGAAGAAGACGCACTTCCCTCGAGGACTGCAACCCTTAATTAAGCCAGCTTGATACCTGCCTATTAGGTGTTTAAAAGAAAAAAGAAACAGAACGTGTACCATGCGTCTGGATTATTCTATAAACTTCGAGCGTTCGCTGTATAAGATCTCGTGAGATTCCCATTCGTGGCTTTCTCAGAGAATACATAAATATATAGATATATATTTATAATTAAACGATTGCTGCGAGGCCACCGTGTAACGGAAGTACGTTGTTGCTAAAGACGTGCGGCACCGCGTGAATTTTTATATTCCTTTTGAAATCACTGTTTTGCGTGCCAGTAAATTCTGGTTTGCCGCGGGGCGAATATGTCTAACAGGTACTAGATTAATATGACCATCGTCACGCGGAGTGATTTCAGATTCTATTGCTGTTACCGTTTTTATTAATCACGCGGTACGGCATGAAATCTTGTACCGTTCAATATGGACACCGTATGCACGTCAGTGCTCCAATAAAATTTATCGCTCATGTCGGTCGAATAGAAAGAAAATAAGTCCTGAGTCAACCCGCGAAATCATCTGGTTACGCGCGATGGTACTAATCATACGGTATCGCACGAGCTTTTGTATTAGAAGCTGTTCGATGGCGCTCGTTGATCGGTTAAGCTCCGGTGGGTCGTGGCTTTCCTTGGATGATTCTGGTATTGTTTTTATTTTTTTTTATTTTTTGGGTGTAATTTAAGACAGCAATGGGTTACGCAGCCTCCAATGCGCGGAATGGCTGCTTGCGTTCTCTTCTGTTCGTATTAAAAACAATTAAATCATGAATGAACTCTAATAAATTGATTTCTTCAAACTAAGCACACCTAAGTCCCGTGCGTTACATGTGCAAATGGCAAAAATCGACAGAAAAGAAAGATCTTGCAAAGTTGTTCTGAGATTATTTTCAATTTCAATCTACATGTATGGATATATATGCTTATTCCGAATTGTCATATCCATGTATCGTTCGTATGGATATGATAAGTTATTATTTAGAGTTGTGCGTGTCACTTCAACTCGATTGGTTGTGTTCAGTTGAGTTGTAGTGGTTGAAGATGAGAAGTTGAGTTGGTTTTAATGGACTGAATATTTTCATGCATCTGGTACATACCTATTCCTGACGCAGTTCTGTTTTTCTACACTCATTATATATGTAATTATGAGCCTTCGTCGATAATTTTGATAGTTTATTTATTTTACGAGCTTGGCAGCTCTAGTTATCATTTTAAAAAAGACCACCGGTGAACCGAAAGTTTACAATGTTAACGTATATCGAGCGACAATATATGATCTCGTCTGATTCATAAGCGAACTCTATCAGCTTTTTTTGTCATATGTATCCCTTCTTCCGTTTTATGCAATAGAATGCTCGACTCGCCAATTTGTTTTTCATCTTTGACAGACAGATTGAACTATAATGCAACAAGGACCTTGAGTTTAAAGTTAGAGGAGAAACGAGATTTGGAAAGTTTTCATTCTAAAAGATTTTACTAGATTGGATAATGTTTTGTACATATGTAATACACGGTACATGTGTCGCATGTCTTTATAATTTATTGTCATTTTCTTTTAGTCGTATTAAAACATTCTGGATATTTGAAGTATTTCTTAAAGAATTAGGAATATTAAAATTTTCTATGCATAATTAACAATAACGTCAGTCTACTTCCGGCACCAAGAGATCTAAATTAGCTTCTTTCATTACGGAACCCAGGAACTTTTCTTCGCCACCACGGATAGACAAACTGGTTCCGGGTATTTCAGTTTTCTTGTCATCCATCATGGCTGCTCGCATCCAATTGGAACTACTGCATTTTTGACAACTACGCGAAGGAATTCTATCTAAACTAGTAGTTCTATTTCCGCAATCGGAACACTTAAAAAATCTTTTAATAGCGTCAATTACTCTCAATGGGTGTCTTTGTTCCTTGCACATGTCCGAACTCGAAAAGGCAATGTATTTACAAATCAGGCATTTCACCGCTTTACAATCCATTTGATATGTCGACATCATCTTCTCCTCCATCTTTTCTTTTACCTCTAATTTGTTAAAGTACTTTTCCTGCTCTTCGTCCCTTGATTTTTCTATCAGATCTGTGTGTGCCGAAGTAGCTTTGATCATTTCTTGAAACTTATCAGATAATACGTCCGATTTTTTTACCTTGTGCGTATCTTCTTTTTCTTCATCCTCTTCCTCTTCTCTTCTTCTCTTTGTAACCTTCTCTATTTTCTCATCCTTAGTCATGCGTACCTTGTTGGGGTTTGACTTTTTAAAAGATCCTTTCTCTCTGACCCATTTCAGAGCATTCTTTTTTGCTGAGTCCATGTGCTTTTTTCCAATGGGCTCTGAGAAGTCAATGACGCCACCAGAAATGCCGGTTCCCAATTTCGGAATTGACAAAGCAGAGAGCTTAGATAATCCGATGTTTTCACTGCTCTTGTTTTTTACTTTATCATTGGTCATTTTAGTTTCCGGCGTTCCGAATCTATTTGCTTCTTCCAACATAGGTGTTGTTTGTGTACTGCTCCATGTTCTAAGTTTACTTAAACGATCGAAGTCCTTCTTAGCTTGATCGGTGGTCCTTTCTACCATATAAGATTTCTTCTTGTTCTCCTGTTCGTTATCCACGACATGGACTTTCTTTTCTGACAAACTGACATCACCCTTCAGCAGAGCTAATCTGGCGCAATCCTTATCGTATAATTTTTTATTCCTCTTTGCAGGCACCAAAGTTATATTTTTCTCAGAAAATGACCTTAATCCTGATCCTGAAGCTGTTGATTTTAAAGCATCCATGGAGAATCCACGACTATTAAAATCCGATTGCAATTCCGCTCTTTTCGAGCATTTATTGTACTCTCTTTTAACATGATAGATGCAATATTCACATCTATTTTTATTCACAATAGATGTGCAGGGTTCACCATTTTTTTTCATAGACTTGCAAGTGCCTAAATCCTTTGAGTTTCCCAGAATCATCATTTTTTGTGGGTTGTCTATGCTCAACGCGGCTTGATCAGTTTTGCCATCATCATCAAACACACCAGGATTTAGCACGCCAATGACAGAGCCTGTCGAGGTCTTCCACATGAGTTTATATGCATTGCCAAATAAAAATAATGAAATACTGTTCATTGCATCAGTGAGGTCATTTAGTTTCCAGATACAGTACTGTTTGCCTTTTTGTGATGTTTTTGGCGGTAATTTGTTCGTAAGAACACCTGCTATTACCCAATCCGAATTAAGATTACCTGTTTTCACAAAGTTTTTTACTTTGGACAGAGGCACTGGAGTTCTATTTACCATTCTTTCTTTAAGCTCAGCTGATGACACCAAAGGCTTAACAATTCGGAGTCCAAATATTGGATCAGTATACACATCCGCACATGTAGAAGGTGTATTAGTTGGTCCAGATTTATTAAAATCAAATGGTTCTCTTTTCGCATTTGCATTGAAAGATTTTCGTTTGCTCAAATCAAAGGTTTTATTTGATTCTTGTAATGGACCTCCTCTATCTTGTTTTTCAAAAGTTTGATTTTTCAATAATGACTTTACACTATGGCCAGATTCAGAGTATGTTTGTTTTTCAAAATAACGTTTATCTTCATCATCAGAGGAGTCTGTATCACCCTGATGAACCAGTCCAATACACTTTTTAGGAGACTTCGAATCATCTTTCGATGGAGAAACACAATCCAAAAATGAAAACTCTAGCTGTTTCAAAGAGCTTTTGGCAATATTTAATGTGGACTGTTGGTTATCACCTTTGTCACAATTTATGTCATCCTTGGACTCTTCATCATTAGCTAGAAGATTATCCAGAATATCTCCCAAATCATTGTCGCTATCGTCATCCATATTTAATTGACTTGCTTAAGAAAACTGAAAAGCAAATCAATCTTTAAGTGAACAGGTAAGTAAAATACGTCTCATGTAATAAATGCTCGCTACGTAGAAAATACTAAAATACTTACTAAATTATCGTTATAAATACTAGATTAGCGTACGAAGTGCACTTAAATAATTGTTAGCATTTTCAGTAAGTGATACATAAGATATACGAAATTCAAGTGAGATACATTCTTGAAATTTACAGATTTATCTACTAACATACCATACAACTGGTTCCCGCCTAAATAAGCGGGGCAACTGCCAGACGGAAGTTATATATATATATATATATAAGCTACAAGTGGCGCTTTTCCTGCAATAAATTCCATTGTCCGATGAAATTTTTCAAAATAAAAGAAATTACCAAACGCATTTTATTTTATTAAACATTAGTACAACACCCCACAGCGTTATCATATTTACTGAGCTCTAAACTTATAATCAATGTACAGACAATGCTCTACCTATTTAAAATACTGTACAGATATGTTATCAACTATTCCAAGCAATATAAAATCCTGCAAAGCTGACATTCTTTAATTTTCTGCATGCCTCTTGCCCATAGTGCATCCCCTTCTATTTGAACAGAGATGAGTACGTTGATGCACAAGGTTACGGTTTTAGGGGAGACCAAAAACGTGGCCCTAAATCGAAGCGACGAGTCCGGGAGTAGCATTTCGTGATCATCGCCTCCGTCGATAATACATATCCCGTCGTAGCCGAGCTGAACGTGATCAGGAACGTGTAGATTAGCGGGCAGAGGTTCTCCGCAACTTACCGCTGGGTCCTAGAGCAACCTTTTGAACGGGGCCGCTCATCAGATATTGCATAAATATTTTTTTTATAATCTTAAATTCGAATGCACAGTGTAAGCTCAATAAGATTGACTAAGACAACAGTCGGAACCTCTTGCCTGCTTGTGTTAAGAAGTGCAGCGATGTGGTGCTAGCTTCCAGCATTATTTAACAGTAGTTCCAAGCGGAACTATGGTCCAAACATTGAGTACTAGAGATATCTCGGAACTGTTTGAAACACAATCTGAAAACACTGAAAGCCAGCTCCTTATGCATACCTGCACTGAAGCGTATAGTGCGACTAGTATCCTTAATAGGTATTTTACCGATGTTATGTAGCAGAACTATTGTTAAAACCTATCAGGAACTATAGAACTCCTCGAGAACTATTGAAAAAGCCTATTGTTGAAACATACTGGAGACTATACTGTTTCGAATGGAACTAACTGGAAAGGTTAGCAAACGATACTTATTCGAAGAACTCAACCAAATGGCGTTTACACGTTGAGCTTGCTACGTAATTATCTTGAATTTAAAGAAAAACTGTGAGGATGCAAACGATGAAACACAGTGAAGATGTACTCACCGGAGTTGGTGCAGCTGATCCGTGAACGCCGAGAACTGCATCCAGGAGACACTCGGGTGGGCACTTCACTAGGGCACAACATTGCACTTCCGGAACACTCACAGAAAGTCCACGGCAATGTTCGGATGTCGCGAGAGCAACGCGAAAAGTACACGAGTGAGAACTTGGTATACCATACCGAAACACGGCTAGAAAAACTATCAACAGATAGCACGGGAGCGCGATGCAGCTCGTGACACCTCGGTCGGTGCCCCGAGACAGACTGATTTGACAGTAGCCAAATGTCAAATTCGAGAACTAATTATTCTGATCATCTGATTGGTCGAGATCCTTGTAGCCGATAATTCTTCCATCTCCCTCGAGTCGTCCCTTTAAGCCAAATCGAGAGCGCTCTTTAGCGAATCGGTACGCAACTTTTGGAGATCCTTCATGGCCGCTTCCCCAGGGCATCGGGCGACAGCTGGGGCATCACTTCCTTACCTCGGGTCAGGAGATTCCTCCTCTGCCCTTAACCATATCAAAACTCTATCTTCTCCCGCTCTACAGCCCTTTGCCCATCTCCAGCGGGGCGCCGGTATCTCACCCGGGCTTCTACCGATCCGTGGAGACGTCTCCGTCGGGTCGTCTCCTCTGCCGGGCAACTCGGTACGTCGAGAATCCCCACGGCAGAT
>JAYRCB010000642.1:307108-345558 GCA_036026315.1 Trachelus stipa | reverse complement strand
ACGCTTCAGTGCAGGTATGCATAAGGAGCTGGCTTTCAGTGTTGTTTTCAGATTGTGTTTCAAACAGTTCCGAGATATCTCTAGTACTCAGTGTTGGGACCATAGTTCCGCTTGGAACTATTGTTAAATAATGCTGGAAGCTAGCACCGCATTGCTGCACTTCTTAACACAAGCAGGCATGAGGTTCTGACTGTTGTCTTAGTCAATCTTATTGAGCTTACACTGTGCACTTGAATTTAAGATTACAAAAAAAATATTTAGTCAATATCTGATGAGCGGCCCCGTTCAAATGGTTGCTCTGGGAACCAACGGTAAGTTGCGGAGAACCTCTGCCGGCCAGGCTACACGTTCGTAATCACGTTCAGCTCAGCTACGGCGGGATATGCATTATCGACGGAGGCGATGATCACGGAATGCTACTCCCGGACTCGCCGCTACGATTTAGCGCCATATTTTTGGTATTGTCTAAGACTGGAGCGTTGTGCATCTGCCTACTCATATCTGGTTTGAATAGCTCTCTTTTCACCACCGCATAATGACGGCTCGATTGACGTCATGGCAGATACACGTGCGCAGAAGTTAATCAATGGGTTGATAACAGTGGGACTCAAAATCAAGCGATGCTTCCCCTGAAAAGTAGCTGCTGCCTCGAGCACTGTAATTCTCAACGAGTTTAAACCATTTCGAGTGTTAAAATGATCACTGGTGCAAAGTCTGAACGTGTTGCGTTCACCTAATTTGCATGGTAATGTGTCAACTTCTAAACACGTTCTTGACTTACACGACTTCAATAGAAACAGGTAGGATTCACTTTTGAGAGACAAACATGACTAGCGAACTGCCCAGACTCTGTGAGAATGATGATTTCGACAACTCTGATGAGAGTGAAAGACCTTCCGGGGAGAGATGGGCCCCGGTTGGAGCAAATGATGGGGATAATGACTTCGGCGACGAGTTCAAGTACTCCAACAGCATGGAAAAGTATGTTGCCTTTTTTCTTTGATGATCTTGACAATTCAATCATACACTGGATTGATTTTTTAGTCTATCTTGTGACATGGACAGGCTCAAAGTTCTCGAGGAAGAGCAGGAGATGCTTAATTCATCCCTGATTGCTCTAACTACTCACTTTGCTCAGGTAGATTCATTAACAATAGTTAATGATTTTATTGTTACATATTTTATTATTTTTTTAGGTCCAATTTCGATTGCGACAAATTGTTGATGCTCCAGCCGAAGAGAAGGAGGGTCTACTTAAAGAACTGGAAGAGTTTGCCTTTAGGGGAATTCCTGATGTCCCCAGTAATCTACCTTTTGAAAGTCAACGG
The DNA here is from genome assembly GCA_036026315.1 of Trachelus stipa. Lineage (NCBI taxonomy): Eukaryota > Metazoa > Arthropoda > Insecta > Hymenoptera > Cephidae > Trachelus > Trachelus stipa. The sequence continues at coordinate 344,230 of JAYRCB010000642.1, read as the reverse complement.
TTTACACCGACTTCCCCACTGTCCCAAAAGCAAAATGTAAGCCAAGAAAATGTGCATTGAACGCTATACATATAGAAGCCCTTTTTTCAACACTGGTTGTATTCTATTTTGCTTTGCACTATGTATCACTTAGATGCAATGTATTTTCTTCATTGAATCTATTGTTTCTTATTTACACTGTTTTGCTTGCCATCTATACCTTAAATTTTGCTTGAATAAATACTCTTTATTTTCAAGTGTAATTTATTTTTTCAAACCTGCTCAGTTTTCTGCATGTGATATCCTTTTTTTCCAAGAGTTGCTAAAAGTATATACTTGTTTTTTTTTTCAAAAGATACAGGACCTACCAAGGAACAGCATTTACCTGTATTTTTTATGGTCTTAATTTTGAATGGCTGTTACTTTGCACTTTTAAGCTGCCTTGCGTTACTTTATGTTTTTACTTTCCTGGCTTGCGCTTGTTCCGTTTGGAGAACATCACACGACAACGAGAGTCATGAATTCAACAGAATGAAGCTGTATGCGACCTGGAAGTAGAGTCTAAAATGGCAATGCAGAGATCTAAGCAGAGAGAGTTAATAAATCAACTGAAGTCGCAATTAGAAGACCTTGAAAAGTATGCCTATGAAACAGGAGGAGCTGATTTGCCTCAGAGCGTAATAATGGAACGTCAGAGTTTAATAATAAGTAAGTTAAGATGTGACTGTTGTGAAGCACTCAATAAAACAGTTAATGCTTCTTCTAGATCATCTTAAGGAAAAATTGAACTTCAATGTGGATGATCTCTGTAAACTGCCATTGGATGATTTGCGTTGGCAAGTTGACTATGCCATCAGTCAGGTAAGATACATAACATTGAAAAATGGCTATCTGGTTCGCACAAGATGCAATAATGCTGAATAACTTTCCTTTAAGATTGTCAGTCCACTCAAGATGAAAGAACAATTGGTGTCACAGTTGAAGACTCAGATCGTGGATTTGGAGCGCTTCATCAATTACCTCCAGGGAGAAGTTAGCACCGATAGCCTAGCCTGTACCTGTGCCTGTCCTGTGCATACAAGTGGATCAGCTGCAGCCTCTTCCTATGCAGGAAGATCCTTTCAGAAAAGACCTCTGGAGGAGGAGGATCGCACTAAGACTCTGAACACTGTCAGGAAAGTAATGGCGTTACTGCATATGTTTTTGATGTCGCAATTGGGTTGCGGCAGTGAAAGGATACGCCGTAATTTTAAGAAAAACTCTATGTACAATTGGCGAGACCTAAGGACCAGGTTAGATATCGCTGTAGAACACGTGCTGGAAACCGTCTCTGAGAGCAATTCTCAAGAGCAAGAGGATGAGGATGAGACAGTCGATGATAACGACAATGATAATGATTACACTTCTGATTCGGATTCTCCCTCGAGTCGATGCGATGTTAAGTTAACTTCTGCAGTCAGAAAACATCTGGCAGTTTGCATTCGTGACTTGATGCAACACGGCTTAACGTTTGATCGACGAGCAACTAGTGTTGTTCCTTTTGTGGGTTGTTTTCCACAAAGAGGTCCCACGTCTAGCAGTTCTATGCACGCCTGGGAACTCATTTTAAAGTATTACGAGGTCAAGAATGGGCATCGTTATAATTCTAGTCCAGCACAAAAGCTTTCTCAAAGTTTCAACTTGGATCTTGTTGGAGAGAGTTCTGTTTCTTCTAAGCAGGTACTAGCTTTGTTGTCTTCTTTTGTTCACTATGTTTCTTTCTAATCTGATGAAATCCTTGCAGAGTTTATTAACAACCATTGGAAATATCATAGCTTCTCACACACCCTACAAAAGAAGTCACGATTCTCACTTCAAAGCATTCGTTTGTGCAGCGCTAAAGTAAGTGTGTCGTGATATTGTACAGACAAAATACACCGAATGAAAGTTGTTCAGTTAAAGTGTCTTCTTTGTAGCTTAAAAAAGTTGGTGGCATGGTTAAAGCTGATCCTACAATGTCAGTATTTATTGGAAAATCACTACACGTCCTGGAGTTACGTCGTCAAAACAGGTATATCAAAAGCTAGCAATTGTTCTGCATACAGAGAAGCTTTATCCCAAAAATCTACTTTTTCATTCTAACAGGCTTTCAGGATGCTTTTCACACTCTCGACCGATTAACCAATTACAAGTTCGATTTGCCCGTCGACCTGGCTGTACGACAATTCCAAAATATAAAAGATGCATTCTGAGTAATTGTGCTTCGAGCGATTTCGTTAGGCGATTCCAGTATTCATCAAGACATTTATATTCATTAAGAGTCGAGAGACTGATTGTGTTCAGGATTCTGCCCGGGACGCAATAAGGTGAAGGACAAACGTAGATAGAGGATAAATCTCTGCATCTTCTGGAAGGTTCTATTGGACGCATTGAACTTCCTCCACTTTAAGGAAATGGGCAATAGTAATCAGGAATGTATTATAATCAAAGGTGAAAGTGAACTGTATATCACGAAGCATAAAGGGTAAACGTTCGCTTTTTATAAACCTAATGATTTGAAAAATTAGTTCCTTTAAGAAGAATGTGCATATATAATATATTTATGAAGCAAAAGCGCCTTCTCCCTCATTATCCCACAGTAAGAAATGAATGAACGTGCGAACCAATGAATTTATACAGTACAAACAGCCCACGAACAGATAGGAAATTGATTCTTTATTTCATACAAAAGTTGTACATCCGTAGAGAAGTCCGACGGCGGCTTCTGCCGTCGCGTCGGCAATGCAATAGCACGTGAATAACGTACATTATTGTGCGTTGCCAATACTTTGCATATAAAATTCAGAATAGTATACCACATCGATCTTAGCCATAGATACGAACGCGTCCAGAAATACACGACGTCAATAATGAGGGATGGGGGTATAACAAAAGTAAAAAAATCGGCATCTTGGTCACTTGGCAATGAATACTTTTACGACAATATACAATTAGGGTAGTAGTGCATTATTCATTTGACAGTGGTGAATGTTCATCTGAGAGAAAAGATGGCGGCGGAACGTTTCAGTTTTAACGAGGCGCCGTCTTTCTTTTCTTTTATTTCGTGAAATCCATTTACCACATGTACACACGTACGTATATATAATATATATCTCTCTTATTTTCATTTAATACGCATTGTTTCACCCGAGGATGATTCTTAAAGGTATTCGTAAAGTACCCGCGCTAACTAATGTCGAATACTGTCCAAACTGTTCAGTTTACTTCTTTTTAGTTATCAAAGTACATAGCAGTCTCTTTGGAATGATGTGGTTACTGGTTAGTGGCAGTGATAACAGTGGCCTGTCTACGATGGCGTACCGAATACGCGAATACTTTTTGAAAACCCACCTTATACTATAGTATGTATAACAGTAACGCAATATATACCTAATGTCATTTTACCCAAATATTTTCCAATAGTGTGTCTTAGTCCGTTACTATATTGTGCGCCTTCAGTTACTTCATCTTATTTTCATTCCTCTTTAGGTTTTGGTATAGCGACCCTCTTGCATCTAACACCTAACGTTCATTTAAAGTATAAATAGATCTCGCTTAAGTATAAAAACACTTATATAGCCAAAACTTACACGTGCACGATTATGCCCTTGGACTGCGAACGCAATGGAACTTTGAAAAGAGATAAAGCCTGTGTCACAGCTCCTAACGAAATACACTATTTACAAACGAACATCAAACGCGACTGCGATGGATGTACAATTCGATACTGAAATTCGTATTTCACATAGGCCAAACGAACTAAGTAGTTGCTTTTTTTAAATGCGCTTGCGCAAAATTCAATGTTGCTTAACAAAGTTTAGCCTCGTCGATCACGCGGTTTAAAAATTAGGCCTAAACCTCGGCTTTCTTGAATACAAAATTTTCGACAAGAACTTTGGTTTACGATAAGAAAGATAACGACAAATAAATGGTCTCTCGACTAGCTGCATACTTAGTGTACCTTTGCAATTGACGGTACGGATGGGAGATACCGTGGAGGCAATTAAAAAGGAGCGGAAGGAAGGAGAAAAAGAGAAAGATAAAGAAAAATAAGAAAAGAGAGAAGCTACCTTTAAACGTGAATGCGCAGGGGAACGCTGTCTAGTTTGTTCTCGCTGCTTTCCAGCTCATGTTTGATAACATCCAGGGTCTGGTAGATGGTCCTAAAGGTTGGCCTGTCCGAGGGTCTTCTGTTCCAGCAGAGTTTCATCAGCTCGTATACAGACTTTGGCGTATTCTCCGGACACTGCAGTACGTTGCCTTCTTTGATGTACTTGACTACCTCCTCATGGGTCATGCCGTAGTAGGGCTGAAGAGCGAAACTGAAGATCTCCCAGAGACAGACGGCGAAGGCCCATACGTCTGACTCCACTGTATACTTGTTGTACAATATACTCTCTAGTGGCATCCATCTCACCGGGATGGCATCCTGTTCGTCGCCTTTGTAATAATCTTGAAGGTAGATCTTCTGCGAGAGACCAAAATCTGCTATTTTTACCACCATCTGATCGTTTATTAGGCAATTCCGTGTAGCCAGATCTCGGTGAACAAACTTCCTGTCAGATAGATAGACCATACCAGACGCGACCTGTCGCGCTATATTTATGAGGTCCATGTGGGAGAGACGGGAGTCTGTGAAAGTGCCGTCCTTTTCAAGACTTCGCACAATATAGTTTCCTGGAGAACAGGAACGCAGAAACTCGTTCAGGTCGCCGCGACCCATGTATTCAAATAGGAGGCACATGGGACGTCCAATCGCACAGACTCCAAGAAGCTTCACGATGTTTGGGTGATCGAACTCTGCTAGGAGGCAAGCTTCTCGCTCAAAGTCCACTAGCAGATCTTCGGAAGCCTCCTCCTTGAGCATCTTGACAGCGACGTTCGTAAATTCCTCATCTGGTACCAGACCTGGTGCTTTCGCTTGAAAGACTCGACCGAAAGCACCCTGACCCAGATCCCTTACGTAGATGATGTTGTTTCTAGGAAATTCTAACTTCTCCAGCTTTGGATTTAGTTGCGCACCGGTTTTATGGTACGCGTCGTTGCTGGGTAGTTTGTCCAGGTCGATGTTCACATCCTGTAACGTTGCATTCTTCTGCCCTTATCCAAAACATTCCATTCTAAGTATAAAAAAAAATACCTGGCTTTCTGTTGGATTGTATCCTTGGTGTGTTTTATGAAGCCTTTGGCATAACAGTACGACGAGTAAAGCACCGACCAGGATGATGAACCCTACGGCGGAGAGGATCATTACAAAAGTAGGCGTGAAGAATGTTTCCATGGTCAAATCTTTCGGGTCGATTTCTAGCACCGTCTCCGATGAATTATCTGTAATGAACAGCAATAAGAGATTCCGGAAGTTCGAAGTTTAAGGACGTTGACCACGACGCAATTGGATCGTACCACAAATTGGAATGTCACAGTGTTCCCAGCGGATCAGCGGATCCATAGTGAAGCACCAAGGCATGGGTTCATCGCCGCCTGCATTTCTGCAATAATTTTCTCCATAGCGGATTTGCGGAAAGACATCCGGCGGTTTATCGTGGCTGTGCGGCTCCTGAACACCCCAGGATTGACAGTTGCGACCATATTTAGTTTTATTTTCTTTCCCCAAGTAAAAACGGCCATTGCCCTTAACACAGTCATCTGGAACAGTCGCGTGACGTATTCTCGGAATCTCATAGTTTCATGCAACATTAATTTTGATAATAACAATGATCTTACAAGTGATGAGATCCACGTTTATATCAGTCAGATGAACGTGAGAGCAAGTGGGTTTTTCTTTGCTGATCTTGGGCAGCCTCTCACACTCTGGTAAACTGAAGTGCCCTCTGGATCTGATAAAGATGTTTCTTTGCTTATTGTCTTCTATCAAGGCCCAGTCGTTGTAGCAAAATTGATGCCTCACAGCCATGCAGTCCTCGTAACAAAGTGGCAACCCTATAGAATCTTGACATTGTGGAAATGCATAGAAGCAAAGCATTTTCTCAGCTGCAGATCTACATGGCTCTACTAGTCTTGGTATCAATTCTTCCCAAAGGTCTGTAGTTATTCGTTCATTTTGCCAGCCTCCAGGATTGTCATTGGAATCGTTAAACCAGACTTCCCCGATACCTGTGAGGTACTTTTTACAGATCTTACCATTATACGGTGCACAGTAACCATGACTTTCAGATTCTACAATACATCAACATTTATATATAATGAGGTCTTGATAAAATAGATTGACTCGTACTTACTGACTTGCACCAAATTGAAGCCCAAAAAGATAGCAGCCAGAAGGATATCCCAAAGCACCATGATATCGGTATCAGTGTATTATGCTTGCATTGAAAGTATTGTTATCATCTTTTAATTGTTGTAATCTATAGATCATCTGTGTGACAAATGCAAGATATTGCTTATAGAGTGTCTCATGTTACAAGCAAGACTAATGCTTGAGGACAGCAGAGACTTCAAACTTATCCCATACAGGAAACCCCCTGTGACTCATGTTGTTCAACCACACCTTGCCAGGTGCGCTAATTAATTGTTTGCAATCACCACAGCTTAATTACTAACACTTTCGTAAACACTATGTCCAAGGAAGGCGTCGTCAGCGTCGAATAATGAAAATACACAAGGAAACGAAGCGTCTTCGGATCGATCCTACGAATCTGTCTCAAGGATTATGTTTATCTCTGCTCGCGATCGAGGTTATACTAATAAAAATATAGATTTCCCCGTATTAAACGCGAAACATCCGCCAAAAATTACGGCTTTTTGCTTTCCAAGTAATTGCCGTCATTGAGCACAAGATGCCCGATACTCCTCGTTCGCCGACATTTTAACGGGATCTGGTTATTGTAGATTAAACTATTCGCTCTTCGTAGGCAGTCGTACACCGGCACCATCTTCGATGTTGGTGCTCGAAGGGGATGTACACCACGAATCTCTACAGGTGCATCGTTTTTCAAACCGATCTATTGCATCCGGATGGGATTCATTACGCTCTACAGCATCTCTTTGATCTCGAGGTCTAACCCGACGACCTCTCTAATTAATGGAAGTGAAAAGCGGTTTGGTTTCAAGGTGATTATCATTTTAAATACTTTCGAAATAATTTTGCACTGGAGCGCATGAAGATTCGGTTATCAAGTCCATTCAAAACGCCTGAGATTGTTTTGACATGTTGTTAGCTTTTGTGTTCCATCCAGAAATGATCAAGTCAATTAGCAATCACTAGCTGTCAGGAAGGATCAGCTATTTATAGCGTGAACAGAAATAAGTGCCGTGATTGGCTGTGATTCACTGATTGTGTCGTCTTATCCAGTGAGAAGCACTGGCAACCATTGACAACCGACTTATGGTTGCTCGTTATAACGTTGCGCATTGACCCGTACTTCGGATTGGTGGACTCCCCGCTACAATTAAACAAGATTTTTAAAACAAGTATGCTGCTGCGCGCCATTCAAGCGTTCCACGATTACATCTTGATGGGTCCGTGGAACGTGGTATGTGAACTTTGCACTTGCATCCAGTGCCTATCACGGTTGGACTCTTTTTCCGTGTAATTTCCTCTTGCTGACAATCTACTGTTAATTGTTGATAGTCGCGTCGATATGCTGTATGTATATATACAGGTTAGGGTGGAGTCGTGTGATATCGTAGTTGTTTGCGCTCGTAGTGAGGGAAGTAGTACGTGGAGTAGTACTTGCGTAAGCAGAGGCGCTCAACCCTGGTGACCTGGATCGTAATAGGTTTATGGGATTGTATTCATAGCCAATTCACAACCAGGTACGCCAGCGACACCAGTTTGTCCGTGAAAATATCCGACGCGAAACTACACGAAAATATCCTGTTTGTCAGCTTTAAGGAGGAATGAACACGTAAGAAACGCATATGCATATATTTGCTTGACATTCTACTAGATGAAGTGTCTTTCTAGAAATCAGTGAGACAAGTAATAGCACGTGAGGTTGACTGTCAAGAATCGCCGTTACTCATTTTGTAGCAAAGCGCTTGGCTTCCAATGATGGTGTGGCAAAATCCCCTAGGAATTCCTGTCGCCTTCTTTGAAGATTTCCCTTGATGGCATGGCGGCGCCGACGCCATCTAACTTGGCCAGCACTGCTTAACGATGGAGAACCACTGTTCCTGGTAGAGTAGGGGCGTCGTTACTGCGTGCAATGTGTATCGTGTAGGCGTTGGCGAGGAGGCGACTCGTCGGGGATATGTCCGTGAAAAGTCCCAGGTTTCCGTCTTCTCCGTAGCACGTGTACTGTCGAGACTTCATCTGGACGAGGGTCTCCAGCAGTCTATGTGTTCCGTGTTCTTCGAGTGCCGATCTAAGGACTGAGACAAAAAAAGTAAAAAGTACCGCGGGAGTGTTCCGTATCCCGTTCATCGAAGCCACGTAACGTAGCTGGCCAAGTTGAGCAGCAAGGACGAGGATCAGGAGGATCGGAGGAAGAAAGAGCGACGCCGAAGCTGTTTCGAATGGTTGAACGATCCTGCGGCTAGGCGAGGCGTCCATGCTGTCCGGTTGATTCCCAGGTGCCACAGAGATCGGTACGTTCGGTTTCTGGCTCTGGGAGATGTACGGAAACTTTGAAAGGGACAGTGGTGCGGGAGCGGGATCGGGATCGGTTTGGTCAAGCTGCGAGAAAGAATTTTCAAGATCAAAGGATTTTCAGGGTGCGACGTGGAAGAGGTCGAGCACGTTAACGGCAGTGACGGCGACCCCGACGGCGACGACGGTGCTAGTGTCTACGGTGTTTGTGCAAAACGAATCAGCAATCCTCGCGTGAAAACCCGAGCTTTGCAGTGCATGTGAATAGTGTCACATAGTCACACAATATCATAAAATCACATAAAAGTGCAGAAAACAAGTGTGATCCAAGAAAGAGAAAACGTCCTTCCTCCGAGTTCAGTTCCGTGGACGTGAATGTGACAGTAGCGCGATATCGCGTTGCCAGATCGCCGTGGAAATCATCCAGGAGGCGCTGCACCACGGCCATTGACATCGGGACGCCGGAAAATTGTGAAAAGCCGCGAGGAGCAAGAGAGCAATATAAGTAGTCAGAGAGGTAGAGAAAGAGAGCGAATCGTCGAAATGACAGGAAGGTACGTGGTGGTTCATGGGTTCTGTATGATGGATGGTAGTACCGTAGTAGGTAGTAACGAGGACGCGTAATAGGTGGTGGCCGAAGAGGGTGTGGGTGTCTCGTTGTAGGTGCGTGCGTGCGTGTCGTGCGAGTACGCACCCAAGAGAGCCCGGAGAGATCAATCGTCTCTCCTCAAGCGTCTTTAAGGATCAAACGAGTTACAGAGCACGCGCCGTTCTTTATTTTACCGGCAACCCGTTGGTTCTCCTGCTTGAATCGTACCGGTTTGTGCGATTCTCATTTTTCCTCCGTCAATGCTAATCCTGTCTGCTTTCCTGTTCCAGTTTTTCCTCCCTTTCCCGGACCCGCTCCATGCGTACAATACCATTCAACAAAACTTCCTCCGGAGCCTTTGCATCGGAAAGCAAAAAAAAGGAATAGAAACATTGAATTCCACGTCTCATGTCATGTCATTCCACGATGAAGTTCGCGCCGGATCAAAGCTTAAGCCTCGTTTATGCGATCTAATCGGGACACATCGTCTGGCAAAGACACCTGGCGGACATTTAAACCAAGATCTCTAGGTCACCGTAGTCTATGCGTCAATGGAGGTGGGTAGAAAGAGAAAAAGAGAAACATTCAGCCCAGTAACCTTAAACTTTTAAAGGAATTGTCGTACTAACGTCCAAACTTCTGAACACGAAAATGCCGTTTGCTTGTTTATAAGGCAGCAATAGACAGCGACATTTTCTTTTATAGCTCACGGCTCAATCTGTATCATTAACATTTCTGCTTGCAGTTCAGGAGACTAAAGGCTCGATTTGGTCTATTCCAAGACTTGGTATTTGGTAATGGCTCTAGTAGAGCTCAGCAATTGGTTACGTGGCCACTCGAATTCTCCATCCTTCTCGTTCTCATTCCCACTCACTATACTTTTCCTGCTGTTACTTCTCTTGCGCGACCGCAAGATGCTTCGAGCTCTCGTGGCTTTAATAGGATTCCGTGTTTCCACGATGCACTGAAACGTGAAACGATGCATCCTATGCGTTCCTATAGAATGGACAGAGTCATCTGTATACTTGGCCTCGTGCGAATCAGAATCTGCTACACATTGAAGCACGTGGCGTGGAGTCACGGCCTCTCCTCGTGAAGAAGATCCTGACAGAAATCTCCGGCAGCGTTTTGGGGTCCCATCCAAACGATGCTGCCGTTTTCTCAGAGTGACAGCAGCGGGATAGGCAGAACGATAACAATGGAAAATGTTGAATGCACCGGCGTACATCCAGATGATAAATTATTACTGGAATCGTTCCCGAATGAAAATACCCTGGAGATTCCACTAATATCGAGACTGCTAACTTATTACCGCCAACGTTACCCCGCTATCATTTATATGGCGAAATCTCATTTTTCTTGCCTCCATATTAATTTCACAACGCAACTTACCCCCTTAGGATTTACGAGCTTTATTATGAAGCGTTAATGACAACAGAGTCTAGCTTGCCAATAAAGCATAGAAGACTACTGCGGTATTAGAAACCTTTTGCTTCCCCTTGGTGGAGCCGTGGGAGGTCGAGGGAGACAGGAAGGGTCTGCTGGTGCCATGTAAATTCAAAGTCCTTTCAATCGTCAAAATTGTTTCGATGGCAGCCCTGGCTCGTTTAACTTCTCCTTAGCTCGTCCTGCCTTCGTTCAGCCGTCCCCTCAGCTCGGAATCCTCCCCAAGGCACGATTACCAACCCCATAAGACTGGGATGTTTTGCCTGTGTTCGAGTGGCCTCTCTTGTACTTTGGCATTGTGGGACGCAGAGAGAGGTCGTGCCATAAGAATGCCTATTCAATGTGGGCAGAGGCCATTCGCTAGCTATAGTAGTCCCTATAGGTATAGATTTTGTCAGGATAGAGAGCCCATTGTCCTGCATTGTCATCCGCAGTTGTATAATACTATAATTAAGCTGACTTCCTGTTTGTTATTTGATTTGGTTTTCGTTCTGCTTGTAAAATCTACAACCTTCGTCAGAATCGATCGGCGCCATTAAGGTCTTAGCTATTCCTCGATACCCAAGTAGTCTACACTTGCTGACGATTCTCATTAAGAACCTCTTTTGCTTGTTGTTTCAGGTGAGATCGCTGCCGGGTCAGGACCGAGTAAGACACTTCAGCTGCTATGTCAAACAACCAGCTGGTTGACTCCTGTCTGTGAGTACCTCCAGCCTGATGCACCGTCTCCTTTCACATCCCCCTGTGCATCCTTTCGACGTCTCTTCATATTTCATGGCATTGGGCTGCTAGTGTATGCATACTCTAGACTCAACAGATCCTGGACTCCCCGTGGAAGACGCCTTCGGTTCTCGGTTGCACCACTGCACCGCGATGACTGCATAATGCACACACAAAGAGCCGCACCTATCTTATCGAGCACCCTCTTTCATTCTCACTCTCTCTCTCTCTCTCTCTCTCTCTCTCTTTCTCTCGGGACAGAACACACACAGAAGATAAAAATCGAGCCTGCCTCGGGCACCCTCGAGAATTATCGCCGCATTCTACTTTCGTCTCGAGGGCGTCAATAATACGCGTCGCGACGGATCCGCGCGCGTCCGGCCGCATTGCCAGGATTTCAATTGCTCCGGAACTTTTCAATTTGCATTTGAAACGCTTGGCTGTCCAAACTTCTCGCATCGCTCGCATACAGAGCTACTCGGCTGAAACTTGTCACTCAAAGTCGACAGCTGTCACTGGACGAACGATGATAAAAATTTTCTTAGACAGAGAGAGAGAATATATTAATTTAATTCGATTAAGACCCCCTCCCTGCTGTTCGTGGGCGATCAAATTTAGTTCCTCACCGACTGAGTCTTCTTAAAGTCATCTGCGGCTCTCGCGTTTCCTTCCACTTCGTCCGGAATGTCTTTATGTAATGTGCTTTAGCCTTAATAATATCAAATAGATGATAACGACTTTACTAACTGGCTGTACTCATGAAAATCAGGCTGGTGAATCGGCGGATTGAGCAGAGGCAGGAGCACAACATAACGCGCACTGAAATCACACAGAGGTGACTAACACGAGTTAACTCGATGGGCGCTTGACTCTTCACTGAGGTTTAGTCGGGTCTTGATCTTCCAATCGATATTCGTACGCGATTTAAGTTCGGTTACTTCAGCACGGTTCATCGTTTAAATTCGATTTAGCTGCGCGATTAGCTAATCAGTCAGTTGTATTTTTAAAGATAAACTGAGTTCACGTATCGAGCAGTGTCGGAGAAATCCGGAGTTCGCTTCAGATTTTCCTAGATATATTAACAGGGATTGTGATCTCATTCGTTCCTCAGTGAATAGTCTGGCAAGTAGAGTAGCAGCGCCATTTTTCTCCATCTTACACGCCTTCATTGCTTCGTCACTAGCTAGTCTCTTATTGAAATATGTGCATGTTTCCAAGCATTTGACTCGTTAGCCTTTTGTATTTCGTTATTTTATTCCACGCGAAGTGTCACAGCTTCTCGTTTTCTTTAAAGCGATTCGAATTTACTTTCAGACGAGTATTGCAAGAGAAAGGTCCCGACATGCCACAATACACGTGAGTATCCAGAACAGGCCGCGTCTCAGGCCGCATGACGTGCTATGACTAATTTGTGTCGATGATTCGATGATTTTCAGTGGACAGAACGACACCGATTACCATGGAAGTAATGGACAGGCGGACAGTCACTCCCTGCACTCGTCTCACCTCTCGGTGCAAGAAGATCCCCTTCTTATTAGGACTCACAAGCAACAGACGTCCCAGCAAGTGCGTATTCCTGCATGAGTGTGTAATCAGGATAATTGAAGTTAATCAATGGTGCTCAATGTTACTTCTTCCGATGCAGGTTACGACCGTGACGAAAGTCGTGCGCGAGGTCTCGCACATGGAACCGGATCCAGGTGCCGTGAGCTACATGTCCGTTCCTCTGATGTCGCAGGATTATCAGCATGCGGATCCTTGCTACGCGGCAGATCCCTATATGGTCAGTTTTGACCACTATGATCCTTACTTAGGATATCCTCCGCAGCCAGGGTGGATTCCTGGACCTCATGGGATCTATATGCCTAGACCACATTCACCCCATAGTCCACACAGCCCTTCGGAGCACAGTCACGCCTCTCCGCCACACGGTACGTTCTCTTCACTTCTTCAGTCGTTCTCTTGCCGCGCTGTCGACGCCTGACGTCGCTTGCACTCGAGTGGGTAGCAACCTTTCAATGCCACGAGAGAGTCAATGAAAGAGCTGCTCCCTCTGTTCGCAGAATATCTACGGAAAGGCGCGCCGTACTTGGAGGGTGGCTACAATGACATGGACCCAGGACTGAATCCTGCTCTCCAAGACCACTATCGCATCACTCCTAGTCCAGGCGGCCCTGGAGATCAATATGGTAAATTTTTACAAGGACCTTTCGTATTTTCATCCTTTTTCCTACGTTCTTCCTCCCTCCATCCCACCCGCTCACTCGTCCACGTCATTCGCGCGATAAGAATTCCTATCGGATTCGAGCCGGGATGTTTACCCTGGCGAGGCTCAGTGGGGGGAAGCGTTATGCAATTTTGCTGACTAGCGAAAATCCTTCGCGGAACATTCCTGCCTCGAGCGACGCGCCGCCTGTTGTTGCCACATACGAGCACGTTTAATGTTTGAGACGCGCGGCGACCCGGGTTTCATCCAACATATCAGCATATATCGTTCACTTATCTCCTCAGATCAAATTAGCAACTCCTGGAACATGGACGACTCGGGCGAGCCCTCTCAACATCCTCACGGTGAGTCAGGGATCGATTTACTACGTGGCTGGGTCAACATCATCTTTCGAATACTCTTGACTCTGAAAGACCTATTCTATCCCGTCCTGCACATTATTGCCCATTCTAAATCGATCGCTACTGCCGGTCTGTCTACCCTTTATATCGCTGTGACGTAGTCGTTATCGCGCTTACTGATAGCAACCGTTATCTCAATGATATCGAGAATATCGAGAACGTCATTATTATTTTAAAACCGCATCAAGAAATCCATAATGTCTTTTCGCCTCTGATCGGCTCTACACCTTCCTCTTGGTCGTCTTTCGACAATTCGCAATCTACGAATTTTCCTCCTTACAGACGAGGGCAAGGTGACCTATGGTTTTGTATCACCGTCTCCATATGGACCAGTTGGATATGGCCCTGGCGTGGGGGTTGGTCCAGTCGCAGTTCCTGGGGACGTTTCCGGCGGATATGAGGAAGGTCACCCAGCGCCATTATCCACGAGTGTTCCACCAGGTATCTTCGAGGACGAGGTTCACTTGCAACGACTACAGAGTCGGCATCCCGGAGTTCCTGGAATGGCCAGCCCCTTAGACGATGATCAAAAGTCCATGCGGTGGCGGGATCCGAACTTGTCAGAAGTTATAGGCTTCCTGAGCAATCCCAATAATATAATCAAAGCGAATGCAGCGGCATATCTCCAACACCTCTGCTACATGGATGATCCCAACAAGCAGAAAACACGGAGTCTTGGTGGTATTCCTCCACTCGTCCAACTCTTGGATCACGATAGTCCCGATGTCTATAGGAACGCCTGTGGTGCCCTAAGAAATCTCTCCTACGGAAGGCAGAATGACGAGAACAAGAGGGCTATTAAAAATGCCGGCGGTGTTCCTGCTCTCATCAATCTTCTACGCAGAACGTCCGACGCCGACGTCAAGGAACTGGTGACCGGGGTCCTTTGGAATCTCTCATCTTGCGAGGTAAGTCACAAATAAATCGAAAGATCTCCCTCGCTGAGCTTCCTCAATCTACTATGTCATTGTCAACGACTTTTAGGACCTCAAGAGATCCATCATCGACGACGGGGTCACGATGGTAGTCAACAATATCATAATTCCGCACAGTGGATGGGATCCAAGTTCTTCCAGCGGAGAAACCTGCTGGTCCACGGTATTTAGAAATGCTTCGGGTGTTCTGAGGAACGTATCCAGTGCCGGAGAGTACGCAAGAAAAAAGCTGCGAGAATGCGACGGACTGGTTGATGCTCTTCTCTACGTAGTGCGTTCGGCAATCGAGAAGTCGAACATCGGCAACAAGATCGTTGAGAATTGTGTCTGCATCCTAAGGAACTTGAGCTACAGGTGTCAGGAAGTCGAGGATCCGAATTACGACAAGCATCCAATTCAGTCCGCTGTACAAAACAGGGTAGCGGCGCCGGCCAAGGGTGAGTTACTTCAACCACCGATTCTCCATCCTCTGATGCACTTGAGTATGAAAGACAGAGTGTGTTCTTCCTTGTGATGGTAAAGAAAAATCGGTCTTCTTCGGTGGGCATGTCTTGAAGCAGGTGCATGCGATTAAGTCGTGCCTTTGCTCGGCGAGCAGTTATATCTTTTCTCATAGGGCGGCCATTATTTCGCTGTCAGAAATCATAAGCTTCATATTCGTTCCTCTCGTGCAGCAATCTCAGTGCGTCGCTTGACAACTTTCCACCACAGAGAGAGACAGTGAGAGAGAAAGAGAGAGAGAGGAGCTAGTACGTACCGTGAAACGACATTAGAAAACCATTAAGGCTAATTGTTAGAAATCGCGACAACATCATTATACGTAGAGTCAGACTTTGTTTTTACCGTCGGCTTCCCGTCTTCTCCTCGTTCCCACGATCCGTAAAGGCGGATCCCGCGATTTAGGCTAGTACATAGAGCTAAAGCAATCATCCTAATCACCCGAACCTTAGCATGGATTATAAAGTCTGTTTCATTTTTTTAGCGTACAGTTTATGTCAAGGTAAGACACTATTGTAATATTTTCGATAAATTAATGTTACCTTGATGATCAAATTAAATCTCGGCCGCTCGCTCCTTTTATCATTTCGGCATTTGGACACGCCTGTCTGGAACGCACGTATTCCAATTGCCATTCTACGATCACAGATACATACATCACCTTTGATACCATTATATAGAAAAAAATGAGCCCTAATTTTCACACTCAGCCTACTCGGCTGTCACGTGAAAAGCACGTGCGCGTCGTTCCAGCTTAAGCGTGGCTCGTGCCCAACCTCTTGTGCCATTGACAACCTCAATTATATCCAGATATATTAGTGCATTTTAGAAAATCGCTTATGTAGGATTTCTCTTTTCTTCTTTTATAGTTTGCCTAATAGATACTAGTTTGAGTAGAGTCGTGTGCGTTTTCATTTGATATTACCGTTGTTAGTCAGTGTTTCGTCCTGATATGTATCATGATGTAGTCTTAGTGATGGAGATCAAGCCTGGGGTATCAGGGTAAGCCAAAAATTGAAACAATAAGCAATAAGATTGACATGCGTGCTTCTAAGTACGTGCGACAGAGATTAGAAGCACTGCCTAATTTTGATATTTCGATGTTCAAACGGAGAACCTCTTTAGGAATGGATATTCGTGTGATAATCTTCATCTTGGACCCTGGTGGTTCCTTGTGAATGAGCGAGATTGCTCTGAGCTTGTCTCGTGGGACCATGTGAATATTTGAAAGCCGTAGCTGCTGGCTGGGACGTAAATACGTTCCTCGCGTGAATACCGAGTGCAATCTCTGAGGAAATGCCGAGGGAGACATCAATCCCCTCAAGTTTACAACGCAAGATGAGGAGTGTCCTCATCAAGGAAGAGAAGTTTATTTCTGGATTTCTCTGCTCTAGGTGAGAACTTGGGTTGTTTTGGGGGTAGTAAAAAGAAGAAGGATGGACAACCGGTTCAAAAGGAGGCGACAACGTCGCGTACGACCAGTCCTAGAACGGAACCTGTCAAGGGAATGGAACTCTTATGGCAGCCGGAAGTCGTCCAGTCCTATCTGAGGCTGTTACAAACCTGCTCAAATCCGGAAACCCTGGAGGCTGCTGCAGGAGCTTTACAAAATCTCGCAGCCTGTTACTGGCAGCCTAGCATTGAAATTCGAGCTGCAGTGCGAAAGGAGAAGGGTTTGCCCATTCTGGTGGAGCTTCTGCGAATGGAGGTACGTTCGATAGCATCTTCAAACCTCTTTGGGTGTCTGCCGAACACTGTTGGACCTTTCCTAATTTTTTTGGTTTAAGGTGGATCGTGTAGTGTGTGCTGTGGCCACGGCTCTCAGGAACCTCGCGATAGATCAGCGAAATAAGGAGCTCATTGGGAAATATGCAATGCGTGACCTTATCCAGAAGTTGCCGTCAGGAAATAACCAGCACGATCAGGGTACGAGCGACGACACCATTGCCGCCGTTCTTGCGACTCTGAATGAGGTCATCAAGAAGAACGCTGAATTCTCGAGGTCCCTCCTAGACGCCGGGGGTGTCGAGAGGCTCATGAACATAACCAGACAACGTCAGAAGTACACACCACGCGTTCTCAAGTTTGCTGGTTCGTCATTCCCATCGTTTTGCTTTTTCAATTACAGACTTTTGCCATCCGAGGAAGACAACGACTAATCGAATGATGCTTTGCCAACAGGCCAGGTACTCTTCACGATGTGGCAGCACCAGGAACTCCGCGACGTCTACAAGAAGCACGGCTGGAAGGAGCAGGACTTTGTCACGAAAACAGTCGCGGCACGTAATTCCGGACCGAATTCACCAAACAATGCGAACAGGTACTTTTCGTTTAATTTCCATCGACTCCAAAAAGTCTTCCTTGCCATTTTTGTTTAATTATCTTTTGAGTTCGTGGGACTCTGCGCGCTATTTTTTCTTCGCTCCAACTGAATATACTGGCTGCACTGAAAGTGTCACGCGCAGAGTCCTAAGTCGTTTCACAAGGACTCGGCACTATGTTAAGTGTAGCTATGATTGCAGTACCCTCAATCGGCCAATGGCAAGTCAGGGTAGCACGCGATACGAAGACAGAACGATTCAGAGACCCAATCAGAATTCGAACAACGTGGGACGCCCCACGATCTACCAGTCTGTAAGTATTTTATATTTCAAGAAACGTCCTCAACCATTTGCGTTCCTAGATCGAATCAACTTTTTTTTTCCACCTTTGTAGCAGAACGAGGAGATTGGAATGTCCGACATGCAGTATCCAAAACAAGGTGGACACGCGCCGCCAGCGGGAGGCGTTTGCGTATTTCCTGCCAACCCCGTAAGTCATTAGACTTTCGACATATGCAACCCCCTAATTGGTCTGATACTATTGTTGAGATTTATTAATTACCCTGATACACATGACACTCATACACACTCATAAATCTACATACACACACATGCACACACAGAGATATAATATTTAAATTTTATGGGGGATGACAATTGGTGATGGGCATTCGCGAAAATATTCTTCCTGTGCACCGTCAGCCAATGAATCTTGAGCGACACATGTTGCTGTGTTCTAATAAATAAATAAATTAAAAATATATAAGTAACGATAGGAAATACTCATTGGACGAGCGCGACGGCGGTTTTTTGCAGCGAATTAAAGTAATCGAAGACGTGAACGAAGTCAATTAATAGCGACGTCGATAATGATTCAGTCAAAGAATAATTTGACAGTAGCGAATTCGCAAGCTAAGGTCAATGCAGGGTTCATTCGTATACATACACGTACACACAAAAATTACACACGAATTAAAAAGGCGTTTTTGCCAGACCAAGTAGGTTTACGTTAGTCTTTCTCACGAATCTTTTTTTTTTTGAATATAATATTTGAAGGCGAATCAGGTAATATGTGCCAAGATGGGCTTTTCTTTAATTTTTCTTTAATAGAACGAATAAAAATCGTTACTTAAGATAGGATTCTATTTAAATTGTAGATAGGTTTTAGGTTAGGTGAACGATCCTGTTAGTCTCTTAGAGGGTTAGGTGCCCGAACTTAGAAGTTAGTAAGTTTTTTTTACAATGAAATGAAATTTACCATGGACTCACGTAAATTGTAGTCGACCGTGCTATAAAGCCGTGGCGACGTCCGACCTTGATACGGAAGGAGCTCCATTAATTACAAGACTATAAAGAAAGGAAGGGATAGACGTTAAGTGGGATTGAAAGTGATACGCTCTGGGTGCCCAATCACACGCGTTAACATTCTAACGACACCATGACAGACACACGTCACCATACAAGTTTAGCAGTTTCGAGAACGCGCGTTGGTACACCTACACTTTCCGAAATGATAGTATTCTCCTCTCTGTATTATCATATACAAGTATTCATTAATTGTTATCTATGGTTAACCGAGTTTTTGCTTTTTAATTTATTCATCTAGACTAGAACGAGTTATTGTGTAATGCAACGTCAATGGAAACATGTACATCCTATATACAATTATACATATACATATACATATATACAAATACATATATAATATACATAATGATTTAATAAAAACGTACATCTTTTTTCTGCGAGGAAAAAGATAAGGAATACAACGGAAAAAAAAATTGTGACCCACCACTTTGCATGTCGTGCCATATATATATTTTTAAACAGCTCTCTATAGACATGTAACATATAACGCGCTCGATTCTCACTTGACTCATGTGGTGGAACCGTGCCATGCACGGTTGGCCATTTAGATCTTGGATCATGGATCCTTGAGATATCTTCATCGGTCCTGGAGACGTTTTTCCCGAGGGTGGCGAGTGAGGATATAAGGGCGAGGGTACGACTAAGTAATGAGGATTCGTGGGTGGGGTTGTGCGAGGATATCATCGGCAGGGATAGAATGCGGAATGCCAAGATGGCTGCCCGAACGTTCGTTGAAACCAGCAATGCAGATATAAAAATAAAGAAAACAAAGAGTACACGAGTCGCGAAACGAGTTCTTAAAGAAAATCGAAGGCGAGGCAAGAGTTAAAGACGAAAGAGAGAGGAAGTAAAGGCGAGCGGAACCAAAAAAAAAGCAAAAAAAAGAGTAGAAAAGAAAAAGAGAGAAGGCCCCGCAATCGCTCCTGGCGGATGCAATGGTACTAATGTTGGCTTGTGTGTGTGTGTGTTGCAGCAGCCAAAACCCGGTGAGCCGCTCTATGCGCAAGTTAACTTGGAGAAGAAAAAGAAACGGCAGTATGAGCTGGGGGTGGGTCAGGGTCAGGGCGGTCAAGGTCAGGGCCCAGTCGGGTCGGTCCAGGGCGTCGGTGTCGGAGGTGGTGGAGGTTCGCAGTGGGTCGGCGATGACGTCGGCGTCAGTACTGCTCAGGAATCCCCGGCACCGGCGGCCAACGTCCCTCCGAGTTCGACAGCCGCGTCCGCCGGCGACTCCTGGGTATAACACGCTCTTGGGCCGGTCGTCCTCGCGGCTGCAACTTCACGGCCAAAACCACCCGACCGAACCTAGACCGTCTACGAAATCTAACTACGAGGTCATCAGGCCGCCGCTTCGCGTAACTATTGCTGGTTTCTTCGTGAGACGTTCGGGCCACATGAACCTGAGGTACAGGGAGGCAGAGAGAGAGAGAGAGAGGGAGAGAGTGTGTGTGTGTGTGTGTGAGAGAGAGAGAGAGAGAGAGACTGTGTGCGAAGTGAGTATGGCCAGTAAAGGCGAGGGACGTTGATCCGAAAGTATCCTGTGACGCTCAACGACGAAGAAGAGCTACACGAGTTTTAAACGCGATGCACATGGAAGGTAGATAAGAGGATGTCAAGTTTCAAAGTAGTTGGCGTCGTTGTGGCCGTCGCCGAAGACTTTAAAGAATTGTCAGTGACATAGTGCGAGGCTGAGAAAGCGGAGGAGACGTCGGGACTTTCCCAGGAGGCAGCAGCAGCAGCAGCAGCAGCTCGTCCGACCACATCCGCAGTAGTAGTTGCACTAATGGCTCTAACTTTATTGCACAATTCTAAATTAATATATAACATAAGCGGCCGGGGCCGTGCGATGCGCGTGTACTGATTATACGCTATTGTACTTTAAAGTCTTTTGAGTACACACACACAGACGCGCGCGCGCACACACAAATGCAGCCACGTTAAAATACACATCCTCGTTAACTCGGAAATGCGGGCGCGCAACTATATATATACATATAAAAATACAAATATAAATATATATATACACACACGCGCGCGTATATATATACATATAAATATATATAGAAGATAGTATATTATATTACATTATATTATATTATTATATTAATATTATATTATATTATATTATATATGTAAACTCTCGAGGCTGTGGGTGTGGCAGGGGACGGTACTTGGCAGACTGCACCGTTGCAATACGTCTCTATTTAATAGAAGATATAAGGAAGTCTACGATACGATATCTAAGCACTAGTTTTCGAGGGAGCGCATAAGTGCGTGATAATGCCAGCGTGCGTGGATGCATCTATGATTGCGAGAATGTGTCATATGTGGACTGTGCGTAAGCCAGGGCGTATCTGTGGTGAGTACCACATCGATACGATGATCGAGGCTAAGCAGAGATTGGATGCACTTTGCATTTGGAATTTGGCATTAGACACATATGGTATATCGGGGCTCATATCGCGCGTGTACAATTATCGGACCTAGTGACGTTCGAGATGTTCCCTATGATTATGTCGCGCATTCGTAATCAGTATGCGTGCACGTGTGCTCACACGCGCGCGTATTCGCACATGCGAGCGTTAATACTAAGGTGTACGGATGAGAGTGCCACACAGTGATAGATGAAATTAGCGGAGAGACAAAGTTCGCATATATTGTTAAGGCGAAATTGACAGGAAAAGAGCTCGTGTCGAATGAGCGTAGTCCGTAGCGGTTACGAGTAACGAGGCACAAAGAGAAAGTAAAGTAACGTAATATCTAATGTAATGTAATGTAAAGTAATTGGGAGGAATGTAAAGGAATGCACCAGCTAATCAAAAGCATCGCGCACCCTTCGCAATCGATTTCTGAATCTCGCGCACGTCCAAGCGACATCACTCCATGGGGAAGCACCGAGAGCGAGGAAACAGCCAGCAATCGCAGCAGCAGCAACAGAAACAAGAAAAAAAGGGAAGAAAAAAGGAAGAACAGCAGAGGAATAAGAAGACCGTGAAAAAATTTTGATAATTGCTTATTCTTTGTGTATTTTGTAAAACCGCGTTTATAATTTTCTACAGCGCGAGAGAGACTGGGTTTTCCAATTGTTGTACAGTGTAGCCCGCGTGGTGGGGGGAAACAATGCTCAAGATTAATATTCGAAATTTCGGCCTAAGGCCCGTTCAGTCGATCCTTCCTTCGCCTGCTGTGCGTCATAAACCGTATACACCCATCGCGCGCCGATCATTCATATGGATTTTCTCCACCGCTTCTCTTCGTCTTTCCTCCACATTCCTCTTGTTCGTTCCTCATCAATCGTTTCTCATTCCTCATTCCTCATTGTATTATATACGGGCATAGGGAAGCGTGCGTGGCTCGCGAAAAGATTCGCTGTTGTTATCCTTGCTACTAGAATTAATCATTATAAAAGCGCAAGGACTGCGCTTCCACAAAGTGGTCTTCTCATTCTTGGATAATACTGTAGGTTCAATCGTATTTCAATAACAAGAACAAAAAATATGATACATTCCGAAAAAGGGGTGATAGAAGAATTTTTTTTTTTTTTAGTTTCTCATCTAATACCTTCTTCTATCGTCTAACTATACACTATTACTATTGCTACCGATACTTTTACTTATTACTACAACGGCATTGCCATGTACTCGTATTAACGACTCTGTCAGAATCGATCATTCTTGATCATCCGCGATCATCATCCCTGCGTAAACCATCCACCGTACAATCGAACATTATTGTTGCCACGTCTCAAGTCCATATATGTGCAAAGGCTAAACTTTGCTCCAAGGATTCGCAGGTCCTTTCGATGACTTTTGAAATTTTGGAGTATTAGGTAAACCACAGGACGGTTATCGGATTACGTCGTGGCATAATGCATAAGCATACGTCTGCTACACGTGCATAACGTATAGGAGAGATAGTCTACTGTGCTGCATAAATATTTAAATAAACTGAGCATAAATAAGCATTGGGTGTACATCTTACGATTAGACGTCTTAGAGGAAGTTCATCACGCATTTAATGATTATTACGAATTAACGTGGTCTGAGACGAAGATGAAGAGCGAATGGAATAATTAGAGTCGCTTGTTTATAACTTTCAGATTCGCCATTTTTTTTTATTTTAATTTCGTTTTACTTTTTTTTTTTCACTCTGTTATACAGGAGGCATCACTCTGTTATACATGGCAGCTAGTCGAGCTTCTATTTCTTATCGATATTTAGCAGCTTTTTATTTCTCTCCTCTCATCACAAGTGCATCTTGTTTTCATTATTCACCATGATCAGTATTATACCTCTTATCGGAATCAGATTATACAGGTCTTTTCATTCGGTTGATATTCTTTTTATCCTGGTCTCAGACTCCTCGCACTCCCCGATACTGGGAAAAAGGTCATTGGTCATAACTTTCTTCGTGACCTCTTTACATCAGATCCATACGAAGCGGACCTGTTACGAATATTGTCATTTCATTTGATAGGGCGATTTAATTGTGAGTGAAAGTGTGTGAGAGAGAAAGAGAAAGAGAGAGAGAGAGAGAGAGAACGAGTATGACTGAAAAGACAGTACTAACGAGATTAGGTTTCATTTCGACGAGACGTACTCTGTCATTAACTTTAACGACACGTTGTATTATTTATATCGCAAGAGTATCACCGTATATGTAATTATAATAATAAAGATCGAAACAGTGTATTTGAAACCCGACTGACAAGAATTAAAAGATTTAACTGCGCGACTTGTCTGTGTCTTCTGACTGTCCTGATTCTTAATGGATCCTTGCAAATGTAGTCCTGTCCCTATCAGTTTATCTCTGGATAGTTCTGGGTTCGATCAGTTCATTTTGGAGCACGTGGGTTCCCGTTGTCATCCCTTGCCATCTATTAGCAACTGTCGATAGTCCTTACTTTCCATATAAATATCAATTGAGACCGATTGTCAATACGTTGGAGATTGGCAGCCGGTGCGCTCTTACTAATTGTCAATTAGAATGCAGATTGCTGTTCGAATTGTCAATCTGTTCTCGTAAAAGGTTCGATGCGTCTCGTCGGAGTCGATCAGCCAGTCACTCGGTCGGTCAGCCATCCAGTCCAGTAGCCATTTCTAGCGTTTCTTATAATTTCATGAGAATCGAGCGTCGACGGGGGTCCCTATGAGGTTGCACTTGGTACAGTCTCAATTTCAATGATCCAGCTGGGATTTGGTGATTTTGAGTTATCGCGCATTTTTTAAGATAGAAAAGAGTGGCTGTTCCTCGCGAAGGAGCAGAGGGTGAGATTCAATAAAGATGGAGGTCAATTGTATTTTACGCTTGAGCGTCTGGGGGCAGCTGCAACATGAGATAAGAGGGATGATGTCGCCATCGATCTCGTTCCAATAATTCTTCATAATCTTCAACACCTCAGCCAGTCGTGTGAGAAGGAAAAAAATGAAATTCATCTCACTGCCAAATGGATCAGAGACCAAGTTAATGAAAGGAGTCAGGCCCAGATGAGTTACTTAGATTCGTTTGGTATTGGACCTGGTGGGTGCCTGATTCTTGATGCGGATCTGCCTCGGTCCACGATGGTGGATTTCTTTCAGCAGAATGACTGTGAAATAGGATTAGGTTTTCTTGTTTCACACTTCTCTGCTCCTGGGGTAGCTACACCTACGTCCTGTCACAGCATCCTATGTACTATAGGATACGTCCCACCCTGGTCCTCGCGCGCATCTCTGCTCTTGGCGGTGCTTTCAATGGCCATTCAGTTCTCCAGCAGCCTTCAGCAACGTCATGACGGATACAACCCAGAAGATCGACTCGGTCACCAATAAAAAGTCACTCGAATTTGCAAGGAAGGACTTGCAGGCTCTTCTCTTCAAGATTCAAGATCTGGGAGTGACGCGTCGCAGTCTACGACTCCTTCAGATTTATTTTCAACTTCGACCTATCAAGTTCAACTTTGGTAAAAGGAATTCTTTTCTGATCGTTCTTCTCCTGTGGATATTTTACTGCTTGGCTCGTAATTCACTGATGGCTACTCGATACACCAGGGTGAGTTGTGTAATGTCTCATTTAAAATCCAAAAAGATCTTGAGTTAATTTTTTTCGTGTTATTTTTCAGTGTCTCTTCGAGTTTCCCAGTTTCACGCAAAAGATCTTCAGACCAGCAGAAGATTGTTCCGTGTGCTTGGATGTTAAAGAAGTTGAAAAATTATCTGGTGTCGATCCAGCATTCTTTGAAGAACGGTAGAACAATTTTATTTAAGATTATATCTCACGATTGGTTCCTACAGTTTTCTTTACGAGGATTCAACTGATATGATTCTTTGGATCAGCTACGCCTATTCGGGACGACCCGTAGTGATAACGGATGCGACGAGCAATTGGACAGCTCCCCAGGTCTTCTCCTTCTCCTTCTTCAAGGAGCTCTACGAGGGTCAAGTCTCAAATTGTCAGTTCTTTCCGTATAAAACTGAATTTCACAGTCTCCAGGAATTCCTGAACATGAGTAAAAGTCGAGCCCAACTGGAAGCTGGTACCAAACCCTGGTACGTCGGATGGTAAGTCTTCTCAGGGGACAGAGACCTCAATTTCCTTGCTAGTTTCCAATCAGTCCAGGACATAGTTCTGGGTTGTTTCTTGTAATTTCTAGGAGTAACTGCGACGAGAGAATCGGAAGTATTTTACGAGAGCATTACGATAGACCATACTTCCTGCCAGATACAGCTGAGAGCGAGAAGACAGATTGGATCTTCATGGGTAGCCCTGGTTATGGTGCTCCGATGCACGTGAGTATCTGGACCATCATCCTCGTCTTCTTAAAAATATTCACTATGAAACGTTCTTAATCCAGAAAATCAAGAGACGCCATTCCTAATTTATTTTTATTCTGGCTAAGGTGGACGACGTTGAGCATCCATCCTGGCAAGCTCAGCTTCATGGCAGGAAGCTATGGATCCTGGAGCCACCCCGAGAGTGTCACTATGTCTGCAATCGGTTGGAGGTTTACGTGAATCCTGGTGAAATCAGTGAGTCTCTCGTTCATTATCCTAAGAATGTTTCTGCTAATGATAGTGCACTGACATCTAGTGATTCCCGGATGAACTCTACAACACCTGGTTATTTTGTGACGCATTTACAGTTATCCTAGACACAAACCGCTGGTATCATCAAACTCTCATCGTTTCCGACGATATGAGTATCACCATCGGAGCCGAGTACGATTAGCTTGCCAGTGAAGTCTTCGACTAGGAGCACCCTGAGGAATTCTCTGCGAAATAAATGATCTCGTTGCACGAGGTGTACTTACTATTTACGCAACTGTTCCCATTTCTTTGAGTGACAACGTTTTCCTCTTAAGAATTAATGAGAGAGTGTGTTTGGGCAAGAAGCCTGTTTGTAAGTTATACTGGTAAGCGGGGAGGACGCCAGGCGTCGCTTGGTGGCTTCGCCAGCAGGAAAGAAACGTTAGGACGTCGTTAAGCAGGATGGGAGAGTCCAGCCACCTTGTACTTTTAAGGACTCGAATAGGTAGGCCGGCGCATTAGCACAGCGCCCTGCTCATTGGCCGTGACGTATCGTCGTAATTACGTCACGTGCTGGGAATACTCGTGGGGAGGGTGAGTGCGTGAGTAGCGGGGAAAGTACGGTGTGCGTGTCGAGTCGAAAAGGGAGTAAAGGTCGGTCCCGTGGCAATGGGTACGGGCACGGGCCCCTGCTGCAGATGGTTCCAGGTTGCACCTGGCGGCAGGTGGGCCCTACTCTGGGGGCCCACTCCGTTAAGGGGACTAACCCCCCACAGAAGCTTCACCCTCATTCATCGGGCCCTTTGCTCGACTCACATGTGTTCACGATCATATGTTGGCCACTGGTTGATGATCCCGCGTTCCTACGAGTCCTGTTAAAAGGACCAACGAAGGAAGCAAAAGGACGCATCCTGGAACCGTCGTCTTACATCAGTCTCTTCGAGGTCATAACGCCCTTTGGGTCAGTCGAGGAATTCATGTAGGATATGGGTTCCTGGCGATACTGGTAAACGAATGGGTCTATTTTTTAAGATGACGAAGTTTAGGGGTTGCTAAGGACTCGACTCTTTGGATGAACCTTACCGATTTTTATTGATCTTTAAAAAAATATAGATCTTCAAGATTTTAATGCTTTTGTTCGTTTTTTTCGCTTTTCTAAATAGGTCATTCTGTGACGCAGCAGAATTTTCGACATTACTGTTCTCTAAGCTAGCTGAGGTATTATACTTAGGAGATACCCACTGCGTTACGTTTATGGCGCGGAGTGAGGAGGGCCGGGGTGAATGAGGGCAGGGGGTGGTGGAGAAAGCGGTCACTGCGTTTTACATGGAAAGCAGCGGGAGGCGTGTGAGTCTAGTAGATACGTACAGAAGTATATCTACACTGAGGGAGCGAGAGAGTGAGCAAGAGGCACAGAGAGATGGGTACATATCGGTCGCGCTATCGATTATTTCACCCATGTGGAACTTTCCCCTATGCGCCCTTTACTCCTCCTGGCGTCGCGACGCCTCGTATAGAGCGAGATATCGACGTTACATCGCAGTTCTCGACGTCCCCTTTGCCCCGTTCAGTCCCGGTGCTACCCTCTTGCAACCCCCACTATCGCGAAGCCCGAGCAGCCTTCAGGGCTGGATATTTTGGGAGCTACCCCATTCACCCTACATGGAATTATAAAAAATCCACAACGTCATTCAACAAATCATTTCCGTTATTGAAATTTCTCGATTTTAATGCGATCACCGACTAACGAGCATCTGGCGAGATTAAAAATTAATTTAACGAAAAGGCTTTTGCTTTTGCAGAGACTTTTCGAAAAGTCACCTCGTTTTTTCGAGTCTCCGGTATTTACGAGGCTTTCGTACCATTGCAATTGCTGTTGCGATTAGCGTCGCTAATTATTCTAATGACAGTGCTGATTGTGGGAATTGTCGCAACATCGGTCGGGCACAAAGGTACAGGGTACCAAGAATAGACACTACGTTCCTGGGCCACCCCTCGGCCCCTGCTACGTATCGAGTTCGTTAGAGATCCCCGACGCTGAGATCTCCACCCCTGACCCCTCCCGGCCACCCCGTCCCGTCTGCTACCCCGGAGTCACATTGCGATTTGCGCAACTCCGTCACCGCGACGCGCTCGCTTTCTTGTCCGCCAACCTCGTGCACGTCCCTACGTTCTCCTCAACGTAGGGGTTGACGCGTACGTGTGTGCGTCTCGGCCGAGGTAAAAGGTCTCGAGCCATCCCGAAGAGTCCCAGCATCCCCTGTTCCTCGTTATTCGGTTCGCGCGACGCAGAATTTTAATATCGTCTGCATTCGGCCGCGTATCCGCGTTCTAATCGGCGCGTCGCGACGCCTTGCGCTATACGTACGAGAATCGTAATTCGATCTGATCGCCTGAGTGTATCGGGAAGGCAAAAAAGAAAGTGCCCATCGATCCTGCAATCGACTGACTCTGAAAGTGAAACGAAGAGTGAACGCCGTGAAGATCGACGTCCCGACGCCCGCGTCTCTTTCGGTAGGAACGGAGAAGCGACCGGTTGGTGAGTGCTGGAAGAGTTTCCGTCTCGGATGCGGAAGACGGTGTCAGTGGTAGTGGCTGACGGTGCGCGCTGCGCACTGGTAGACATCTTGGAACGACGAGTGGCATAGGCGCCGCGACGCCATTGATTCATCCATTGACGTTTCAATCGGTCTTCGCTTCGATTTCTACCTATCCGCCTGATCAGCTACCGGATTCTTCGTGACGCGAGGACGGACTTCCGGCGCTGCGTTATCGGGACTAGGTGGGCGCTTTTGTCTGCGCATTAGCGCTGCGCTTCATCCAAGACTCGTTCGGCTGATGCGTCTTCGTCATCGATTGAGCCGATCGACGTTCGATTGAGAATCTTAACCAGCGCCTGGAATTCGCTGGGAAGAAGACTCGTGCTTGAGTTCCCGTTGACGACGTCTTCGACCTATTGGACCTGGTGGGACCTGGTGACTTTGAAAATAATTGACAGGACTCGTGTGTGTGCGTGCGTGCGTGCGTGCATGCGTGTATCCAGGGAGGCAGGTGTCTCGTGCAGGTCTTGTTTACGCCGAAGGTATTGGCGTATCGAGCAACAGCGGTCACGAGGTATCGGAAAATCGATAGAAACCTGACTGACGCCAGAGTGTCGTCAGTGGCGCGTTCCCTACTTCTGTCAGTGATTGTACCTCTCGTTGTTTCCGCTGGTGCTGCTGGTGTTGCCGGTGCGAGTTGTTATTATTCTATTATGTCGCAATGCCACGCGACACCATGCCTATTTTAACGGACGATTCAGATAGTTAGTGGACGACATTATTTCCAAGACGGTAAGAGGAACGTGAGATAAGAATCGAGGTGACGCATAAAAATATGAAGAGTATAAGAAAATGAGGACGAGGAGGAGATAGAGAGAAGAGCCAGGGGTTGCGCTTCGAGGCGCTTCGTCTCCGTAAGGGTGTATTTCGCGAACCTGAAAAGAGTGTGAAGAAGGACTCGGTGATTCGGCATCCTGGATAGTGTCATTGTTGTGTTATTGTTGGTTGTTATTGGCGTTGCTGGTGGTAGAGGGAATCCGAGGAAGCAGAGACTCTACACCGCGTTCACGTAGTAGGATAATATGAGACGGGGGACACCTGGAGCGCGAAGAGTGACAGACACGTAGACACCCGGTCAGTGAGCCAGAGAGGTGTGTGGTGAGCGAGTGTGACGTGTGCGCAGGCTGCATACAGCAGAAGTGGTGGTGAGGTTAGGGGAATAAGAGATTGGGGTGTGAGGTAGAGGGAAGGGGGAGGACTGGAAGGCGGAGCCGAGGGGTAGCTCGGCTGGCAGGCTGGCTGGCTGGCTGGCTGGCTGGCTAGAGGTGACTGGCTAGGTGTCTACTTGGTGGCCCCTATAGAGAGACACTCGCGCCGAAAGAAGAGTGTGGCTCTCACTTGGTCCGCGTATGTCATGGGCGCTCGGCGGACGCCGTTCTGCAAGCGGATCTCTATGCCGATCCGAAGACGAGAGGGAGTGTTGTCCAAGAGGAGTCACTACGGGGACGACGCGAGTGTTCTCGGTGGTGCAGATGCGAGAACCAGCAGGGGAACCGCAGACGTCGCAGACGCTGTTGCTCAGGGTGCTCAGAGTCAGTGACGACGACGACGGCGGGTGCAGAAACGGAGAGAGCAACAGCAGGAAGAAGGTGACGAAGAGGAAGAGGAGCGGGAACGAGAGGAACAACAAGGGCAGCAACGTGGCTGCGCGAGAGTAAGGGTGAGAGAGTATCTGCTCAGGGAGGAGGATCAGAGAGAGAGATACCAGTTACGGTGTGTAGCGGCGCCGATCGTCGCGACGACGACGCACGTCGCGAAGAAGCGCAGTGCGCAAAGCGCGACGAAGGAAGAGTCCGCGAGAGCGAGGAGATACAGAGAGGGAGAGGAGGAGGCGTCGAAGGAGAAGAGGAGGGCAGTTGGTGGTGGCAGTGGTGTCCCATAGAATCAGAGCCGGTGGTGGTGGCTGTGGCGGTAGTGTCGGTAGCGGCGGTCGCGCCGGTGGCGGTGACGCTGCCGTTGGCGCGAGTGACGGTGGCGGTGGTGACGTCGGCGACGTCTGTGACGTCTACGAAGACGGTGACGCTAGTGCCGGTGTATCGTTGAGACACGTGTATCGTACATTCGGCAGCGAGAGCGCAACCCGAACTAGATGTGCGTAAATGGAAGGTATAGGGGACATAACCGATCATCGATCGCATAGCGAGCAATTATTGGACTCGGTCGATTCTCCTGCGGCGCTCTCTACGCATGGCCGTGGGAGCAGTGGGGGTGGCTCGAATGGGAACCACACATCGAGAGGAGGTGCATCTAGCGCGGGAGGTGGCGGGGGAGGTAGTGGGGCTAGACATCACCATCATCATCATCATCATCACCATCATCATCATCAGCAGCAGCAGCAGCAACAGCAGCAACACCATCGTCATCACGAGAGCGAAGGAGGCGGTAGCGGGCTCAGCGGGGGTAGTGGCGGAGGTGGCGGAAGTAGTGGCGGCGGACACGCTGGTGGCAGCGGTAGTGGTAGCGGCAGTAGTGGAAGTGGAAGTGGGAGCAGCGGAGGAGGGAGCGCTGTCGGTGGTGGTGGTGGTTCCGGTAGTAGTGTCGGTGGTGGTGGTGGTGGTGATCGTGCAGGTGGCAGCGGTGCTGGTGGCGGTGGTGGTATGTCGTCGGCCTCGCAAAGTCCCGACATCGCGTGCGCGAGCCTCCCGCTGGAACTGCTCGCGGCTGGCGCGCTCGGCGTGAAGGAGGAGCGAGAGCTCGCGGCCGCGGAGGATCTGTCTTCGTCGCAGGAACCTCCGGGAAGGGCGAGCGTGAGCGCGAGGGAGTCCCTGTCGGTGATCGTGCCCCCTCAGGACGTGGACGTGGACTCGCGGGACGCGGACTCTGAACTGCTGAGCCCCGGCAAGCTCTCGCCCACCTCCGGGATCAGCGTTTCGGTCGCGAGCATGATCGACGCGACGGACTTCAGGGCGATGCAACCGGAGCCGACTTACCAGACGCTGACGTCGGTCGCCGAGAGGATGTCGCCTCCAGGATTCAGCCCAGGGTCCTCATACGCGACGCTGACGCCGCTGCAGCCGCTGCCCCCGATCTCGACGATGAGCGACAAGTTTGTATACGGGGGTCACACGGCCGGCGGCGTCTCCGGCAGCTTCGCCGTCATGCAGAACAACGGCCTCGGGAACATCGGCCTCGGCATGGGAGGCTCGCCCTACGCCTACGACAAGTTACCCTCGATGGGCATGTCTCCGCCGCACAACTACCCGTCTCCTGGCGCGGGTCTTCAGCCGAGTCCTCTCTCGCCCCAGAGCGCCTACAGCCAGAGCGGTCTGAACTCGCCACACAAATCCGCCAGTCCGCATTACGAGCCGGCCTTTCTCCCGCGTTTACAGCAGAGTCCGGCAGCCCTTTCGCCGCCATCGCCACCCGTCTCCGCCGCCACAGCGGCCGCGGCGGCGGCTGCGGCTGCAGCTGCGGCGGCCGCGGCCGCTGCCGCGACTTTCGCGCCTTCCCATCATTCCCCTCCCAGCCTCTCAGTGCCGGCCGCCTCGCCACCCCCCATACAGACTCAGCTGCAACAGCAGCAACAACAGCAGCAGCAACAGCAGCAGCAGCAGCAGCAGTCGATTCAACAGCAAACGATATCGCATACCCAGCACGTACAACACACCTCGGTCGTCATGAAGACCGTGTCTTCCGCGGGAAACGGAGCCGGTGAGGTCGAGGAGATCAACACCAAGGAGCTGGCACAGAGGATCAGTGCTGAGCTTAAGAGGTACAGCATTCCCCAGGCGATATTCGCCCAGAGGGTGCTGTGCCGTAGTCAGGGCACTCTCAGCGACCTGCTACGCAACCCTAAACCCTGGTCGAAACTCAAGAGCGGCCGGGAGACCTTCCGTCGTATGTGGAAGTGGTTGCAGGAGCCTGAATTTCAGCGGATGTCCGCTCTGCGGCTTGCAGGTTAGTTTCCCGAAGCACTCGCTGTATCCCTCCTCTCTTTCTCTCTCTCTCTCTCTCTCTATCTATCTCTATTTCTCTCTCCCCCTCTCTCCCGCTCACTCACTCACTCAATCGTTCTTGTCATTCGATCTCTCTTTGCCTCTCTTCCCTCTTTTTCTCACTTGCAAGAACACACTCTCTTTATCTTCTCTATCTTAATCTCTCTCTCTCTCTCTCTCTCTCTCTCCCCCCCTTTCTCTCTGTGTCTAATCATTTCTTTGACGATCGCTCGACTTTCTTCTCGCAGTGCTACTTAGCTGGGGCAATATTCATGGCGACTCTCCTCCAAGTCGTTGATCTAAACCCGCTTGCAGCCCCAGTCCATCCAAACGCCACTCGATGTTGCCACTAAAGCAATTATTCGAAACCTCGTACATAGTATTTTAAATTGAAGCGTCAAACTTCATAATTGCCAGAGGCAACGGTGCTTTCGACAAAGTCAAAGCGGCAAAGTGATCTTGACAATTTAAAACACTACTAGACCCCTCTGCATGTCGTCCCGTCGTCCTCGTGTTCACCCCTCAAGTCCAGTTTCCACCGCGTTCCCTCGAGTTCCATGAGATTTTTGTGAATCGCAGTAAATTTCGCGGGAATAGAGAAGTGTCCGGGAGATGAAGGTGCGGGGCGATACGAGGACCGCGAGGGGAAGGAGGTGTCGGTGTGTAGGAGGTAGCGTTGCGAAGTTGTCAAGGGGGAATGGAGTGGAGAGGCGCACACGTGGTCCCCACGTGGAGAGGCGTTCCCTTCCATATCATTCAGAGATAGACGCGCGGAATAACACTTTTCGAATTCAACATCCTTTAGCCAGCACAATAGCACGTAGTATTGATCCTGGTCACGCGGTCCTGGACCCAGGGCGCAGTCGCAACCTCAGCGTCGTGCACGAGAGCGACGCCATGCCGCTGCCACGTTGCTTGCCTCCCCACCACCAGGTTCCCCATCGACTCCTCCTCCGGCAGCACCTTCAACCTTCTACTCGAAGGGAATACAGAAGCGAAGGGGTTGCCTAGCGTGATACGAGTGCGCCCTTCACGACCAAAGCAACTGTGCCTCACTTTGGATTCCTCGAACCACCCTTAAAACTTTCTGTCCTTACCCCCGTGTTCGTGTCTATCTGAGATGGGTACGGGAATGGTATATATCTTCACAAGGACACCGTGTCCTTGATATCATTCCTTTCTCTCTCCTTCCATCCGATTCTTTACTTTCCACTCACTTTCTCTTCCTCTCGCCATCCCGACTAAATGATTGGAGTCTAGATCATCGTTTGCTAAATTTTAATGTCTATCTTGTTGTCCCTAGACTCCTAACCCTTATTTCCTGTCTTTCGGCTTGCGCCATTGTTACACGCTCTAAAGGAAAGATAATCTTGAGGGGGTCCCAAGCCTTGACTATTTCGAGCCCCTCCTAGTAGCAACGGCAGCGTAGAGCTCTAGGGGTAGCTTGGCTGAACGGGCTGAAGGGACTCGAGGGTGAGGATGAGGTGGCAGTACTAAGGGTTGTCCAGAGACAATGCTTCCCGAGGGTTCGAACCAGAACCCTTCGGATTAGCATCCGCCATTGTCGCATCGACTTGGCTTTGAGGTCGGCCCGAAAATTCTAACGCTTCTAACGTCGTCGTAGACCAGAACCGTCACCGGGACACGAATATCCGGTGCGAGCGTTGGGAAACGTGTCTGAGACCTGGTTAGTGGAATCGAGGATAGGAATTATTTCGAACTGACCTTATTTCCCGAGTCATATGTTCCTGAATAATGTATACCAACCCCATAGAATTAATAATAGCCCTCGCTTAGTTTGACTGAGTCAGGAGACCGTTCCCTCACTCGAGTATTGAGCGTCCTGTAGATCGAACGATCTGCACAGATCATTAGGAATTTTTGAATCATCACCGATCGGCCAATCGGCGAGTCCATTTTGGCTAAGCGTAGATTTTCGTGTAACCTTAGCACCGTTGGCCATAGCTGAACAGGGTCAGGATAGTTCAAAGAAAAAGTAGGATAGAGAGTGCCGGGCACAGGAGGGAGAGAAAGGGAAAATGTCTATGTGTATGCGTGTGTCGTTTCCTCGCGTGTACCGGCACACGGTACCGGTATTGATCGTCTCTCCCGAACGAGCCTACCACTAACACTAGCTAGAAATTAAGGGTCTCTTTACTTTTACTTTCGCTATCGGTTTCTCCGAGGGTTCGACTGGAAGCGAAGGAAGCAAAGCAGGAAGAACTAGGAAAAGTGGGTAGAAGGCCCATTGGCGTAGAGAGGTACGTCCAGTGGCGAGTGTATTTTTATAGTAAGGAATCCTGGCTAGAGTCCCGAGGGTAGTCTCTTGGGTCTGACAACAGGTGCGGTATATCTATATATCTCCAAAGTACAAACTACAGGACGTTGGAACGTCAGCGGTGCCGCGTCGTGTAGCGTCGCGACGCGTCGCTACCGCGTGTACCCGTTATCCTTAGGCAAGAGCCACAGTGACTAGGCCGTGCTAGCCGGTGTTACCGGGGAACGCGACACATGCAAGGAACGGCGTAAAAATCAATATGGAGACTCTGTTGTCTCGTCGATGAGGTTGTCGTTCAAGTCCCTCCCGACTGCCTTTCTTCGTCGCTCCTTTTCCGACGTGTCTGACTAACGTCGGCCTATTTCACTTTGACCGATACCTCCCTGCATCTCAGCTGCCTCGGCTCGTTACCTTGGATTTTGCTTCTCTTCACTTTCGTTTTCTCCATGGATTTTATACTCGCTTCCTCGAGGAACGCGGGAGCCTCTCTCGGCCTGCGCTTTTTTCACTGCAACAATGCACCGTAGGAACTTGAGGAAGTCGGCGCTCTTGGTGTAGGCTTCCTGGTTACTTCCATGAAAGCGACGGAATAAAGGCAGTGTCGTAGGAAGACAGGAATGACAGGCGGAATATGGTTGGGCCAGATAGACCTGGTTAGATAGGAAGGTGGGTGTAGGCAGCTGGCTGAATCAGGCAGTTAGGCATAGGTAGGTAGCTAGGCATACTGGAGTCTCTGGTTCTATAGTAGAAATGACGTAAGCTCCCGTCCTGGTACCCACATCATTTGTCCTAGAGGTCCCAGCAAATGTGCTTTCGAATTATTCAGAGTGGTTTCAGCCTAATCGTTCCAGGGTCTCATTTCAAGGTTCTTCCAAAATTCAGGAGTCCCACTTTCCATTAGAATTTTCGGGTAGACGCTGTCCTTACGGTTTAAAGCCTGGCTCACAACAGCGACTGTCGTCAGTCGTAGAACTACATTGTGAGATGAGACTATTAAACCGCAAAAGCGTATACTGCATTGTGGTGTGGTATAGTGAGCTATAGTATAGTATGTCCGGGACTCGTGCATATGGTTTTCAGGTCCTGGTTACAGCACGCGCCGAAATTCGAAACTTATCGCCACGAGAGACCTTACGTGTTCCCATATTCCATGGTGTCACCCTTCATGTACCTTTTCTGTCTCTCTCTATCTCTCTTTCTATCGGTCTCTTCGCCTTTTCCTTACTGGTACTTACAGCCTGCTTTCGTCTTGTTATCGTTGTATCCTATTTTCATGGCTCCTTCTCTCTTCCTATGGTATCGCTTGTCGCTTTCATGGGATATGGATCATCCTGTTTGGCTATGGATACTCGACTGTGGTCTACGGACTGTATATGGACTCACATGGAAACGGAAGTAAGAAGCTCATGGAGACTCGCGAGCGAATTCTCTTTCTTTCTCTCTCTCTCTTAAGGGAACTGTAGGGAGAGTGAGGGAGATAGAGATAGAGAGATAGTCGCGTCGCGAACTACGAGAGCGACGACCGAGAGTCGCGCAGCTCAAATTCGACTTCTTGTCATTCTGTCAGGTCGTTGATAATTGTAACGCGAGTCCGGTATGTTTCACGATAAGCGTCTTGGTACTAGCTAACCTAACCTACGCCGAGAGCGTTACGAATTTGTTGGAGAATAAGAAGAAAAAAAAAAGAAAAAAAGGATACAGACAGTAGGTAGTCATTCGGAAGTGAAGGAAGGAACCGTTAAAGAATTCTTTCGTGATGGACAAGAGGGGGAAAGGTAAAAAACGAAAAAATGAGAAATAAAAGAAGAAAGAGTTTTAATATAAAAAAAATAAAAAAAATGAAAAGGAGTCTCCCGGTGGCGGCTGCTAAATGGGAAAAATATTCTCTCGCTATATCGCCCGACAAATTTGGGGTGAAACGCTCTGTATTTTCCATGGGCTGACTCATCCTCCGTCGCCGCGTCATGCGTGGCTCTACGTATGTACATATGTACGCGTACGTATATCCATGTAGTGCACGCTATTGTGGTTATGTATAAGGCAACCAACCCCTCTCTCTTAGGGGTTGGAGCGCACGAGTATCGGCCTACACGCCTACGGGGTAAAACGGCCTCGCATACATATGACCCTCACCCACCCCTCCTGCTTGCTTGCCTGCCTGACTGCCTGCCTGTCTGACTGCCTGCCTGCCTGCCTGCCTGCCTGCCTGCCTGCCTGCCTGCCTGCCCTATCCTCAACGTACGAAATTTCTCTCG
>JAYRCB010000642.1:271845-291616 GCA_036026315.1 Trachelus stipa | reverse complement strand
GAGAGAGAGAGAGAGAGAGAGAGAGAGAGAGAGAGAGAGAGAGAGAGAGAGAGAGAGAGAGAGAGAGAGAGAGAAATGTCGCGAGAAAGAAGTGGACGGTTAAGCGTGGCGGGGTCCCGTGAGCCGATCTGTGTTCCTGTGGGAAGAGGCTGGAGAGGAGAGTCTAGATAAAATGCAAAGGGTGTGGGATCATTCGAAGGGGAGCGCAGAAGGAAAAAAAAAAGAAAAGAAAAGAAAGATGGTTTCACGCGGAGCCCGTCCGTGGCGTCTGTGGCGTCGCGACGCCGCGAAAGCTTCTCCTTGGAGGTTGTCATATGTTGACCCTTCCAATATGTTTTGCATTGCAGACTGCCAGATGCGCAATGTTAACGTGAGATCAGTCAACTCTAAAAGAAGGAAAACACCCTCCTCTTCCTGCTTGTGAGTCTCTCAGTTTCGGTGTTCGTAACAATAATTCCACTTTTACTACAAATATTAATATTGTTGTAACCGAGATATGACCATTGACCCCGACCTCTTGTACTTGTAAACTTGCCGAATTTAACTTGCCTCTTTCATTCTTGGTTCTTCGATTAACATTTTCCGTTACCTCGATTGTAATCTTTATTGATCGTTTCAACGAGCGACATACCCACATTCATCCCACAGCACATTCCTACACTCGCACGAAAAAAAAAAAAAAAAAACATCTAGACAACCCTTTCGACCATCGACCCATCAACGGATTATTCGATATCAATGTATAATTAAAAATCGCGATCGATCAAATACGTTTAATCGATCGCAGCCCAAAAGCCCACGTTTATTATTTCTCCTCGTTTAATTCGGTATATTAATTTTTACTCTTCCATTTTTCACTTTCAAGCTCAACTTTACACTTAATCTTTATTTGCCTTTTCTTTAATTACAATCGGCACTCGCTCGCCAATCATCGCCATGAACCCATCGAGGCGCTAGATGCGCGTTCTCTCTTTTTTATTTGAAGCCTGTGCCTGTATCTTTGCTCATCGGCTTGCTACCTGTTCTGCCCGTTGTCATCCCTTGGCAAAGAAATATTATTACAAATCCAATCCCACATCCAATCCGGAAACGATTCGTAGCCCCCCTCGCTGTCTGGCTTCCTGCGGATGCAGGTCTCGCGCGGTCCACTTCCGTTCCGATCTCCATAGATTCCCGAGGAATCATTTTTGCAAATCCGGACATTTCTAGGAAACCCATCCGTCTCGTAACTCCGCTAAAAGGAATTCGCGAGACCTGCAGAGCGCATCGTGTCCCGTCTGCCATCTTGCCACCTGCCATCTGCCATCTTGAAGCGCAGCGAGCGAGGTAGTATCTCGTGCAGTATCATCCTGCAGCTTCTTCCATCCCCACTTAGCTCCGTTCTCTTGGAGAGCCTTCTTTTTATTTTTTTATATTTTTTCTCCTTCTCCTCGTCTTTTTCTCTGTAATATCCCACCCTCCCACCCCTCTCCTTGCTCGGCCATTGATTGCTATTTCGTTTGCCTGGGCGGACATTGCTTCCCTCGTTGTCTCGAACGGTTGCTGCTTCTTCTCCTCTTTCTTTTTTTCTCACTTTCTTTTTCTTTAATTCCATCCTCCTCCCCTTCACCCCATTCCCGGCAGGAACATCAACCCATCGGACAGTCGTACGCTGTCCGATGTTTTCTTTGAATTCGCGGCTGCCTCGTTCGCGAGATTGTGAAACCGGATGTCCTGCGATCGCAGGCCTCGATCGCAGAAGGTCCATTTCCGCTCGTGGATCAGGCAGCAGCGATAAATCTGTGCCTTTCCCAAGGAATCCCACGAGCCTCCCATCGGCATTAATTTCTTTAATACTTTTCTTGAATCGTCCCGATTCCCAATTCTTGCCTACCTACGTATCCAATGGACACTTTAATAAAGAGAAGCCCCATTGAAGTTGACCCAAGATCCCATGCACGTTTTCGCTGTACCTTGTATGAACCGTATACATATATTATGGTCTCTTGATTCGCATACGTATTATCGTATCTTGATGCTGCTCTGCTGATGCTGCTGTTGCTGTTGAGGCTGCTTCGTAAACGTAAGCTTTAGATAAAACAGAGACCAATTATGAAAAAGGCAATAAAAGCAATCTAGTGGAATATCAAGAGGGGAACGAGAGTCGAGCGACGAGTCGAAAGTAAAAATTGAAAAATAGTAACAATAATAATAATAATGATAAAAGGAAGAAATTTTTATCAGATGAGGGATTGAGCGATTCGAAGGACACGTGTTTAAGAAGAAGATAAGGGCAAGAGAAGAGAAGGCCAACTTTAAGTAAAATTGATACACGCGCGCGCACACACACACACACACACATTGATTCACGTACGGAGGCATTTTATTGAGAAGCCGCTCGTCGGTGATAAAAAGGCAATGTGTTAACGGAATCTGCG
The DNA here is from genome assembly GCA_036026315.1 of Trachelus stipa. Lineage (NCBI taxonomy): Eukaryota > Metazoa > Arthropoda > Insecta > Hymenoptera > Cephidae > Trachelus > Trachelus stipa. Next base: position 289,199 of record JAYRCB010000642.1, on the reverse strand, counting down.
AGACTGGAGGAAATGACGAAAGACAGGGACGAGAGAACGGTTAGTCTGTGTGTCTGAGTGAGATAGCATGAGACTGAATGCGAGAGGGAGAAGAGGGTGGAAAAGAATTTCCGATGCGAGAACGATTATTGTTGCGTCCCGCGAGGGACGAGTCCTTCTACTACCAAGTAGACACACTCTAAATTCGAAACCTACTGGCAATCAGATAAGGACAGACAGCTGATTACGATCCGACGATAATTACGCTTATCCAAAATTCACTCTTATAAAACCAGATGACACCAGACGTGGGTGGTATTCTGGTCTACAGTGTTGCATCACCACTGTCTCCTCTCGAGCCTTCTCCCTTCGTTTTTGTTTTTTCCTTTATCTCTTTCTTTCTTACGTGTCGTACTCTTTCACTCTCTCTCTCTCTCTCTCTTTTATCCCTTTCCAGTGCTCATAACCATATACCGGCCCAGTCAACTTCCATGCATTACCGAGCACGTATTTCTCAACCAGTAAGACCCGACCCAGCCGGAGCTCAGAATACGACCTACCTTCTGGGAGCCGTGCAGAGAGAGAGAGAGAGAGAGAGAGAGAGAGAGAGAGAGAGAAAAGTGCAAGTGAGAGAGCGAACGATATAGAGAGAAAGAGATAGAAGGAGAATATGCGTGTGTGTGTATGTAGAAAGCAACATGACGCGTTACGAGAAATAATATCGATAACGAGTCGTGAATCGTCAATAGTTCGAATATAAGTAAGAGATAATTTCTCAATAAAACGCCACCGGGCTACAGGCTACAGGCTACAGTAGTAGATGCATGGCCATATATAATATTAATAAAATTATATTATCAATACAGATGGAAACGAGTGACTTAGCTGGATGGTCGTACGAGTGCCCCGTGACGTCATTCTACGTATTGATATCGTATCAGTAAAGCATTAAAAGAAAATTTTGAGGCATCCCCCCCACTATGCGTTATGCATCGCGAGTTCTTTCTATCGTTGTATAAGAATACGAGTATCCGACTGACGTGCACGGGGTGAAGAACGACCACAGTTGCCCCAGTAGGTTGTCATTTTTGTCGAGAAGCAAATATTGGCGAGAATCGATGCATTCCTTTGAGCCCGTGATTAATTGACTGATATGTGGATACGCGTTGTCCCCATACTGTGGTAAGAGCACATGTGTCCATGCGTGACTCTCGTCAATGTTTGCAAAGGCAAATGCCCCCCCGCCCCCCTCAGCAGCCCCCACCCACCCCCAACCCTACCATTTACCACCACGTGAGCATCTTGTTGCGATCAGAAACCCTCCCTCTCTTATGTATACTATATATATTGAACCACATATATATATAGATACATATAAGGTAATTCCTAAAAGCCTAGATTCCGCTGTTACCGACATGAGTCTTCGTACATAGCTGTTCGTTGAGTTAAGGTCTCCTCGCAGTTAGTAAAACCCTTATCCGTTGTACCAGCCACTCCTGGCTATCCCTCACTCTTATATAATTCATCCAGAAAAGGTCCAACCTTACATCAGCTAGAACCTCCACGACCTCCAGCACTACGGCACCTCCGATACACGCACATCACTCTCGACGAGCCAACCGCTCAATCCGATTATCGGAATTGCCATCGGGTCCAGCGATTTATCGGACTAAGCGCAGCGCCGTACGTTTTACATTTTACGTTTTGACGTTTTAGGGGGTAGTCGCGGGAACGGGGTTGGTTGTCCGTTCGCGGATGCATCGTGCTTCGAATTAAAGTTTTGAGAGAGACGAGGGTTGGAGTAGGGTAGGTCAAAGGAGAGAGGTCAGGCTGTCGCGAAGATTCGTTTGATCCATTGGGAGTGAATCGTGATGGATCGTCAGTTCACGGTCGGGGGTGCAGACGATAAGCAATAAAGTCGAATCACCCCTATAAATCCAGCACGAGGGAAAGAATTAGGGATGGTTCTCGAAGTTTCGATGCGTCGCGTCGGGCGAGACGCTCGTACCACGGTATATTAACCCAGTGCTGTATGTATATATCGGATCTCATCCATCCAACTCTATACCCCGTTATATCTTGCTACTTCCATGATATTAATATATATATATCTGAGGCTATTGAGAGCACGTGACGCTTTTCTACCACAGCAACCACCACTGGCAGCAATGCCAGTAGCGCCATCGACATATATCCCCCCCCCCCCCCCCTGGTAACAGACCACGCAATCATTCTTGAGTTATTCTAAACAGAAGGTTGCGTGACCTCCGACCTTACATCGGATAGGGCTCGGCGTGACCCTGCGACAAATGTGATTTTGATACGTGCCATCCTAGGCCCCCATCTCGAGGCAGCCACCCTTTTCGTCGTATTTCATTCCTCCTTCTCAGACTCTCTCTCTCTCTCTCTCTCGCTCTCTCAGCACATAATTGCCGACTCTGGAATAAACAATAGTCGTCGCTCTCTATTTCTTTCTGTCTCTCTCTCTCTCTCTCTTTCTCTCTCTCTGCCCAACCCGCAGACATATATGCCTATTGGGTTATGGGTCACGGCTCAGTTCAAAAATGCCATTCGATAAAATTAAACGATTGGACGAGATATTTGATTTCGCCGGCGGGTGCAATATGGGAAATATGTCGGGAGTGCTCTCTGCCCGGAACTCGCTTCCGGTCTAACGTATAGATACGATTACATCCCAACTTTCAAAATTATTCCCTGGCTGGCAGCAACAGTGCTGGTCCATTTGAAATTCTTCCCCGTCGAACCATCCGTATCTTCCTGCTCTTCTGCAAGCACTGTATGATCTGACCTGGACTCTAGCTAGGAGAGGGCTCGGTTATCTATCGAAATGCATACAGAGTGAAATAATGAGAGTGAGAGAGAAAGAGAGAAGCGTCAAAGCAGTCGGTTGATTTAATTAAAGAACAATGACAGCTACTGTCACGTAACCTTTGAACCTGCCAAGACCCAAGAATCGCTTTGGCACACTATGGGGCAGGCCTTTCCGGTCCTGGCACCTCTCCTCCTTCCGCTTTCCTCAGCTGCATGAGACTCACTCACGCTCCTCTACTTCGCCTAATCGCCATTTTTTCTTAGCTCTCCTTCGAAATCTCTCTAAGCAATCCTCTCGCTCAGGTCTGATTAAGCTAAGAAGAACGAGAGGTAGAAGACAGTAGGAATCATAAATTTTACATTGGTCAACCAGTCGCGTTGGGAAATTTTTAAATAGAATTTACTGGGAATCATTTATAATTTTGGATTATTTATTATCTCTCCTCAAGAATTCACGGCAATTACGTAATTGATTAATTATTCCTTCCGTTCCTACGTTACTCTCTTCTTTCCCCTCGAGAACTGTCGAAGCTCCCAATCTGCCCATCAATTAGGGTAGTTTATAAACCAACAAAACCAGAGTATAAATCGAGGGTGGCAAAAAGAAAAGAAATTCGCTGGATTGAACGGCGCCGTCGCTCACACGTGTCGTCATACACCAACACCAATTCTGCTGCCATAGTCACTGTCACGCAATCACATGAACATAATATATATATATATATATATATATATACACATGCCACAAAACAACCCCTTCAAAGATCAACACAAATAATATACATAACTCGATTACTATATTCAACCCCCCCCTCCGCCCTAAAGAACCCAAAATTCCGCCGGACCCTCAAAAACCCTTTAGTGACTTGATCCTAATGTAGTTTCAAGTTGGGATTCGTGTATGCAACCTAATTCTTTCTAATGACTGTAAATGTTATGTTCTTAATGTGTATCTGTACTACTACTACTACTACCACTACTACTACCACTCTGCTACTATACTACCACTACTACTACTACTGCTACTATTATAACTATACTATTAATAATTGAAGAATTACCGTTAAAAAAAAATAATAAAATTAACACGATCGCCCATCGAACGATCGTAACTTCTCGTTACTAGCTCACCCTTATTTTCTTTTTGTTTTCAGCTGCGCAGATTCCACAACGAGGAAGTAAGTATCCCAAGTCAGATTATTAATAGTTGGAGAGAAAAACTGACGAGGGCAAGTGACGTACGCGTTATTCCAGTAAAAGACGATAGAAACGTGGATGGGAAAATAAAGGCGATACCACTTGGCCTCGTTAGTAAATCGATCGTGCACGACTTCCTTCGAGGAAGTTTCCTCCTGTGTCCACCTTTTCCTCTGAACTCCCCATTTCCCGGGGGGCTCCCCCGTTCTCGCCCTTCTGTCCTTCGATCCTCCCAGCGCATAAACGAGCACTCTAGAACAATCCGTTTGGTTTCGATCGCTTCAGCATGCAAGAGGAAAGAAGAGATGGCGAGCCAGGCCGAACACCAACAGCCCGCCCCCAAGAAGCCACGGCTGGTTTTCACAGACCTTCAGCGCCGTACTCTACAGGCTATTTTTAAGGTGAGTTTTCACCTCGACTACTTGCACTCGAGAACTTTGATCCTTAACGGCTTCGATAACCTGGCGCATGTACCGCACCGGCCATTTGACTGCTCTCTAAGAGGTTAGGAATTAAGTACGGATCGTTCGAGGGGGAGGGAGACCACTGCCGTCTCCATCCGGATGTCCCGGGTTGTCCCGGATGATCCTAACGGGGTGTCCTTTGGATCCCAGGGGATTTCGGGAAGTGACAAGTCGAGTGAAACGTCTAGGTAGCTTAGCTGGTGTAGCTAAAGACTCGCAACTGGCCGCGAAATTATTCAAGCCCGATCGATAGTTGGACTCGGCCCGTTGGTGGGCGAACTTACAACCAGCTCGCAACCAGCTCGGAACTGGCCAATCGAACTACAGTCACTTCGCGACCCCTTCCTTACTTATTGAAATGCCAGCTCGAAACTCTGTCTTTTTCTGCAAAGTCCAAGTAGCCTGCAGCAAGGCTGTACTAGCCCTCTGAACTGACTAACTGGACTCTGGAGACCTCCCGCAGGAAGTTACGTATTGGATATGACAGGATATACGGGAGCAATCCTTCTTCCTTTGTGGGACGTCTTCTGAGTTCCCGATAGCATCGGCTCTTACCGATTGTTGATGTTACGTCGATCTCCAATTCGAATTCGCCTTCCAATCTTCGAGTAACTTTTAATCCAAATTTTATAGGATTTCGTATTGAATTTCATAGCTGTACTCTGTTTAGCTGATGAATTCGGTTCCATTGGTAATTCATAGAGTTGAATTTCATGGAAACGATAATAACCCTGAGGATATATGTCCGATGGTGGCGATCGATGGAGTAAGTAAAATGCATGCGCCAGGGTGGCCACCCTTTGATTGTAGTTTAATCCCTTGGACGAATGCCAAACGACTGAAACATCCTCCTGAATGACCTTAGCCTAGTTATCTGCAGCTACCTTCAAGTTTGACAACAGCGTAGCTGGCAGAACTTTTTACGAGGAATTCTATGTAAAATGGTGGCACTGTGCTTGCAGGAGACAAAGAGGCCGTCGAAGGAGATGCAGGTGACAATCGCGCGGCAACTGGGTCTGGAACCGACGACCGTCGGGAACTTCTTCATGAACGCCCGAAGACGCTCGATGGACAAGTGGAAGGACGAAGATCCAAAAACTGTTACGATGGACGAAGGACAGCTCTCGCCGACCATTGGAATCAGCCCACGACAGGGATCCGACGTTTTGTGACACACGTCCGACCACGAGGAGTATCACGACGAGTCACCCGAGGAGGATCTGCCCTTCTCGTAAATCCTTGCCCGAGGTCCTCCGAGCCTCATTTTCGAATCTACGGAGAAAAGTGACGACATAACCGACTTTCGAGTCTACGAAAAACCGAGAGTGAAGAGGATTTTGAAAAATCCCGAATTTTTATTCTGATTCAAAATCTCGACGAGAGCTGTCGGGTGTTTAGATTTTTTACACGTTTTTCGAGAATCTGCAACAATCGCACCTCGGGACCCGATAGATTTCGTCGTTTCTCGTAGACAAGGCAAACGCGTTCATTTTACTCCAAAGATCTCTAACGCGGGGATCCAGCTGTCATTAGATTTTGATAGTTTTCAAATTTTCTTCATTTTTGTATTTTTCTGCAAAAAAACGGCGCCTCTGATTTTAGGCTCTATCGATTCGCATCCAATGTGCCATAATTAGCCATATTAGAATTTAAGGTATTCGGCACTCTCGATTTAGTCTCGAGTGCGCCGCCGTTGTAATTCGTTCTAGTCCACGTTCGACCACGTTCACGTCTAGTCAAAATTTAAGGAACCCACATATGCCCACGCATGTGTGACGTACGTTTTGTGTTACCGTGGTTCACCGTACTACTACTACTATTACTGCTATCGCTACTAACACCGTATCAAGTTTACAAGAGAACTATCGAACGAGCAAAAGACAGCTGGAAGCCTTTTTGGAGAATATTTGAGAGAGGTCAGGGGTCCTAGGGAAGGAGACTCGTCAACTCCTCGTTGGTCAATCAAACGTGAGGAACTTTTTAAAGAGACAGATAACGCGCGCATGCGCTCTCAAAGTGATAAATCCGTGCGTGTACGTATTGCGTATGTCCGTGGGCCGGAGAGACTCCAGGTGCACCAAAGAGACATTTTCAAAGACTATAGCGTCACTCTTGGCCCAACAATCAGAAGCCGGAAACGCGTCACAGCGTTCCTCGTGCTCCGTGCGATGGACGCTGGGACCGGAAGGACAAATGGAATTACGAAGGGAGTGTGAGAGAGAGAGAGAGAGAGAGAGAGAGTGGCGAAAGAAAAATATAAAAGAGGTAAAGGTATTAGTGCACACGCTCGACGAACAGTCGTTATGTATAAAATTCGTGGTACCAAAATGCGGCCGTCACGGTCGCCGGATTATGATCATATACAGTACAAAATAAACATATATTATTGTAATAATGAATATAAAATAAAGATAAACGGGTTAACGGGGAAGCGAGAGAGTGCGAGAGTGGACGCGTGCGTGTGAGCGTGTGTGCGTGTGGAAAAACCGGAAGGGAATCAAGAGCGATAAGGGAAATTGGAAACTCGAGTCATTTCGATATGAGGCGTCTGCGCTGAATCGGCTCAAAGAATCGTTTCGAAGAAAGATGCGCCTGACATCTTCGCGTTGCATTGCGGATCTGCGGACGGCGAGATAAACGTAAAATTCAATGGGAGCTGTGACGTCATATTTAATGACTACGAGCTAGAGGTTAGGTTAGGCTAGCGTTACCAACTGTACAGACACACACACACTGCACACTCAACACACGTGACACGCAGAGATTCAATACGTGCTTATATACCTTGTATCATAATTCTGTAAATACATTAGTTACGAGAAAGTTTATTAATTATTATTATTATTATTATCGATAACGATTATTATTAATATACATTATAAATAACGACACGACGTGTTTTTGTTAAGAGAAATGAGAGAGAAGATGAAAAGGAGAAATAAGAAACGCGATAAGAAATCGTAGTTAGATACACTTGTAGTAGGGGTGGTTAATATAAATATAAAACGTATTGAAAAACTGGACACGCCTAGGTATGCAAAAAAAACGTAACGTAAACGGAATACATAGTATAATATATTAATTATAACGACACACTGCATAAATATATGTATATATATACACATATGTACCTACGTTAGCAGGAGTGTGTATATCTATATGTGTGTCTATGTATACAGATATATAATATATTATATATTATATGAGGAACAGGGATGAGAGTCGAATGGGGAACCGAGTGAATGTCTCCCTTGTGATCTTGAAAAATGATAAGGGATGATAAAAAAAATAATTGATAGACAAAATCTTAAGAGGGAGGGCGATGATCACTCGGTCTTTCGTTACCGACTTCTCGCGGAAGTGCGGAAGGTTGGGACGACCTTAATTGATAATATTAAATTACGTTGTAATGAAAATTGATAATCTATTTATATATTACGCTAAAGTATAAAAAGAATGACTTATCGATAGACGATTGATATAATTTTCGGGGCGATTCGAATGGGGCAGGGTGGGGGTGGAGCTTATAGCGAGTCGATAAAAGGATGATCGTTGACGTCTGCTTGACAGATTGTGATCACGTGACGTTTATGGGACCGTTGACAGTGACAGTGACAGTGACAGTAGACGATGACCGAAAAGAATGATTTCATAGGTAAAAATCTATTTCTCATCCAGTGTGTGTATACGTGTGTTTTTATATGCAATGGGTATAGATACTTGAGGAAAGGCGAAACTTATTATTATTATGGTAATCGAATCGAGGACTATTAGAAAGAAAAAAAAAAAGAAAAATGATGGCAATGAAGAGTGGTATTACATGGCACGTTGAAAATTTTCAAAATATTGCGATTTTTCGCTAAGCAGCTCTGCCCACTCGTTCTCCTCGACTCGCCGTGTCCGTTAATTATACACTTTTAAATAGATTAATTAATTAAATTTGTTTCTAATTATTAATTACGCAATTGTCAAGGTACACCTGTCGCAGTGGAGGTTGCTTTTGGAAAAATATTAAATTTATTAAATTTATTAAATGACAAAATTTTGTCCCTCGCTCGATATCGATCGTGACGCTTTTTATCGAACGGATAATTAAACATTTATTCTACTATTGAGACTAGCACATATCTTATCACGTACGACGATTTATCGTGACGGAGGGACCGTGAGACTTTTTAATATTTTCATTCGGTCCTCCTGGGTTCGATTAGAATTCGTTTTGGAAAAAAGTGACAGGGAGGAGAGGGACGAGAGTGGCAACTGCTAACCGCGTATCCGATTAGTCTTTTGCTTCGCGCAACGGCAGTCTTAAAGAAATGAAAAAAAGAGAATAGAACAAAAATAAGAACAAGAATAAAATAAAGAGAAAAAAAACAGCTCGCACGACAATAAGGTATCGATTAGTTAACGCGGGAGGAGATAATGTAAAATACAAATGCAAACCAAGTATACATTATTATAATTAATTGTACTTACGAGGATCATCGTACGGACGAAGGGTCGTGGAGTTTTGTGAAAGGGGATCATTGGGGGAATCATGGGAATAAATGGGAATTTTTGAGCGAGAAGGATTTTTTAACGCTGTAATTAAAGTGAATAAGGTTGGATGCAGTGCTGGTGGAGTGGGAGGGGCGAGGATGGGTGGACATAGCTTTATAGATAAATAAAAAAAAATTAAATTGAATAAATGATCGAGTGACGGAATGATCGAATGATCGAATGATCGGATGAATGGATGAACCGATGAATTAATGAATTAATGAATGAATCAACCGAATGAACGGTGTGTGTGTGTGTGAGACAGGGGAGCCTTCGTTGTGCGTGATCTGGAGGGTTCACAAGGTTGACAGTTTGACAGGTTCAAGAGGTTCACGAAATATACCAAAGGATAGCTTAATCAAATGATTCACTATTTATTGTTTAACAAAGTATCCTAGAGAGGCGGGGTGGGTGGGTGGAGCGGATTATGAACCTGGTATTGAGAAACAATATTATCATTTTCCGAGTGTTTAGATAAAACTTGTGCAAATGCTGGAATCGAATTGAAAAAACGTCGACCATTTCGTTCTTTTTAAGGAAGTGGGACGGAGTAAGGTTTAAAAAAAAATAAGACAGAGAAACATTCTGGGTAACTCGTAATATCAAAATATCACGTGGCTATCGGGGTTACGTAATATCGGGGAAATTCTTTCACACGTGTCCCACGCGAGGTTGGATGAATTTCTAATTCGATTCCAACATGAAGATGTGTAACTATGTAATAGACACATTGACGATCGAGACGTGAACATTTGTAAACTACTGTAAACTACAATGTTACTACGTTTTACGAAGAGCTTACTGTAGTCGAGAATTATTAAACACAACTTAAGTCGTAAAGATTATTGAGTGTGGCACGAACTTCTTTACACTTTTGCACGAGACGTATTGTTGTACTTGAATTGAATTATCGACATGTACGTAAAGTTTTATTACTTAGCTATTAAACTTAATTTATTTACGATCCGATCGAGTCGCCTGTGTTACGCCCTCGTTGATAACATAATTAATTATTTCTTTACCATCTATCGTTTAGTTAACACCAATGAAATTATTTATACTCGCTGATTTTCACGTATTTCAGTTTTACTTATTCTTTTTTAAGTCAATTGTGCAATCGACAATGTCAAAAGAGCATCGCCGCGATTAAACAATTATTTTGGCGCAAGGCATCCCCCTTATTCTTAATCGTTATATTCCATTTTTCCTCCTAGCTCGATAAGGGCTTATCGGAATTATCAGTAAGATCGATATATTCACGGGATCCTCAAATTCCCACGTTCATCTCGTGCGTGTGCGTGTGCGTGTGCGTGTGCGTGTGTGGATGCCTTGGCCGCGAGTCAGAAACTCTAGTCAGTCGGAATGAGAGGAGAGAGAGAGATGCGAGGTAGAAAGGTCAAAGGGCAGATTTAGGGATTAACCTTTAAGCAGGCGGAGGAGAGTAGGAGGGAAATTTCGAAAGGGAAAAAAATTGATTTCTTGGCTCTAAAAAAAAAGAAGGAAGAAAGAGAGCTTCTTGTTGTTTATTGAAGTGTGAAGAAATCGCATTACTTGTAAATCGCCAGGCGGGCTACGACAATTATACATAACTGTAGTTACATATAGATTTTTATATTTTCATTTAATACCAAATTAGACTAAAAGCACTAAAATATTATATTTATACGGAGACCTAGTCTGTTAGAATCGAGTATGAATGGATGAGGTTACGTGGAGGGGAGTCTCGACGTTGTAAATCGAAATCGATTGAACGGAGATACATATATTATATATATATGTGCAAATGCGTAATATACATGTATAAAAAGTGAAACGCGAACGAGTGGAGGAAGTGACGAAGAGGAGAAGAGATGCAGAAGTTGAGAAACGGAATACCAATATCCTGGGGGACATTCTAGAAGGATCCAGATCCTTTTTCTCCTACGAATGAATCAACCTGTACATAAATGATTGGCAAAAGGTGGCAAAAATTGAAAATGTGAAAAGCTAGAAAGAAGGAAAAAGAGAGAGAGAGAGAGAGAGAGAGAGAATGTGCATATACATATATGAATGTGTGCGAGAGAGAAGTCTTTAGTTGTTTGTATCGTTTAAGCATCAGAGTTAGCCAATCAAGTTGAAACGAGAGGCTGATCAAGGATTGTATTGTTTTATCGATTAGCTATCTGATTAAATAGATTAATAAAAAAAAATTCCTCTTAGAAGCTTCACTTGTAGGTTCACGTTCGGCACGAGATAACTTTGTTTCTCTTACCGTGATTTTACATTGGTGCTTTTAATTGCGCGCGAGTAAACGGGAGAGAGAGAGTGAGTGAGTGAAAGAGGGTGGAAGAGAGAGAGAGAGAGAGAGAGAGAGAGAGAGAGTGAGAAAAGTAACACAACGTTGAATTTGTCAAAGCACAACTCCACTAAATAAACGAGCAATAAAGCACGCGGCTCTCGAGACTACTTGAATGCTCTTATCATCAGGCAAATAGCGCGACCTGTGTTTTATCAAGAGAGAAACATTGTCGTTCAGTTGTCAAGAGACAGATTTATTTTTATCAAAGTAACAAAGTGTTTGGTAGAAACTAAAGAGCCAGAAGGATGTTCGTGACGGCGTTTCACGTCGTAATTTTCAAAGATCTCGCATCTTTGTATCCTCCGTCCGATCTTTATAATTTCCATAAATTTCAAAAGGCCGCGATTCCCGTGATGGCTCTTCCCAAAATAAGTGCGTGTATGTCGTGAGTTCCTTAAATTAGATATAGAGAATTAGGACGTCATCGATGTACACGAGTCGCTCCGTAGTCGCTGACTTTACCTTCGTAAGTATTCACAGACTCCAAATTCATGACGTGTCTGATGACGTGGTACTCGTCGGAAATTCCATTGGCTCCCAGCATGTCTCTGGCTGTCCTTGCGACATCCAGGGCTTTGCCTGCCGAGTTCCTCTTGATCATACAAATCATTTCCGGTGTGGCTCTACGAAAGGTCCGCGTGAAATTCTCTAATCAAGTCCCTTGTTTTGCTTTCTATACGCACTTGTTCTCGTCCTTCAATCTGCCGACTTGAAGACAAGCCTGAAGACCGATCGCTATCTCCGTCATCATATCAGCCATCTTTTTCTGCATCAACTGATTAGCTGCCAAGGGTCTCTTGAACTGATGTCTATCGAGGGTGTAATTTCTGGCTACCTTCAAGCACGCTTCCGCCGCGCCCAAAGCGCCCCAGGCTATGCCGTAACGCGCGTTGTTCAGACATCCAAAAGGACCCTAGATTACTTTTATATATGGTAATATCTATTAAACATTTTATATAAAAAACATACCGACAAACCGACAGTATTGGGTAGGAGATTCTCTTCCGGTACGACAGCGTCGTCCATGAGAATCATTCCTGTGGCCGAACACCTCAAGGAAAATTTACCCTCGATCTGCGGCGTCTGCAACTTCTGATCATTGTCCTTCCTCTCGATTATGAATCCTCGTACTTTACCGTCGTCGCACTTTGCCCAAACGATCAGTATATCGGCTATGGGCGAATTCGTGATCCTGGAAATATATAGGCAAGGTCCAATAGACGTGTCACGTGGTCACGATAAGGTTGACGTTTATGTAAGTAGGTACTAGCCATGTTTTGCTGCCGCTCAACCTGTAGATCTTATTGACAGTATCGAATCTTGCTCTGGTCTCCATGGATCCAGGATCGCTACCATGATTGGGCTCGGTCAATCCGAAACAGCCAACCAGATCCCCGGATACTTGAAGGAAAGCGTCAAGGTTTGCACTCGATCCCTCGATCTTTGGATCCTCCCTGATCTATACTTACTAAGTTTTGGAAGGAATCGATCCTTTTGATCTTCACTGCCGTACGCATGAATGGCGCCAGCAACCAGAGAAGACTGCACGGAAAGGGCTGACCTGTACCCGCTGTCGATGGCCTCGACCTCCTTCGTCAGGAGCCCATAGGCCACCGAGGATATCCCAGCAGCCCCGTATCCATTTATGGTGCAGCCAATAGCTCCCACTTCTCCGAGTTCCTGAAAGATACTCCTGTCGAAGATCTCCCTGCGATTCGCCTCGATCACCCTGGGCGCCAATTTCTCTTGGCAGTAGACGTGGAATTGATCACGCACCATGATCTCATCCTGAGTCAATCGCGACTCCAGATTTAAGGGGTCCTCCCAGTTGAAAGGGACTGAGAAAGACACGGATCCATGTACCTGTATTCTTTTTTTGCTATCTCTCCACGCGCACTCTCAAATAACAGATCTGACTGGTCCAGTCCAATATCGACCTCCCCTCTGCTCCTCGCTCATACTACCGCGTCTTCCCCGCCCCCGCCCTCCCCCCAAACATTCCAACATACAAAACATACTACCGCCAAGCCTACTCCGAATTCTATTCAGTTAGCACGAGAGTCTCTCAAGTGTCGCTTCGCGCGTCACTACGAGACCAAGTCACGTGTCTCTCTGATTAAATCATTCACTCACCTTTTTCTCCAAGATACGACGAGACACAGAATTCTGTACGGTCGAGGAAATCATTAAGAAGTTTTCATAGACGAAGTGCTTTATTGCCTAGCTTATTTAAAACTTTAATTTTGATTTTACACTCGGATTACATAACTGTACAAGCGCTTATCGCGATGGTTCTCTGTATGTATAATCCACAAGAAATTACGCATCCTCATTAGGCAGAGGTCGTATGTACTGTACACACACAGAGAACTCGAATAGGAAAGGATACGCCTTGTCGTAGGACTGGTCTGGCAAGTGTTGACCAGCCTGTTAATAAAGTTCCTTGCACGAATCGCCATTTTGGTCCAGGAGAAAAACAAACGAGCGTCTCTAGTCGACACGAATACTTTTATCACTGCTCGGCGCTGTAGCTGCCAACCATCGAATAATCTTGCGTTTTTTCTCAAGTGACGTCCCGACGCTTACTTAACGCGCCACACACGTCCGTCGTCACTGATACGGCAGTGTTATGGAAATAGCGACGAGTCGAACGCACAAGCGTCGCCTCCACTTGGTGGGCCGAGCGAGTCTGGTGGAGCATTGAGCGCCCCGACGCTCCGACGCCTCGATCCAGTGTCGTAGGCTCGGGTCAGTTTTAGTGATAGCGAGGTAATCTTATTTCTTATAAATTTAGAGCGTATCGAAATATATATGGTGAAACTGTTGGACAAATTGGAATATTTTTGCGATCCGAGAGAGATCACCGTGCATTTCATTGATATGGTATTGGATCGCCAATGACGGTTATTAAAATATTTTGGAAAAAAAAAAGAAAAAACAGCCCTCGCACTTTCACACTACGAGGATATCGTCTTTACGGTCAGGGCCATCCGGCAGCCTCTGGCTAAAGACTCGCACGTTGTGGAAGAGGTAGCCGATCGAATCGGCGCACGGCCGGACCAGGGCCTGCGTGAATGCCGTGAAGAAGTTCCTGGTGGCAGCGCACGTGATCTTCCATACGCGGAGGCAGGGAGCCACGCACCATATGTGCTGGAAAAAAGATGAAAGGGGTAGATTGTGGCCTGGGTCAATGTGACTAGTCGCTGCAAGCTCAGCGAGGCACGGGACTCTTTATTAGGGGTATCGAGTGGGCGCTGGGTTCTCTTGGGGGTCTCCTCTGATATCGATCCTCTTTCTCCTTGGTAAACGAAAGGATTCTTGTGGGTAAAGCTGTGCGGACTTACTTCAAATGCGAGACACGCGAAGGTGAAGCCGAGGCAAAGGGCTGCGAGGGGAGCGACGAGGACCGACAGGAAGACGTAGCAACATCCTCTTGAGAGACGAAAACAATGCCCACTCAGTCTCCAGGCGCATTCGGGGCTTCTTATGCCGTCTGGTTCACCGATTACGTCATCCCACATAACCTGCCAATCATTAATTCGGTTTACAGTAATGCGGCTGCCTGATGATCCAGAAAGCAGCGCGACTGGCTTTTTTTTCTCGTGCGAGCGATTGGATCGTTATCAGTCAAATTGATTGATCTTCGTCAAATAAATTGGTCCTTTGAACATTCTTACGAATTTCGATTTCGCCGTGGGTGTGCCGGCGAAAACTGATAAGGCTAAGAGCTACTGTGCAATTATGATAACGCAATCCGAAAACTGCTATTAATTTTCCTGAACGTTCAGAGGCTCACATTAATTCGATTTATCGATCGGTCGAACCAACCTGAAGATGCTGATTTAGATTGTTGGGATCTCGATCCTCGAGATCAACGACACTTCCGCCACCCATTGACGACTCTGGCTTCTCCATTCCTGCGAAATTTAACTTTTCACACATTTTCGATATTCTTAATATTTCTCTCAAGCGGGAGGGATTCATTTCCGGTTCTGATATACTTTGCGAATTATTTGTCGAAGGTCGCTGGGTCATGCATAGGCTGGACCACTTTTTTTTATCTTTTTGCTCTGATTCACAATGACAACTGTCGACCGACGACCACCTTCTTATTACTGAGTACGAACGTCAGTACGTAGATATAGAGGCAATGCCAAGAGCGACACGCTTGAGGATTCAGCTTAAAGCATTTCATTGATTCTTCATATGAAATAATAAATAAAGCGATAAAGCGACTTGACGTGCTACTTCGTAAAAACTAGAACTTGCAAGGACGATCCTAAAAGACTCCTTATAGGTTTCTCCACTTTCTTCACTTCGTAAGCGATGCAGAATTATTGGCGAACAGAAGACACACAAGAAGGCTATTTGGCAGAACCGGAAGGCGGCGCCTCCAAACTTACGAATTCCTTTACTGATTGTTATCAAGAAAAGTAGGACTAGAATGGTGCTTGTACTTACCGGATTCAATTCCAATTTTTAAAAACACGTATTTTTAATTTTTCTTTATAATTTGACTTCTTGGACTCTGATCTAGTTGGCGGCAATTATTAAATCCAAGTGGACACGTCAGGGTACTTTTTAAGCTTCTACAACAAAGCAGGTTGGTGAACGCGTCGAGAAATGCCGCGATGGTGGACACCGGTCAACGCGCCTGCGCTCTTCCACGTTCGCCACCCTCTTTCCACCCTCTGCCAGCCAGTCCACTTCGTAACCAGGAGTCACTGCGGTTTGCTCATAGTCTGTCCTTTCCAGACCACCCTTAAGCTCATTCCAAATTCATGCGCCACGAGTTAATGACCCCGCACGAAATAAATTTGTAGCGCGATAAGATCTACGTGGTGATAAGTTATTTTGTTTAGGAGTCTTTAAGACAAATCTTTATTTCGCATTTCGCATATTGCCGGACTCAATATTTCCGGATTTTTCCCGTTTCTAGTAAATTTGCATGTAATTGTACTTGTTTCATATATTATACTTCACGAAAAGTGCTACGCAAATGGTGTTCTCGTTCCTCAACCCTCGATTCTCTCAATCAATCGAGCATCAGACGTATTAAAAAGTGGGTGATTTTAATCAAGCAAATTATGACATTAATAAATTTTATACCAGACTGGGTGAACAATCTTATAATTCTGACTCTCGTCACCTCTTCAAATTTATGTCTTCCTTCCAATACTATGAGCACCGTCAACTCCCCATTTGTTGGATGCATCCGATAGAAACATAATCAGGCTCAGGTTCAGTGAATTTGAAAGAAGCTCTAGCAGCAGAACGATTCAACTGCGAGCCCGCGAAGCTTCTAGTCCTTCATAGTTGGCGACTTATCAAGGGACTCGGATAAGTATCGCGCCAAATACAGGCAACCGGCGATAAAATTATTCGAACGTAATTTGAAAATCGCACCGTCGAAACTTCAGTGGGTCAATTTTTATTAAAGAATTCGCATTAGTTCGAGGTTTCGCCGATAAGGGAGCAGCACCTCCTGGGCGTGATAGGTGGCGCCATCTCTGAGAGAACCAGTGAACTTTCTCCGATTAAAGTAGCGACTTATGTACTTAGCATTGATACAGAGATGAGTAGGGAGATGCACAACGCTACGGTTTTGAGCGATACCAAAAACATGGAGCTAAATCGGTGCTAGCTTCCAGCATTATTTAACAAGGTATTATTAAAACTTATCAGGACCAATAGAACTCCTCGAGAACCATTGCAAAAGCCTATTGTTGAAATATACTGTTTCGAATGGGACTAACTGAAAAGGTTAGCAAACGATACTTTTTCGAAAAACTCCAAAAAACGGAGTTTACACGCTGTACTTGCTACGTACTTATCTTAAACTTAAAGAAATACTCTGAAGGTGCAAACGATAGAACGCAGTAGAGATGTACTCACCGGAGCTGGTGCAGCTGATCTGTGAAAGCCGAAAACTGCATCCAGGAGACACTCGGGTGGGCACTTCACTAGGGCACAACATTGCACTTCCGGAACACTCACAGAAAGTC
>JAYRCB010000642.1:209712-271745 GCA_036026315.1 Trachelus stipa | reverse complement strand
CGTGAATCGAAAAATTACGTCACAAAGCTTACCTATGTACTAGCATATAAGTACATCTAGAATAATTGTATGGAGTGTACTGCGCTCAGTATTTTATATAAATGTTAAGTAATAAAACAAATTTACGGTAACCATAATAACTTATAATGAGAAGACAGATAAGGGTAGGGATAAGTGCAGGAGACTGCTATGAGCTTAATTAAGTTCCCAGTGACCCTAATGGTATTTCAGTTAATAAAAATCGACCAAGACTACCACCTGATTTTTTGGAAAATACGTATCTCAATAGTGTTACGTAGCAAAACTATTGTTAAAACCTATCAGGAACTATAGGACTCCTCTAGAACTATTGCCTCTAAACATTATTCAAAAATTGAGGTGCTACACGAGTATCAGCTCCAGCACCGCACTTTATTTAAAATCTCTTAAAAACGATTCGACAATAGGCTTTTTCAATAGTTCTCGAGCAGTTCTATAATTCCTGATAGGTTTTAACGATAATTCTGCTACCTAACATCGGTAAAATACCTATTAAGGATACTAGTCGCACTATACGCTTCAAGTGCAGGTATGGAGACCAGCGGTAAGTTGCAAGGAAACTCTGCCGGCCAGGCTACACGTTCGTGATCACGTTCAGCTCGGCTACGACGGGATATGCGTTATCAACGGAGGCAATGATCACGAAATCCTACTCCCGAACTCGCCGCTACGATTTAACGCCATGGTTTTGGTATCGCCTAAAACCGTAACATTGTGCATCTCCCTACTCGTCTCCGATTGATATAATTTCAATACTTTTTCTTAGAATAATTCGCAACACTCCTGTATTCGGCATAGTTTCTTCACGCTCTAAGTGTATTTTGAAGGTTGCTCATTCAGCAAGGAACAGCTTATGCGTGTGTCAACCAAGTAGTAGCTGCTTCCATTCACAGGTAGCAGCATCCTCGAGGATCCGTCAATACGGCAGATTCAAAGCAGATCGAAATGCCTAAACTATTTATCTGCCACAAAGACGCCATGATTCGTTGGCTGGTACAGCAGTTTTGCATTGCCCGTTATAAAGCAGTAGAGAAAGAGCAGCTGGTCGGAAAAGAAGGGCGGCGAAAAGGCGCAGGCTCGGGCCGGGTCAGCCATTCGTTTAGCACCGGCTTCATTTTTGCGAAGCTGAGCGGTGTGTGCAGCAAACTCTGCAGGGGCTCGATCTTAAATATACATAAATTATTCAGAGAGGGGGTACACTGTGCAGAGGAGGTACGCCTGTAGCTGTGTGTATACGTGTCCGTGGGTGCAATCCAATCAAAGAATCATTCGTAGATCGGTGTTGTGATTAATATCATACCGAAGAAGAATTTTCCTCAGTGTCCACGACCGTCACAGCTCTCTTCTCTGTTCGCGCTGTCCCAGGGGAACGTCGTCGAAGCGGAAGCTTCGCATTGGACAGTTTTCGGGATTTTCTTGAGAAACATTATGTACTTTACTTGAAAACGAAATTTATCGACTTGCCTGTATACCATGAAACGAGAGGCGAGTTATCGTACGTTATGTAAAAATACGCTCACGGGAAAAATCTAATGACAGTCGAACGCTTCCTTATTCCGAGCGTGTCCAGCTGCAAGCAGCTCAGAAACATTTCTCATAGT
Source organism: Trachelus stipa (assembly GCA_036026315.1). Classification (NCBI taxonomy): domain Eukaryota; kingdom Metazoa; phylum Arthropoda; class Insecta; order Hymenoptera; family Cephidae; genus Trachelus; species Trachelus stipa. Next base: position 270,105 of record JAYRCB010000642.1, on the reverse strand, counting down.
TGTCTTCCTTGAATTTCCCAGGAGTAATGTCACTGCGTGTAGATAGCAGCCTCGGGAGAATCCTGGGAGTGACGGAGATACGAGAGAGAGCGAGTGAGTCCGAGAGAGCGATACTCTCGCGGGTCTTTCGTTCTTACGCCGAGTGGGAAATGGACGGGAGATATTTTCACGTTAACTTTCCGGACGACACGCGGCAAGGAGTTCCAAGGCTGAGGGAATAGATAAAAAAGATAGACGCGAGACAAGAACGTACGCACGTACGAGCGTCAACTCATCTATGATGCGGGACGGATTTATTCGGTAAATATATGTATATATCTTTCAGCAAGAAAAAAGCAGACGAAAATATCGCTAGTTCTTGAGTAGCAGATTTTCGTATGGGAGCGTATACGAAGGTTCCTAGAAGATGCTGCGTCTGGAGTGACTGCTTCTCGAGAAGCGACGCTCCTTCAGGCAATCGTATTCATAAGTTTGACAGTGAGGGAGGTTCTGTGCATTGATTCGCGTGATGAGCGTCAAGTTTCGCGCGGGCCATTTAAAAGTTCAAGTGCAACGGAAGTGAAGTGACGTTCGAGGGACGTAGGAGCTGGAACGATAATTGAGAGAGGAACGACGCCGAGCGTCGAATTTACGAAAGGCATCGCGAACGGAAGAATGAGAACTCGAGGGCACGAGGATCAGCGAAGCTAGCGGAATCCCGGAGCTTCCTGGCCAGGAATGGAGAATCCGTTGGAAGCGGAAATCGAGCCCGTTGGCGAAAGTGGCCAGGAAGTAGTAGAATTTAAGAAGGAAAATGGTGGATTTGTGGAGGCAGTTCGAGAAGGAGAGGAGGCAGAGAGACAGGAGAATGAGGATAGAACGAAGGAAGAGACTGCGGAGAGCTCGGAGAGCGAAGCGGAAATGGAACCAGCCAGGAGCTTTCACCGGAAGCTCAGTACCAACAGGGATATCAAAAATACGGTGAGGAGATGAAAATTTATCTAGATAGAAATCTTGGTTATTAGACAAGGCAACGTATGAGAGTGAGAAAATGATTTTACTAGAAATGATAAGAAACCTGACGACGATCGCTATTTCTTACGTAATTTCAAATTGAATATTCGTCTCTTTCATTGAAGAATTTCTGGCGCGAATAAAATCGCGCTTTATCGCGAAGAATTGCAAGAAGCTCGCAGTACCTGCTACAGTACCTATACCTTTTCCTAGCACTGGCAATCAACACGGAGCTTTTCATTACAGTGGCACACGGCCTATTTTTCATTGCGCACAGAAAATTTCTTCATGACTGCTCAAGGCCGTTGTCTTGCAACTTTTTTTCCTTATCAAAAAAAAGAAAAGAGTTACGATCGCTGGAAATACGAGCTAAGTATCATGGATTAATTACGATATCGGCGGAGCTCTGATCCATTTGCATAATTAGACAATTAGCTAATTAAAGTTCACTCGTTATCATCCGACCTCTCTACGCGCTTTAAATAGAAATCCACGCGGAAACGAAACTCAACGCGAAAACATTTTTTTTTAATTATTCAAAATGCGCCTTCCTTTCTCTGTAGTCCTGTTGCACGAAGGAGGGTTACCTGATGAAGCAGACCTGGTCGTTTCAGCGTTGGCGTCGAAGATACTTCAAGCTGAAAGACCACACGCTCTACTACGCTAAAGATACCAAGGTAGGTGTCCCATATATCCCATCGGTATTGTTTACTCGCTTCGAAAAAGTACTCTCGGCTAACCCGTCCTCTCTTTGCCTATCGACTTGTTACACATCGCCGCCCTAATTAGAGCAGCTTCGATGAGTTCTCTTTGGCGATGATACGTCCACGTATATATATAGCTGTATATAGGTATACAAGACAAAAGCAGAACCAACTGAGAAATGCCAAGAGCGAGCCGACAAGCGCGAGACGTGCATTCAAATTAGTGAAAACTCGCCTTTCTTTTCTCCGAACGTAGAGATATCTTCGAAACTCTGATAAAAGTTCAATGTGGTATCTGGGCTGCGGGTAGTTGGAATTGCCAGTGTATATCGTGCGAATGCGAATGAGTGGGTTTCGTTGCAAAATAATCTGTACTTCTGTTCGAGCCAGTAAATCACTTTGTGTCGCGCAACGGAAAGTTGTCGTATAATAATGGAATGCCCAGACAATAGATGGAGTCTGTAGTTTGTAGCCTCTGTGCTTCATCCGGCTGTTGGATTTCATATGGGTGGAGAGAGAAATGGATGCTTGCGCTATAGTGTATATAGGCCACAGAGGACTATGGAAGACTGGTATATCTATAGGTACAGTCGCATTCAACTCATTCAAACTCTCTTGGAGAAAGACTTTCATTGAATTTTGCGGTGCTCCGATTACAGTATTATTTTCTCCATGAAATCGTTCTCGGCTACTGCCAGAGATTTTATTGGTGTTCCTGGGGAGGAAGACCAAAATGCGAAAAGTTTGATGAACCGATGGGGTTTTCGAGCGAGACTGGCGGGCCGGGGGGCGCGGGAGGAGAGGGTCTATACAAAATTACATTGGCGAATTTTCCTTCCGCGATTCCTCGGCTCTCATTGAAGGAACAAAATAGCAAAGATGAGGCATTTCATTTTTAGCATTTTTTTTCTTTTTTTTTTTACAAGACTGTACAGAGCCACGTTAACTCTGACAGCGAATTCCCGAATATACTGCTCGAGTGCCAACCTGAGAAAAAAGTTCAAGTGGTTCGATAGCGGAGCTTGCAAAAACGATGAAGGCAATTTTCTTTTAAACGATCTTCACGATTTTCCCCTCGCTCCCCCCTATGGACTCTGACATCAGTGTTAACCTTCCCAACAAGTTTTTTCTGTGCCTCCTGCCCCGGGTCCCGTCTTCAGTTCACCCTATAGCTGATCACTACGATTCTGCAAGCCTCTAGGTATTATAGAACGAACTAACGCACTTTTTTTATCTTGTTCGTTTTTATCGTCCGCCGAGTCTATGCTTGGAGGATTTTCACTGCTAGGAATGAAAAGTGCCAACGTAAAAGAAAAGCATGAAAAAAAAGAAAGCCCTCGTTTCTAGAGAGCGTCTGAAATTGAGGGAAAAGTATCATACGAGAGTGGTTCGTTCTGAACGCTACGGAACGTAAAAAAAATAATGGCACAGAATGAAACGTGCCATATGAATTTTAGCACAGGCCTCCCATTACTAGCAACAACAGCACCGCATCAGCAAGTTACGTTTTGCACGTAAATGTGTTTTAGGCTCGGCGTCTTTCATAGCCAAAAAAATACTCGGCCCGTCTTACGGCCGATAGGCACGAAAAACGGGAACAGCCCAGGAAGAAATTATAAATATTTCGATTTTTCAAAACCGAAGATACTCCGGACGACACGGGTTCTAGAAAGCGGAGACCGTAATTGCAGCCGAAAGACATGGCGTAGTCGTAACTCAAGTCTCTCAGGGACGCAGGACGCTCGAGTAGATAACGCGAGGCTGTGTTTATGGCTGTGCCGTTGTCCGAACAGACACCAGAGAGAGTGTCCTATGGCACTAATCGATTATTGATCAGATTGATTAAATTTACGAGGTTTGAGTAAAAGTCGTTCCGGCAATTTCTCAGTACGTATTCAACCCTTAAAAAGGGGTTGTGCGGACGATGTAGTACAACCTACATATCAACGTGTAGTTATATCGCGATGTACGCGAGGACGATGCAAATGGAGAGGGACACACCTGAGGCACCGTGAGAAGCTCGCGCGCAGAATCTGTTCGATCGGTCTGAGGGAGAGAGAGCGAAGGAGAGTCGCGCTAGCAGAAGGAGAAGAGGAGCGAGAGAGGAAGGTGTAAGGGAGGGACGCGGATCCTCGCATCCTCGGATGTTTCGATAAACGGACGGGTCGGCGAGCGGTGCGACTAGTACCGGCGGCGACGGCGACGGCGACGTCAGACGACACCACAGCCAGCGAGTCAGCGGATGCGAGCCGAGTCTATTGGAGGTGGCTTGTTAGCGTGGTGTAGGCCTACTGGAACTTAAACTTATTGGGCCTGATTTTGGGCCTTAATTGACTTGAAACTACGAAACCGTGTAAAATACGTTGTATAAATAGAAACGGGTAAGCGACGACTAAACGTCGAAGAATTCGTGGCCGCGTGAACTGAGAAAGCGTGTAAAGAGAGAAATACAGCCAATGCGTATGGATGGGGGTGCCGTTAAAAGTATCGGGAATACAAAAATAAAATTGAAAAATGAAGGGAGGATAAAATTGATAATAAATTAAAAAGATAAATATTCGCCGCGAGACTCGTCAGGCTGACGGGGCACGTCGTGCTGGAAGAGAATCCGGACGCTGGAGACGGGCTCGAATTCTCCGGATGACGTTTACGAATTCCAAGGGGAATTCTTGGGGACGCAATGGGGTTGCATAAAGCCAGAAGAATCGACGCGCATCTCCGGTAAGAAGAATTCGTAATTTTACGAGGCGCGGGGAGTCCCAATAAAGTGGAAAACAATTTCTGTTTGGCATCGCGGAAACGTCGACGAAAAGTCGGAAGCTGCCAAGGGGTGAGAAGACATTCGAAGGGGCTGAAGATGACGCCGATGCTCGGACGCTAGTGAGGAATTGGTGCAAGTCGAATGAAAAGATTATTACCGAAATCAGCAAAAAAATTCGTTCCTCGCAAGTCGGACTGGCCGCGTGTCCTATTGGCTCTGGACCAATCCAGAAGCTGGATGCAATAAGTCTACCGACGTCTTCTTTCTCCCGTCTCTTTCTCTCTACGTCCCGCCAGGACATAACGCGGGTGCCGCAGTTTTCTTCATGCGAATAATAAATCACTCTTACGGGATTGACGTTAAAAAAAATTTGAGACGAAAACGATAACCGTAAAAATCATTTTGCGTCATTCAACCTGCAAGACGCCCGATGCCTTAACAATGATCGACGAGACGTCGTTCGAGAGAAATTTGCGTATCTAGACTGCGAGATACTCTTTGACCTGTCAGATGTTCTCGCACGCTCTCAGCCTCCACTTAATAATTAATAATAACGCGCGGTAGTCACTTTAAGAATCTTAATTATAAAGATATACATAAAGTAAACTGGCCATTGTCCAATGGGTATCGACGAAAACTTAAAAATCCCTAAAAAGTGGTTTCCTAAATATTAATTAATCGAAAAGGTCTTGCATAAATCCTTCGAATTTTGAATAAGCAATATATCTTAATTAATATATCTACGTCCAACTATATCGTATTGACAATCATTAAAGGGGTCCTTGCAGTTAACTACTAATTAATGAAGATCACGGTCTAACGCACTAAAACCCATCTATAATTCCATTCGACTCTAATCTGCTCTAATCGTCCAGCCAAAAGCATCTCAAGTCGTCGTTCCCTACTGCACGGTAAGTTACAAACGTTTGAGCATCCAGCAGGGAGTCTGCGGAAAGCAAAAAGAGAATCCATAATGCAGGTCAAGAGAAATGTTAAAATTATAGAAGCGAATATTTATCCGTGCTCGTGGAGCTGGGCTTTGAAATGTCAAGCTAAAAGCGACAGCAGACGGACTCTCAGGGTGAAGCTGGCTACATCGGCCGTAGTCGAGGGTCCTCGATAGGAATGTCAATTTTGAAATTCGAAACGACGTAGTTCAATCGAGTCTCATATTTCTCTCATCCCTGTCTTTCATCTTCCCCAGCATCTCTGGTCCAGCATTGCGTTACGGACGTCACTCGAGATATCCGAATGCGAAGGTCCAAAGGATTCAATTAATTAGGACAATGTATTTCCGTTTTTTTTTTCACGTGTTGGAACAGTCTGATAAGATAAGCGTGGATGATGAAGCGAATGGCCCGGAAGGGTGGGAGGAGGAAACGAGAGAACAATCAAACGGCAGAAGGAGGACCGAGCAGATGGGCACGTTTTGGGTATTATTGGGAACTTAACTTTTTGGATAAAAATATCGAGGTCATTACTTACTCCACACGTCGTTTCGCTTGATAACGCGAAAACAATCACGTCCCACGAACAACCCCTGTGTGCGATTACTCATTAATTAACGGATGTTTGACCGTGACTCACGGGTTTGAAATTTTAAGGTGCGCTTTCCCCACCCGATGACGCATTCGCAACTCCGTTAAATCCTTCGAGGGAAATAAGAAGTTATTACCACGTGGCGTTCCTACTATTCAGTATTCATAATCATTTGCATGAACCTTTGAATAACTGGCAAAGCCCTCTCTTAGTTACGTGTGCTGGCTTAATTTTACGCTTATAGGGAAAACGTTATCTGCCGCCCGCCCCTGCAAAATGTTCCGAACTCGATTTTACTCTCGTTGCTATTAACGAGCGAGCTGCTTCGAGACTCCTTAGAATTTACCAATAGAACAGCAGCGTTCAAGGATGCTGCGGAAGACTACAGGAGACGCGAGCGGCGCACTCGATCGCCCTCGATTCAACCTTACGGGGAGTAAATTGTCTTATGGGCTGTAAAAAGGGTTGCGTGACTAGACGAAGCCCTTATACGGATTTTGAATTTCGAATTTATTTTCTTTCTCGTAATCCCTTAATTCGAAGGTCTCTGGCTAAAGTGTTCCGCAAGGCGATCAGAACCTACAGACAGCATCCAGTGATAGTCCGCAAATCACGAATTGCGTAGCTTCGAGACTAATTGAATTTTTGCGATAAGGAAATCGATTGTCCACGTTCGATTGACTAGGCTGATCTTTCGCAGTCGAACCCGAGGGTGACGAGAACTTGAAGATGTCACCGAAAGTTTGTGAGAGCAGGAAGGGTGGCGAATGCGAATAAGGTCTAGAGGGATGAAGATGTGGAGGAGGGGCTGCAGCAAATGGACCGGGAGGCTGTCGATGCACGTGAGATGAGTTGTCGTTTGTACGGCTGTAATTGCGACTCTCATCCTTCTCGTGGAACCAAGCGAGTTCGAAGTCAAAATCCGGGATTTCTAGCCCTTCAGCTGGGTGTAGAACAGACGGCCGCGTCCCGTTGACCTCCATTTGATTCAATTCCTCCTTAACCCCCTTTCGACCTCCACCTCCACGTCACTCTTCGTTTGATATGCCGGGTTCAACGAGTACTCGATCCTCCCTGCCCGGGCACAAAAAAAGATTTTCTTTCGAAATAGAGCAGCAACTTTCGGGAGGCCGAAACTTGGGACGAGAAAATATTCTCAATTAATAATAATTTCAGTGGAAAAGCCGAAAGCGATTAATATTAATTCTCGAGGGACCATAAAAAGACAGGGTTGCCAGAGCTAGATCCTTCCTAAGGTTTGACAATACTGGCCAAGAGGGACGTGGAAAGTCTAACCCTCGTGGTTCGGGTGATATGACATTTTTTTTTCGGCTCCCCAGCCAGGCGTTTCGGAATAATATCCTAAGGGGCACACACATGGCACCGCGCAGTTTTACGGCGAAAGGGACACGAGGAACGGCCTTTTCTTAGGGAAGATAAGAGGACAGGAGATGAGAAAGGATGGGGCGATGCCAGGATGACAGGGTGCAAGGACGACTGGGCTGCTGGGCTGCTGGGTCAATGACCTCGGGTGGAACAAAGACAGTGTAACCTTTGGACCGGAAACTTGCGCAAGACTCGGGGAAACAACGTGAGCCACCATCTCGTGTTCCCACCCCTCGTTCTCTCTCTCTCTCTCTCTCTTTCACTCTCTGCTCGTCGCCACTTTTTGCGAATAACCCAGTGTCCACGAGCACCTCCTACGGGAAGATCGATTTACCTGGTGACCATCCTTCGTTATTTATTCATTCAGCCAAGATGGGAGAGATGCGGAGGAAGACAGTTTTAACTTTAGAGATGACTTAAAGAGAATAGTCGATATTTAAAAATTTGTTTCTCCCTTCCCGAGGAATGACGCGCCAGGCATTTATAAGGGTGCGAGAGTCAAAACGCGTGATAAGAGAAATGAGACAGGATCGTGGAAAGGGAAAGAAAATAATAGTAGCAACTACGAAGTGATCGGGATAACCAAGAAATTGCATTTGGAGCGAATGGAAGGCAATAAAAAAAAATAAAAGTCTAGATGAAACAATGGAAAAGCTTTCACTCACGGATTATCCCTAGGGAGTCGTGTTACTGCTCCTTCGGAGCTTTCGGATGATTCTCTCTCTCTCTCTCTCTCTTCCCCTGCATTCACGCCACACGCTTATTTCGCCCACAAAGTGCTCCCGTCGAGTCGACTAGAAAAAGCTCCCAGTTTAGCAATAATCAATCATGTTTGCCGGTGTCGTAGTCGTTGCTACTCGCCACAGGTATTGCGCGTCCATCGAATCTGATGGCTGCGATAACGAAGCAGCAGGATTCCGTGACGCGGCAATATTTGTTCGATCTATTTCCAAAGGGAAGACGAAACGAGGATGGCTGGACTTAATCACTGGGGTCGCCAATAAATCGAGGCTGATCGATCAGATCGAATCACGTGGAATCTTTTAGATTTTTGGGAATTAGCAATCCAATCAATCGCCCGTTCGGATTAACAGGTGGATTCGGGAAATTCCATTTGTCGGATCAGAGTCTATTTCGCAGGCAGCACGTACGAATCCGAGTAGCGATACGTGGCTGGGTTCCAATTGAATATTTATCAGCGTCGGATGGGTGGTAGGGCTCGAAAGTTCAGAGGTGACGGGAGAAAGGTTCGAGGATGCTGGATGAGCGAGAGATGGATGAAAATCGAATAATTAGAAGGGGCTGCTTTTATAGAGACCAGGTGTACAAGGGTGAAAGGTGCGTTCGAACAACGAAAATGGACGCTTTTAAAATATCGGGCGGGAAATTGATTTTGGCAAAATGGAAGTTTTAAAAGGGGCCAGAAAACAGGGGCGAGAGTGAACTCCCTCCCTCTTTTAATCAGCCCATGAATTGACGAATTGCACGATCGCGGGACACGTCGGAGTTAGGTCAAACGTAGAAATAGAAGGGAACGTATTTTGATATTTTTGAAAAGAGAGGAGATATTCCGACGCGGAGCGTCTCGACGCCCGATGAAACCAGGAGACAACGTAGAGCGACGGCATCCTGCAAATGACAGCAAATCAATTCCCTTCGTCGTTCTACCGCTTACACCGAATGTATAGGGTGTGCCGCAACCCTCCGCTATCCTTTGAGGCCTGGAATCCTCCCTTTGTTTGGCACACTGAGACGTCTAAGCAGTATAGGAGGCATTCAGAATTTTTATAAAGAATTCAATACTATCTCTCCAACTGTCTTGACTCATTGTCAGTCTACCTCTGGGAATCCACCCTTTCCTGGGAATGCGAATGACAAAGTGCAACCGAGTCCCCCCCGCCCGAGAAGGAAAGTTCGATCAATTTCCACCAATTGTTTCATCCCTTCGTCTCGATTTTCAGCCTCGCAGCCCTTTTGCATCTCCCGTCGCGCCTCTAAAGGATCGAGGGATAGCTCGTCATTATACGCGCGTAGAGTATGCTGATAGGGAGCTGCCCACAAAATGCTACCCTTATCAGGACCAAATTGTACCCTTCGACATCAAAGAAACTTACTTAAACTTCTACAGCTGGTCGAGTCAGTAATTGCGTTGGACGTCACGCACTGTTTAGCTTTAAAAGCGCGACTCGCTACCGCCTGGAACCTGCTACCCCCTCCCGACCATCCTTAAGCAATGCGGCGAATTGTTGCACCAGGCGATCGATCGCTAATTTTCAATTCGACTGCTCTTCTGGGTCGAAAGGTCACGGCGCGAATGGAAATAGATAAAAAAAAGGACAGACGGATCCAGGGAGGACGCAAAAAGATTATTTTTTTTATTATCACTTAAGCAGGGCATAAGGCTTTTGAGGTCCTCGGGAAAGGCTGCCGATTTGCTTATCGGATTCCGAAAGTGAGCGGCACGACTTGCCGAGGTCAATGAACCCAGAAATTGCTTTATGATTTGATAAATTGATTGGAGAGCCATAACTCGGGGCTTCCACTCTGAATTCCTCTTGCTCCCTTCTGTCGGGTTTCGCACCTAGCCGAAGCTCCTTCAGCCCCTGATCTTTAATGACAGCGCTGACTTTGCTTCCTCATTTTTCAGGCAGCCATCTTCGACGAGATCCAGCTGATCGACCTGACGTTTGCGGAATGCAGCATTAAGAACGTAAATCATAGCTTTCAGGTGAGTTCACCTTCTCTTTTATCCTGGCCCCGCTCTTGCTTATTCCTGTTTCCATTTAGTTCCCTCGTAAAGCGAACAAATAGCCGGCTATTAATTCTCTTTGAAAAGTCCATTGATCCATTTCATCTCAGGTTGGCTGGACGCCAAGAAACAAACACAAAAGCAAAATCCACGGCAACCCGGAAATCATAACGACGTCAGGCGTCACGTTGCTCCGTTTAATTATCGCAAGAGACAATGCCGTCTCTTCGACGAATTAAATGAACCCGTCGCCGCGCCTCGAGACTGGAATCTCGAGAATCTTCGGAAAAATAATAGCATAAGCAGCAGCCGTGAGCCTCGATGGGACAATCGAACTACGAAAGGAGCATGTAGACAGTCGGACAAAAGAACGTTTCATTCCCAGACACATTTTTCAGCAGCTTCCTCTGGTCCATTAATTGAGCATTCTTCAAGAGTCATAGCTATATGTATATCGTACTTATGTCCTATCGAGTAAAGAGCCGCCTTGTTCGTTCGTTGGCTCGGTTTTTCTTTTAAAGGGCTCCAGGAACCCAATAGAGATTTACTTGATTTTACGGAATACGAATGAACTCGGCTGCTGCCGGTGACATCAAGGGCCGCAGCTTAATCAAACGGAACGATATAATACTTCGTTAAGGGTTGGTTACGGACGATTTTACGTCGGCATTACGCGCTATTTTACTCGGTTTACTCTCGTGCCAGTTTTCTCGCTCGACTGGCCAGATAAATGGCGAAAACTCCGGCCGAGGTTTAATTAACAAGCGCGGCCACGATAAATACGCCGTTTGGAAGGTTCACGGTCGGGAACCAGGGAAGGAACCAGCGCTGTTCGCAGAAAAGGAAGGAAAGGCGAGAGATTGCGATTAAAACTCAATTGCTCATATAAAGGGAAGACATGCGCCTCGTTTCGTCTCCTTCTTCCTCTCCCTCGTTCTTCTACGTCTCTCTTTCTCACTCTCTTCTGACAGACAAAGTCTGGCTCACGGAAACGATCGGCCGCTTTGAGATTAGGAATCCTTATTGACGTTTCCAAAGGAATAAGGAGAAAGGACAAAGGTTACCTAAGATCTGAGTCTCCAGGAAAATAAGAACGTATCTGTACAGATATCTCGAGGGAGAGTTTTCGCTTCGGAAATTACTCGGATAAATGATGACGCGAGTCATCGATTTCACTCGGCTCGTTTGATCGTCGAATCCTTATCTAATACTCTGGTCTGCTTTGGATATTCGAGAAATTTTATAAGCCGACTGAAAGTGAAAATTCTTTTATTAGCTTTTTTCGTCCCACGCCTTCACCAAGCGATTCCGTCTTCTTAATCGACTTTAACTTGACTGCCGTGAGAAAGCAACACGTGTATGATTAGGTCATAAGTAAATGAGTCATTCGATGCTATAAAATACGTGGTAATGAAAGGTTATTGATTTTTGATATTAATGTCACGACTCATTCGCCTACTCGTTCCATCCGCGTGACCATAGTCATATCATAAATCTGTTAGACTGTACCCCACAGAAAGTTACCAGCTTGATTGGCAGTTGTCAATGTGAGCTGAGGTTAGATTTCGGAGATGAAGATGCTTGAGATTTTTTGGGGAAAAAATTTTTAGTGAATCATCTTGATTGTGGAAGTTTGGACGCCGAGAGGCGAACGTCGGGTTGCCTTGCTGTAGGCGCATCCCTTTTTATTTAAACCACTAAGGATGACATAAGATTTATTTTGCAATTCTGTCTGACTGAAAGACAAAACATCTTGAATGGTTTATAGCTTTTCGTGCTTGGTGATGCAAAATATTTAAGAATTACTGGGGAAAAAAAGTATAGCTGCCTCCTGTGAGGTTTGAACTCACGACCCCTGGTTTACGAGACCAGTGCTCTACCACTGAGCTAAAGAGGCTTTTGCGTATGTGCTCGCTCAGATCTGTAATATTGAATTATACATTTTGTTATGATTTGACTTTATAAATTTAGGATTGATTCTGATATCCTATCAATAAAATAAAGAGATATAAAGTAGAGATGCGATCAATTTCAGAAGGAAACGGGAAAATTGCATTGAAATAAGCATTCGTGTATTTCATTTTCGAAACGAAAGTTATATTGGCAACCATGACCCGGTATTAATTCGCGCAATGCTGTTGAAAATTCTATCGAACAAAAAGAACCATTTCAATGATAACAGACAGCTGTCAGAGGATCGATTACAGAGTTCTTTATCACTCAGAGATGACAATCACGCGTGTCATAGAGGTTGCTGATTATTTGTAAAAGCTCTATGATGCTCTAGCGTGACATGCGCCATAGAAAATAGGGCATAGAACCGCATAAAGCGGAGAATTTTGATGTTAGCCTAGGTTCATCGCCATGTTACCATTCGCGGACTTGATAACCTCCTAGCGTAACAATAAATCACCCATATATTATTAAATAAACGTAACAAATGGTCTATTGATGTGTTCATATGTTAACTATTAAATCTTAGCTCAAATGCCACCGAAACAACAGAGAACTCGATCGCGATTCAAGGTACTCTCACCAGCTTAACCTCAATCACTCGGAGGCTACGTTGGACAGAGCGATGCTGTAATAATTACCCCCTGTCCACGTAACTGGCTTTATCAGCAATTTTTATCTTGCGTAATAAATAATGAGCCACTATTCGTGGGGTTTCGCACGCTCTGAGATTGAGTTCCAGTCATACAAGACATTCTATCGTGTTAAATATGCTTAGCGTTACTTGCCGTTGGTGCTATGTTGTGTTTTGGCAGGTTTGCTGTGTATATCTGTAAAACAATATAACAAACATTAGACAACAAAACAACAATCGTTACTCTTCTTGCATTCAGTTCTAGTACTTTAACTTTTCTCCTACAATTCCCTTCCGAATGTATCATATTCAAAACAAGTCTTTGACTTCTTTATGTGTTCCAATCTGGACCAACCACTTTACTGATTACCTCAGAGACACTGATCCTCTCTGTATTTTACATGACGATAGATTTAGGAAGGATTACTTTGCAATGAGAAAATAAACCATTGCTTAATATAGATGTAGCAAAGCAGAAATTCCTTGTTGCATTTTAGCTAATGGTGACAGTAGTTCCCATAACTTTGTTTCACAGCAGCTCTGTTTATTTTAAGTGGCACAGCTTATTTCTCAAGACCCCTCGCACATGTTTTTTGCTATCATTGCAGAGGTACAATTGTTCTGCTTTGTATTTCAGGTGATAACCCCATTCCGGTCGCTGGTCCTCTGTGGGGAAAGCAGACAAGAAATGGAGGAGTGGCTCGGTGCTCTGAGAACTGCCAGCGAAGGTCGTTCTCAGGGAGATCCTGGACCAGCAGAATTACTTGGAGGAAATCACCATTGGTATGCCACAAGTCACGCAAGACCAACCTATTGCAATGTCTGCAGGGATGCTCTTTATGGTATGATTTTTTTATAAAGCTAATCATGAAGTGTATTTCTATTTTTTTCTTAATATCCGTACAGGGGTCACTTCGCATGGTTTGAGCTGTGAGGTATGCAAATACAAGGTGCATAAAAGATGCAGCGCCAAAGCAATAAATAACTGCAAGTGGACCACATTAGCATCAATTGGCAAAGACATTATCGAGGACCAAGAAGGGGTATTTATCCAAACACATATTCAACGAATGGACTATTAATTCAATATTCGGTTTTTTTTTACTTGCAGAATATCACAATGCCACACCAATGGATGGAAGGTAATTTGCCGGTCTCCTCCAAGTGTTTTGTCTGCGACAAAACTTGTGGCTCTGTACTCAGGTAGCGTACCAAAGATAGCTGGACGTATATTGCATTGTGTCCTTCATCCATCTATTTGTAGTTAAGAAATGTTTTATAACATTAGTTATAAATAGAAAAAAAGTCTTTTAAATAAAAACTCTTATTTAAATAGACTTCAAGACTGGAGATGCTTGTGGTGTAGAGCCACAGTTCACACAGCCTGTAGACCAGCCATAAGTGTACAGTGTCCCTTAGGACCAGCTAAAGTCAGTGTAGTGCCTCCTACAGCGTTACATAGTATAGGTACGTAGAATGATTTCTGGAATGATTTAGAGAAAGTTTTCAATATATTCAAGATGCTCTAAATTAGGTAGTGACGAAGCTTGGGAAGCGGTGAGACCGACCGGGTGTAGTCCACTCTTAGTATTCGTGAACAGTAAATCTGGCGACAATCAAGGAATAAAGTTTCTTAGACGATTTAAGCAATTGCTGAATCCGGCACAAGTATTTGATCTGATAAATGGAGGGCCAGGCCCAGGGTAAGATATATAAATTTCTATAAACCATATAATCCTGGAAAAGCATGCGAGTCTAGTAAATATTGCAAGCAAACGCAAACAGAGCGATCGATGATTCGGTAATGCGATGACTCGATGACTCAATATCGCTGTACACGATGCGCGAGGTCAGGAGAGTTAAATCCGTGTGATGAATAGGCTAAGACTGTTTCGACACTTCGACCCGTTCCGGATTCTGGTGTGCAGTGGAGATGGATCTGTCGGTTGGGTCCTTTCGGAGATCGATCGGTTAGGAATGCACGTGAGTAACAATAGGAATCTGCACGACGATCGTCTCTTACTTTTCTTTCGCTGCATCGAACTTTTGGAATTTCGTTTTCGAGTTCTCTAATACGTCTTCGTTTTATCCTTTCTCATGCGCGTGGATGCCAATAAAATCGCTCTATCGAGCCAACTAATACTTCTCTCTCTAGCATTTTTCTATTCGAAACTTGTGATTACACGTGTATGTCGTGTCTTTTTTCTCATCCTCTTCTCTTCTTTACTCTTCTCTTCGTTAAATTTTTTATTCAGCTGGATCTTTTATATAAAAGATCTCTTACATGTTTTTCTGCTGTGCATCTCTTGCGTTCTTTCTGCGTTTCTTTCGACTCTATCGTCCTACGTTTCTACGGCATGGCGTGTCTCTTCTATTCTTTCGTTTCAGATAGCCGAAACGTGAGCTTTGCACGTCCTTATTTGCGCTATATTTAGCTAGCTTTCTTTGCAGCCGGTAAGTAATTCGGAAAATGTTTAATTATTAGTACAACGAGCACATTTTTTGCACGCGTCTTTTCCTGCACTCGTAAAGTCTTATCCTTCCTCTTCCGACCTAAAATATTTTCATTGCCACGTAGAAGCAATGCCAGGTGGGCGTGTTGCCCCTGGGAACAGGAAATGATCTCGCGCGAGTCCTGGGATGGGGTGCATCCTGCGATGACGACACCCATCTACCTCAACTTTTGGAGAAGTACGAGAAGGCTGGTACAAAGATGCTGGACCGCTGGAGCATCATGACGTTCGAGCGCAGCATATCCTTGCCCTGTCCAAAGATGTCACTTAGTCAAACGGATCCTGCGCTGAACAGCACAATGGTTCATCAGTACGAGGAGAATGTTCTCTCTCACATAGCCAACATCTTGCAGGCTGATCAAGACAGCATAATCTCGAGCGCCAAGTAAGAAGAGCGCCTAGTTCTGTCAGAATCATCTGTGGAGCTGCGATTCAAATTAGCCAAAATTCTTTAGAGTTCTCTGCGAAACCGTTAAGGATTTTGCGACACGAATTCTCGACGCCAGTATGAGCACGGAGGACCAACAACTCAGCGAGAAGTGTGACCTACTTCAGCAAAAATTGGATCTGCTCTTGCAGACGCTTTACAGTGAGGATAATTACCTATGGGACAATATGGAGCCTTCGAGAAAGCTATCCATGTCGGTGGTGGAGCAGGAGAAAGGAGCCTTGGAGAAGCCAGAGAAAGACATGACAAATTTGAGAAAAGTTCGCCGAAGCAGAGAATCCATCAAGCGCGAAGCAATAATATCAAGGTACAAACAATTCAATTCGATGTAACAGGATATCGCAATTTTACGTATTATTTCCTTTCAGAGCAAACAGTCTAAAAAGAGCCATCAGACGATTGGTGGAGCACATCGATTTGGCCGTGAATGAGCAAAGTAATTCTCCCGACACTAAGGCAATAAACAGGATGCCCAATATAATGGTCACGTCCGAGGATGGTATCATGGCTAATGAGTACTTTGTTAAAAATAAAAAAGAACGGCTGGACATTCCTGGATTACGATCAAACAACATAGACAGCTTACAAGTAATGCCAACGATAGAATCCACGAACGTTTACCATCCGTCGCCATGTTCTAGTCCAACGCCCAATCTCGCGTCGCTGAGCCCGATGCCGGATTTGAGGAGGGATTCCCAAGCTGAAGAAATGTTAACGTTACCAGCACCAGATGGTTTTGCTGATAGTAGGCGAAACAGTTCGAACTTGCCGCAGGGGTAGGCGATGCTTTATAACTAAATGCATAATGTATCACTATCCAATGACAGCTTTGGTCGAATGATGTTCTTTATACGTTCAGGGTTTTCAGTTTTGATGCTCCAGTGATTGAGGCGACGATAAAGAAACTTAGTGAAGAGGAAGCAAAAGCCAAGGATGCCTCTAATGGGGAACAGATCAACGAACCTACCCTGGTCGAAACACCGTCGGATATCCAAGTAACAGTGACCAGCACAACATTAGACACCAGCTCACCCTCGGATGATACCACTATTCAGGATACGATGATCTCGCCCGATACAGATTCTACAAATTCACGAAATATCTCACCGGAAAGCATGCGCAAGTCCGAAAACAGTAAGATGGACACTTCTCGTGGAAGTTGCAGCAACAGCATAGTGAGTTCGGACAGCTTGGATTCGCGAAGCTTCACGGTGAAAAACAGCGAGAGTGAGATTGGTAAGATGATCATGGAAGAATTCTTGTAGCACGAGTGGATTTTCGTGCAACAATCTAACCGATATCATTTATTCGAATAATCTCGCTGACCATTTCCAGGACACATAGACAGCGATATCCTTGACACTACTAAGCATTCCGACAGCTCTGAAATTGGACATATAGACTCACCGGAGAATTCGGATATGTGCACTAGCGAGATTCAGAATTCCGAGAGTATAATCGACGACCTGAGTTCCCTTGGGCAGGATCTAATTAGCGCGATGCTCGGAGAAAAGTATGACTCCGTAAGAGAATGTCTCAAATCGGAACAGTTGGAGAAACCACAAAAATATTGCAGTTTGGCGCAATTCGTGGAAGGGAATGACATAGCCAGGAGATCTTTTAAAAGATCATCGAGCAATGCAAATAAGATCGACAAAGAGGTACGTTGGAACCGGAAGAACATATTCAGGCACCTTTCCTTATATCAGGAAAAATTCAATTAATATTTTTTCGTAGGTGATGTCTAAAACGAAAATAGCTGAATCCACGACAGACCTGGTCGAAACAGTTAATATGACAGATTCTAAAATGTCACAAGCAACGACTTTCAAGGCTCCAGAAAGTGAGAAAACCTCGGATTTATTGAGTCCAGTTTGTTGCTTCACAGTAGCTTCGGAATACTCCCCTACGAATGAAGAGTTACCCTCAAAATTTCCTCCTATGATAAGCGTTATCGTCGATCCACCCAGCCCTTCGATGTCTATCGAAAGTCATCACGAGCCTGACATCGGCTATGCAGTAAATTCTCATCTGAGAAGATACAGTGGTGATAGCATGGAAAAATGTGAGTCGATCCACATAATTAAATTCATTCCCAGTCACAGCTCCTAATTATGTTTAGTGAGTGTCGAACTACCAGAAATGGGCTGTTCTCCACAAGCGACCAGACGTATCAGCAGTGGAAGCTTGTTGAAAGCTTCTGAGGTCGTTTCCCTAGCAGCTAGTGCAGCCAGGTTCGGAGGATCCAGTTTGAGTTTGCGACACGAACGAGCAAAATCCGTGGACAAGACTGAAGACGTGAAGAAACTTCCAATAATCAATCCCTTAGTTCAACTCCCAATGTGGCCAAGTAAGTAAGATACTTGAAGATGCAATTTCAATCCTTTCCTGGTGTTTAGTACGAAAATTCTATGTATACAGATGTGGGTGGAGGTGCTGGTTTAATCAGTAAAGCATTGCTGGCCAATGCGGATGCCCTTTGTGCTGCTGTTTCCCCTTTAATGGATCCGGATGAAACTTTAATGTAAGTTCAATGCCGTGGAGATTTAATAGATTTGAAATTTGGATATACCCTTTTAACTTTATTCAAATTCGGTCGATAGGGAGGGCTATTATGAACGCTGTGTAATGAATAACTACTTTGGCATCGGAATAGACGCAAAAATCAGCCTTGATTTTCATCACAAGCGCGAGGAACACCCTGAGAAGTGTCGCTCAAGGGCTAAGAATTACATGTGGTATGGTGTTCTTGGCTCTAAGCAATGGCTACAGAAAACTTATAAGAATCTGGAGCAGCGAGTTCAACTAGAGTGTGATGGACAGAGGATACCACTACCCTCTTTACAAGGAATAGTAGTTCTTAACATTCCTAGGTGAGCATTACTAATTGTTCTTTGTTATTCTCTGAAATGCGAAAACAACATTAGAATTTCATTTTGCGCAGTTTCATGGGTGGCACAAATTTCTGGGGTGGAACCAAGGAGGGTGACCTTTTCTTAGCACCGTCATTCGACGACCGCATTCTGGAAGTCGTGGCTGTCTTCGGGTCAGTTCAGATGGCTGCATCGAGACTCATTAACTTGCAACATCACAGAATAGCACAGTGTCAGACTATTCAGATAAACATCTTAGGAGATGAGGGAGTGCCTATTCAGGTCGATGGGGAGGCTTGGATTCAACCACCAGGAGTCATCAGGATCATTCACAAGAATCGGATGCAGATGCTTTACAGAAACAGGGTGAGTCAATATCTCTCTCAAAACCATCTCACCGAGATACAATGATTCTTACTGGAATGTTTCAGGCTCTGGAAACTTCCCTAAGGACTTGGGAAGAAAAACAACGAAGCACAATTGCAACATCCTCCCAGTCTACTTCGACCCTGAGCAACACGTCTCAGTCGCATTCGCGTAGTCAATTGCAGCTGGATGGAAAGTCATCGCATCTGAACGAGGAGGAGCTCAACGTTCTTTTGACATTTATAGAGGTTGTGACCACACTTGTAAAGTGGGTGAAACTCTTAATAATATCACATCCAAGTCTGGAGCCGGAACTATATCAGATCGCGTGCAGAACGAGCATTTTACTTGAAAATGTTCATCCAGATGGGAAAATTTTGCAAGGGGTCAGTAAGATCTTAAGGGCTTCAATCGATACAGAACTTTGAACACTCTCTTTTCTACTACAGCCAAGTCTAAGACCGGTAGTGACAGAACTGGTGTCAAATGCGAGACAGCTGTATGAGGAATCCTGCGAATTGCTCAGGGATAAGGCACACAATTTGGTAAGTCGTTTTTGATATAGGGAATTCCGTGAAACATTATTACATGATTGAATTATCCGACAGAGACTACGAGAAGATCTGGAAAACAAATTGTCACTTTCCTTGGCTTCGATGGAGCAGGAGCTAAGAAAATGTATCTTCGACGAGGGTGGAACAGGACTTGTCTACCTACAGAATATCCCACCCGACGATCAGGTATAAATTAGAATTAGATCAATTTTGCACCAGTCAATCGGTCAAATGTTTATTCGTGAATATCGTAAATAACAATAGATGCAACTGAATCTTAATACGTGATTAATCATTGTTCTGTGCTTTGGATTACGGATTGAGTATATCTCGACCCCACGTGGTAATATGCCTTCATAAATTTGAATGTTAAGAGAATTAGCGATTAGCTTTAGATGGGAATGAAAGTCTAGAGTGTGTCTTGGGCCATGCACATACGCGCGATAACGGGACAGAGCCTGGACAAACTAATAGAATAATATAAATGTTGAAAGATGAGCATGGGAGTATGTGTCGCACAGGATGAACGATATATGTACATATTAAAAACGTAACCCGAGCAAGTAAAATAAAGTCACATGTAAAGGGGGAAAAAAAAAGAGAAAAAAAGCAGTAGCTTAGAGGCTGTTCCGCTTACTAACGCACTAACAAACTTAACCGGGTCCTTAACTCTGTATTCACAGGGCGATAAAAAGAATCGTCATCGCGGCTTGTTCTGGTTAAAGTTCCGGCGATCAGCAGCGACAGCCGGAAATCATCCAGCGAGGGACCAAGTGACGAACTGGGGCGTTCCCGAGGTCTGCTCCTGGTTGGAAAATCTCCAACTGGCTGAATATATCGAGCAATTTGTGTCGCATGACATTCGCGGCAGGGAGCTGCTCACCCTGGCCAGAAGAGATCTCAAAGAACTAGGAATCACGAAAGTGGGCCACGTGAAGCGCATACTTCAGGCCATACATGATCTTAACAATTAAGAGAGAAGAGAGACAGGGAAGCAAAGAAGAGAAAAAAGCAATTCAGCATGGGGTAAGAGAGAGAGAGAGAACTACCCTTCACTCTTGGCGATCTTCGTCGGGGCAATAAAGCGCAAATCCTTACGTACAAATTGTTGTGTAATGGAGGAAAACGAAAGAAGGAAGAAAACGTAAACGCGTTTCTCATTTGAAACGATACGTTTTTCCTCGATATTCCATTCTTTCAAAGAAGTAAATCTAACCGGTACGTCTTACGCGCGTGTTACTCATGCGATTTCTTTCCAATTGCTTTTGAGGATTCAAGAAAGATTTTATTCTAAGTGGAAGCGCTCTTGTGAACGTTGTCCAAATATCCGGTTCCGTTGTGCGCTCAATTGAGTCATATCCGGCTGGTACGTAGTTAGATAGATTGAGCCGCGGAACACTCAACGGAACCATGCTGAACAAAATTCTATCATACAGATTTTTATCAGATAAGAATGTTGTGCCAGAATTGAAAACCGGTGTGGAATTTAATCGTCTTAATGCGTAATCACATGTACGTTGATCTCAAAACTACTTTTTAGGTAGAATCTCGAGTGTCGAGCACGTCTTCGTGCTGTTCTTTCATTCTTTTGTATTACTTTTTTTCTTTATCATTTCCTTATTTCCTCTTTCTTTTCAATTGGACTTTTGTCTCTTCCAAGTCGAGACTCTTCTATGAAATTTAATCTAAACTAATAATTAAAACTTAACCTCGAATCTTCCCGACTTGTATCATAAGCTCTTCGTATATTAAATGCTATTAATAACTAGTTTTTAAGTATTTAAGTACTTCTTCGTTTCTCTTACGAATTTCAATTTAAAAGAGTCATCTTAAGAGACACTGATTAAACACTTTCCTCTACGTCTTACGTAGCGTCTTGTTCTAAATCGTGCCAAGTCGGCATTTCCAGTACGTTGTCTCAATCTAGAGTCGAGTAAACTATATCAAAGTCAACTGTCACTGGCGTGAGAAAAATAGGAAAGAGGAGATAAGGATAAATGAAAAGACTTTGTAGATATTTGATACTACTGAGAAACGTCAACTGTGCACGAAGGTTGTTATAGCTCTTAGCCTTTTTTACAAACTCTAGTATTGTAATTCCTAGCGTTATACGTAACATACATACTATACTAGTATTTATCTATGGATATTTAGAGTGTAAGTACGTTCAAAAGAATGTTTGTAAGGAATCTTTCAGGGCGTGCGGTATGAATTCAATTAAGAATTCAAGTCATAATGTCATAGTGTCACAAACCAAAGACGAATGAGCAATCAAATGACGGCGCAATAAAGTCAGTATTTTTGTCGATGTCGTCGAGGCGCTTCGACGACGGCAAGTGCATTCGCGTTAATCGTGGCTAGCAAAGCGAAGGAAAGAATGAAAGAAAGAAAATTAGCAGCAAAAGAATAAAAGGAACAAGATAACAGTAATTTGCCTTGAACGAGTTTAATAAACGACTTTCGCGTTAAGCGTTCTTTTTTGACGTATCGTTACTAAGCAATCGCGAGGATGTTAATGAAAACCGTTTATATGAAACGAAAAGCATAGGACGGCTAAGAGGTGAGCATGTTCCGCGTTATTCGTCCAACGAATTTACGGGAATCTGATCGTTGAATTATTCGTAGCATTTATTCCTTTTTTGTTCTTCCTTCTCCGTCTTAACAAAGACAGAGGACGTTCGGTCAAAGGTCATGAGCGATAGAGAAAGTTAGGGTTAGAGATGATTGTAAAGCTCCTTCGGACGACTGAGACACTAGAAGGAAGCTAGATCAGTTCTCGAGTCGTAAGACTAGATAGAATTATAGGAATACGTATAATCGAATTATTCAAGATGGTGAAGGAAGCGCGAGTCGCGAACCAAAGGAATGATGATCATAGCTAGTGATTTTTCTCGATCGAATCGTTAACTTATAATTAATAAAGGAGGATTGCCTATATCTCTTATAGGCGAAACTCTGATTAAATGTATTATATCTTCCAAGTTTTAACAAATGTCCTGCTCCTAATCTTAGAGCAGGGAGACACTTACTAAAGATAATTCCCAAGATGGCAGAGAGCACTGCTCTACCTACTACATCTCACTTGCTCTATTTATTCGGTCCTTTACCCGCGACTCTCCCTTCTACGTCTCTCTTTCTCCTCTTCGCTATTTCGCTGTATATTCAAGTCAGGGAGAGCGAAGCACACACTTTTCAAAGAGTTGTACCGCGATTCCAACAGTCTCCTCTTGAATCTGTGATAACTTATACTTAGTTGACTCGAGTCTATACTTATAACGGAATGAGAGGAAGGATAAGGAATCAGCGATAAGCAAAGAAAGCAAAGCTTTGAAGATAATAAATTGGCGCGATGGGAAAATAAAGGAGAGAAAAGAGGAAGAGGGAACGAAAGGGAATGCCTCTTGCCTTCACTATTTTAGTACTATGTAATCTTGAATACTAAATCTCTACAGGTATTCCACGCGAGCCGCGGACGCCATTGATTCAAATTGATGGCGATATTTTTGAAGAAAATAAAAAACGAGAGAAAGACGGTTCGACGCAAATACCCATCACTCTCCTCAGACTGATCGTATTTCACTTACAAATAATTTACGTATATATATAAGCTTACGTATAAAGAAAAGCAATGGCTTGTTCCGTATTTCATAGCTCGGACTCAACCTTCTTACCTTATTACTCAGCGATACGTCTTACCGTACTGTTCGTACCAATATGTAGAGACAGTCTGTATAGACCACCGTATTAATATTATAATATTCAAGTGGACCCTTATCCGCGAAAGAGAAACGAAACTGCGAAGTGTACGAGTTAAAAAAAACGAATGTTTCCAATTACGATACTTACAAAGTCTGATTAACGGGAACGAAGGATATCTCTAACGTGCATTCTTGAAGCCACTAGTAATCCATCGATCGAGATTTGCCTTTGTACCTTCTTACTTTCTCTTCTTATTTCCTAACAATTGCCCAACAATGCCATCACTTTTCTTCGTTCTATATATTCAAAAGACACAGAGTAACAAAGACGCTAATGTCTCACTTGCCACTTATACCTGTTAGGTGTATTTGATTGCGCCCCCTAGAGCGACTTTCAATATTCAAAAATTTTTAAGTAATATACAAGATAGGATGAACAGCCACCACGTCGATTCATTCCAGAAGTAGCTAAATTATCCAATCCTTAAGTACATTGAGAATAAATATCGAAATAGAAGAAGCAAGCACCTATCAAAGTAGCATGATTATCACGTTAAAAAAAAATAGCTGATACGAGTTAATAATTTACATTTGAAAATTCTGTGATAAATATTTAAAATATATATACATAATATGTATTACGTAGGCAGCTGCATATTGTTCGTCGTTAAACACTTGTGTCAAGTAACGAAATGGCATCGCGGTTTCGTACGTCGTCTTACAGCTGACTACAGCTGACAATGTAAATCCCTGTACCCAACACGTCTCTCTCTAAATTACTTGTTAAGTTGCGTTGTCTTCGTTGATCGATTGTAACGCGTTGCATTTGTAACTGATCGTGATCACGTAAGAATACCCCGTATGAAATATATTCTACTCGTGAAATAACACTGTTCACAAGTGGAAAGAGAACATGCACATCGTGAGATTCACAATTCTTGGGTCCAAAGAAAAAGAAATTGTGTAAGTTTTTGTTTTTGGGCTTTGGCCATTTCCCTATTTTACATATTAATTGGAAACTCTCTTTCATCTCGGTTTTTATCCTTCGATTTTCAGTTTGTGTGCTCTGAGTGCGATATGTGATTATCTCATATTTATTTAATTATCCTTGATACATTACCACTCTGTATTTTAGCTACTATTCTTTATTTCCATTATGGAACCTCGGCGCAAAACGAAATTATTATTCAATGCAATGGGGGAACCATTGTTTCTCAATGTATTCAAACAACGTTGACTTATAATAAACTTGAATTTTTAAGCTGAAATCAATTTCTAAAGGACAATCTTTTGTCTTATTTCCTTCTTTCCTTTAAAATTTCATGGTTTATGATTTATTGAGTTATTTAAAAGGTGAGACTTATATTGCTCCAAACATTAGCTCGATGATGCTACATTTTTGTTCATACAAGTGTAGAATACTATACATAGCAATGCTTTTTTAAGATGTCTACTTATTAAGATAGCATTGAAGAACATGAGAAATATTTATAGACATAATTGTGCTATAAATATTAATTATTATTGAAATGACTCTCTTGGACTAGTTGTGATTTTCTTAATCGATATCAGTATATTGATGTATATATGTACATAATTACATACATAAGAGAGTAACAATGTATTTGGCAGATGTTTAATCACAGTCTTATTCAACAGGTTAAAATTGATCTTGTATCCCTCGACATAGCATTTGAATAGTTCATGATTCAGCGTTCAAAGGGAAGCAATTGGAAAGAGATTATTGTCCTCTCTGTATGCCTGAGCCAACCTAAACATCACGTGCTAATATGCTAAAGTGGGGCAAATATATTTACATCATCCGTTTATAATCATCAGAGACTTTCGTGAACTTAAGAAATTGATCGCTTCAGTCTATACAACGTTGTTTCCTTTCCCATGATTTCCATCATTTCGGCAACACCTGGTCCACTCTAATAATAAATACATTTTAATATATTACCAAATTTAATTACGTTTGCATTTATCTTTGCACATTACCTTCAATCCGCTTAATGTGCTACGTAACAAGTTCATCAGTTTCGGGAATGCAATCTCATTATTATCTGCAAATTCTTTTAGATAATTTTTTAGTGAATTTTTTTCGAAATTGCCTTCATCAAAGCTTGCAAGTTTTTCACTAAGAGTTCGAAGCAATTGAATGTCCTTTGGTTGAGGTGAATGTATTTCTTGAGCAGAAGGTACTACCCATAGAAAAGCTAGATCCGGTGAGATCAAGTCACTCAGTTTTGAAATCCTGTACTGTGCCCATTTGAGAATAGACAAAATGTGGTCTTCATTCAGTTGTAAACTGCTATCTTTGACTCTACAATTAATTCGCATTCATGAAAGCAACTGAAACCCTTCTCTATGTAACGAATTATTACCTGTCAGGGAATGTTTCCAATACAAGTTTGTTAACACGCTGCACAAGAAATTTGCAATTATCGTCATTTGCTAATAGCTGTGATAACTCCATTTTATTAAATTCCAAGAGTTTCTCTGGACTAAGCTTTGTTGAATTCACGTTTATTTTTGTTATATCGAACTGTAACAAGGTTTGAATTGAGCGAGTACGCAATGTTATTTGGCAATCTACAAAAACACTTCTAAAATAAAACGCACCTGTTTAATAAGTTCTTCATAACTGTAACATCGTTGCCCACCTTGTTCTCGAGCAAAACCTCCCCCGGCATGGGTTATAAAGTTCAATAGAGCCAAAGGAAATATTCCTTGTTTCCTGTAAGCTTCTACTGTAATGTCACCCTGTCTTTTGGAAAGTTTTGTACCGTCTGGATTTAAGATAAGCGGCAAATGTCCAAATCGTGGTGGAGTCCAACCGAATGCCCTATTGCAATATTATTATTTTGTTCTGTGTGTGCATAACTTATAATCATTTTCAACTTACTTGTAAAGTAGCAAATGCTTTTGGGTTGATATTTGCCATTCTATTCCACGTAGAACGTGGGATATTTCCATGAAATGATCGTCGACTACATTGGCGAAATGATATGTTGGGTAGCCGTCGCTTTTAATAATAATTGGATCACCCTCGTTTTGAGCAACATCATATGCTATTTCACCATAAACAAGATCTACAAATGGATCTGGATTTGATGTGAGCTGTTGAAAAAAAAGAATATTAATGGTAGCGTTCAATAAAATTTGATATGTCTATCATAGACATACCTTGAATCTAATGCAGTGCTGTTCTCCTTTTCGTATCCTATTTCTAACTTCTTCTTTGGTAAGATACCTGCATCTGTTATCATACTTCGGTTTCTGCTTTAATCTCATTGCATCTTTTCTTATTAAATCTAGCCTATGTTCACTACAGAAGCAGTAGTAAGCTGATTCATTATTTAAAAGGGTGAGTACTTGCTCTCTGAAATTACAAAAATTATTTTTTTTATCATTGAAGCTGGTAATGTTACATTCAACTATTTAAAATAGTCTTACTTGTACAGTTCTATACGTTTGGATTGTATATAAGGTCCAGTTGGTCCACCCCTAACTGGGTCCTCGTCAGGAATGATTCCAGCCCAAAAAAGATCATCCTGCAATTTTTGCATGGCATCTGAAATGATCCTGGTCTGGTCAGTATCTTCTATTCTTAAAATGAAACAACCATCATTGGCTCGTGCAAAAAGATAATTATACAAGGCTGTTCTAAGGCCTCCCAGGTGTAAATGCCCTAAAAAGAGAGTGAGGATAGCATTTAAAGCAGTTCGGAGGATCACATATGTTAAGTAGTACAGTAATTCAATTACATGAATTAAGACTTACCTGTAGGACTAGGTGCAAATCTAACTCTGACATTGTGTTTCCTGTAATAACGTTTTTGAGATAGCTGGAAATTGACTATTCTAAATGCACTACGCTGCATTTCGCAAAAAATTAGTTTTCACTATAAAAAAATTACAATCTTTTTACAAGAAAATAACCTAAAAACCTAGGAAACGTCAGTGCACACGTGTTTCTTTGAAATTCACATTGATAAAGAGTGGAATGACAATATATTTAATGAACACACTGTTGATTGTAAAATGCTCTACTCTACTGACTAGGTAAATTATTACTAAAATTTCTTTTCTAGTTACGGTCTCCCACTTGCTACGCAGTCGCGTTAGGAAATGGAGTGGGAAGTAGGAATCAGCAAAGGACACGGAGGTTGATTGACGCAAGAAACTAGCAAGACCATTCAGCTGCCTGTAAATGCCGCATTGTGGGAAAGTCCAAAAGGAATTCTGACTTGACTGCTGTGCAAAAATCTTTATTTTACAAAGGTGTTTTATTGTCAATTACTATGTAGTTGTAACAAGACGCCATGCTCTGTTACTTATTAACATCTGTATACATATAGAATATTATGTACTACTCTCCGTATAACTTATAAAGGTATTCTTATTGTATTATGATAAAAAAAATATTCATAAAAATCTCTGTGCTCACATTTCATTATGCAAGAATGACGCGAAATTTGAGATCGTTAATGGTAGAAGTACAACTATACACATATGATATAAATATATAAAACGGTGGAATTGCATGAGTCGGAATGTCAAGAAATATTGTGCAATATTTTGCCGTACAGTATTATATGTATGTATATGGTGTTTGATTAATAGTAAGTCTATATCCGTTTAATATGAGGACCTCTTAAACATGATCTCCTAATTTGGAATTAGCTGCTCAATCAGTATCGAAGGGCCTCGCGATGGCAATTCATCTCTAAGAATTCACCTTTTGAGGGATATCCAGATGATGTGAACCATCGTGTATAGACAATAAATCCAGTTCGTTATATCCACGTAATACACGTATTACAGGTACCTAAATATTTATATATAACAATCGGCAATACTCTGTCGATGGACGGATAACTCTGAATATATATATATAGTATAGTACTCTAAATAAACTTATAAACAAATCCAGCGAAAAGAACTTAAGTTAGTTTGTTCGAAGTCCGGACTCCGTGGATGTAGAACGTTTTTACTTAGGATTAGGCAGTATCGAGAGGCACTTTAAGTTTTGCTTAATAAAAACCTTATTTGATTAGTCATTCTAGAAGATATTGGCTTTGCCATTCTTGACTGCGTCATTTTTTAATTTCACTGCATACTCACCATGGCATATTAAAACAAATACGACATGGCTATTTTTTTCAAACTGCTGTTTGTGGCACACCCTGAACCAAATGTGTTTTGCTTTTACTTTTGGGCAAGGAGGATTGACTGGTTGCTTTGCCCAATTTTGGCTGACCATTTGGCGAACTCGTGACAAAACCTTCCGCGCGAATGTCTTTTAAAGAAACATTCGAATTACTTCTAAGGGACGGAGTAGAACTGAATTTTCGATTATGTGCTAATCGTTCCTGCAGCTTGGCTTCATTCTGTCGTGGTTGTCTTGATCTGGGAACTGGCGCATCCCGATATTCGTAAACGTTCTCCTTCGAATTTCGCGTCAGATTCTCGATTCCCTCCGAGTGATCGTCGTCTCGCACCATCAGGATGTCCCCGCTATAGTAGTGATCGGATTGTCTGCAAATAAAGCCACGAAAAAGTGGCACGCGACATTATTCTCCCACGAATATAAAGTAAAATGAATATTTTACACATAAATGATAGGTTCTTTTTTGATTAATCGATAAAAATGGTATTTACACGAAGGCATGTAAAAACGTGCAGCGGGTCAAAGCCCAATTACCTGCGTATCTTCTTGCAGCCTTCGTTTTGCTAAGCGTGTCGTAAATAAGAACCCTGTTAGTACGCCAGTGTCAAATATACTAAACGCGTGATTATCTTGTATAACGTTAGTTACCATAGACGTAATATGCAGGAAATACCGTGATTAAAGAATAGGCGAAATACCTGTTGGCATTCTACCTCCAGAACCAGTGTTCGCATGCACTACATTCCCCAAAAAAGGCGTAGTCACATGGATTTGGTTCTGTTTACCTTTTGCTTACCTTTTGGCATTACGCCATAGCATGCAACACACGACTGACAGGACGATCAGCAGAAGGCAAGCCGTCGATACAGACCAGAACGCGATTTGCAATGGCTGCTTCGGTTCCCACCAATACTACGATTAAAGAAAAATGTCTTAAAATTGAAACAAGACAAAGAATAGGAAACACGTAGCTTGATGTTCCTCGTACCTCTGTGACCGGTGGATATGTGGGCACCAGACGACCTATTACAGTTGGCAAGTACATCGACCAGAATGCACTTTCGGTTTGACGATAATTCAGAAGAATTGAACTGTTAAAGGTCGTGTTTAGGTTTAGATAGCGCAGTTGGCCCTGTTTCGCTACGTCGAAGTGCAGTCCGAGAATTTGAGCGGGTGTCGGATTTCTGAAAATTGGCGAATAAGAAATACTCATACTGGTATGAAAACTACGTAATTAAAAACAAGGTTCATCAATATTTACCCGTATGTCGCAAAATTGGCATAGGCCTTCATAAAGAAGTAACTCATATTGCGATCATTGTCGGTCCACATGTCTCGCTTTAATCGCCATTTCTGTGGGAAAAATTCTAAAAGAAAGAAGTTGAGGCGTGTTAATCATTGGGGTTATATTTCACGAAAATCATTTTAGGATAAAGAATCTACCAGTGTCCATGAATGGCGCTCCAGTCAGCCAAAGATGTTCAGTGTCATGAGGAACTCTTCTCCATAATGGCAAATTGAGGGCTTCTATGGTGGTGTTCAGGACATACAAATAAACGGGAACTTTTTGTTCTACTAGTAACTTAGCCATTTTGTCAAACGGCGCAACGTAGTGGAAATCGGATAGGAGCTGCAAGCATTCCAGAAGTCATAACAAGGTTCCATCGAGTTCTATACCGCCAGAGGTAACTGTACTTACGTTTATATATTGATCTCGAATGTGTGTAACGTTATTTGGATCAGGCCAGTAGGTATACATATATTTAATAGCTTCATAAACTCCCCAAGGATTAAGCGTGTAATTGTATCTGAGCACCAGTTCCCATATTTTCTGATCAAACATATCCGGATCTATTATATAGTGATTTCTCGCCAGAGTTTCGTTATCATCTAGAAGAAACATGGTCAAAGTACAACTGCATGATGAGAAGCAAGTGCAAAACGTATGGGATATAATTACGTATGACGAATGCCGCTTCCTGGGTTGTCACTCCAGCCATGTAAACGAGATCTCTTCTGAATTTTCGTGCTTTGATACTCTCTTCAGGCGTTTCTGTGAAAAAGTGCCAGTCAGAACTTTTCCATTCTTCGTACCAGTTGTCTCTGGGAACTGTAAAGTTCAGATCAAGCACCGGGGCCCACGGGAACATGCCCACGTGTGGTTTAAATTCGGAATTTCCTAATTCAAGGAAGGTGCGACCATCCTTCAAGCATTGGACCAATTTCCAGCTGCTCTCTATGCTACAGCCCAGCATCTCCGCGTAAACTCTCGATGTGTTCTGGGCACGATACTTGTCTACTATCAAAGCCCAATCCGCCACTGCTGACCCCGACTGGGCTATGACTTTTGAGATCATGTCGCTAGTCCTGTTATCAATTTTCATAATTATTTTTATATATTCCAAATAAGTGATTACTATAAAAAATGTATCTACTTGGGTGCCACCATGAGGAGTCCTGCGCTCGCTGCACCTGCTCCTGGACCAAAAAGAGTTATGGCATCCTTGTCACCGTTGAAGAACTCAATGTTATCCTGAATCCATTTCAAAGCCATAGCCTGATCGAGTATGCCATAGTTGCCTGGGCTGTTTTCATCACCAGTGCTCAGGAATCCTTAAGGGCAAGAATGGTACAAATAAGAATATTCTCCTATCAAGGATGAAATGATAAAATGAAGGTTACCGAGTGCTCCAAGACGATAGTTGAACGATACTACGACTACGTCGTAAAAGGCAGCCAAAATGTGACCCTGGAATAAGTTGCTGGCCCCATGAAGAAATTCACCACCGTGGATGTAAACCATGACAGGATAGCGATGCGCTAAACCGGATTCAATCTAAATACGAAAGATTAATAAGTCGACGAATCTATTTTTATTTTGATAAACGTACTCGAGGTGTAAAAATATTCAGGTACAGGCAGTCTTCGTCCACGTCTCGAATTCCCTTGGTAGCTCCCGTGTATCTGCTGGGTTGAGGACAGGCTGGACCCCAATCCACGGCTTGTAATAGTTGCCACCCTCTTCCGGTAAAAAACATTGGATTTGCAAATGCAATATAACATTGTTAAAATTCTAAAAAATCTTCGATACCTATGCTGTCTGGGAGGTCTGAATCTTCCTTCCTTTGTAGGTGGCATGGCGTAAGGAATCCCCAGGAATACGTTGACATTAGCAGTTACTCTTTCGACTGGCAGACTCCAGGGTCTATGCCTGAATTCAGGATTGTCATAGAGGTAGACTTTGAATCCTTGCACCTGGCCATAATTCGTATTGACAAAAATATCGCGCATCAAATTTTTCGAATCCGGTCTCTCCTTGCCCTGAAGATCGTCGCGCCAACCTCCTAGAATTCCTGGCAATGGCAGTCTGGGTGTCGCATCCTAGAGTATCAATTAAAAGCATCCTGTGTCATCCGATCACATCACAATACTATAGTGAATCCCGTCCACAAGGGGTCTGTTGTTATTAGCACAGAGAAAAAAGCAGAATGGATGACACTTTGCTTGCTGACCGAAACAATTATGGGTAAGTCAAAACAAAGTGATATCCTATAAAATGTCACTCTTACCCCAAAACGAAAGCGATCGTCGGGTGCTCGGGTAGGGCCCCTGTAAAGAGGGTCCAGATAGCTAGGCTGGTAGCCGTACCTCCTGTCTTTGTAGACATAAGTCTGGTATCCTGAGGAGCCAGGAGGCACGTAGACACCGTCTCGGTTCTGTTGTCGTTCTCCATAGGATGGCTGATTCTGACCCAGGGTGCTGGCAAAGGCCAGAAAGTAAAGAGACAAGGTGACGCGCCCTGCGAAGGCGTGTGCCCAAGGTACGGCCATCTTGGCCCGTTCACGTTACTATACTACTGTTAGTATACGACTATACGGACTACACAGACTATACAATGACGAATGCCAGGAACGGCTACGTATATCCCCACCGTTAACACGGCGTATGAATCGTTTGCGGTGGCTCGCACTCTCTCTCTCTCTCTCTCTCTCTCTCTTTCCTTCTCTTCCACCTGGTCGCTCCTTCTTCCTCGTTCTCCAGCACACGCGACGTACAACGGGAAAAGGGAAAGGGACTCCTATATAAATCCCGCTGCTCCAATGTTACCTATGCGCTCGAGTCAAAAGCAGAAACTGGACTCGTACATCAGCCCAATTCGATAGCAAAGATATTATCTCCGCGTTTTTCTCACTCTGCGGCCTACAGTCACTATACCGAAGGGCTTTTGTTTGCCAGAGGCTTTACGTCAGTAGTGCGTGCTTCAATTGTTGGTGAGATGCGGGGCAGTGCCCGGTTATAACTGCAATGATGTCACTCCAAGCCGCCCACTACTCATGAATGAACTTTCCTTCTGTGAAACCGTTCTCTACTCGAAGACTCGTTTCTCCGTGTGTCGCACACCCGTGCGCGTAATCGCCGGTGCATCTAATCTGTTCTTCGCTATCGCAACTTGATACGTCGATTTTACTGGCTACGATCCTCTCGGAATAATAATGATAATGAAAAAGCATAAACGAGATGGACCTACATATCTCACTCGATGATGCTACAGATTGCAGAACTTCCACACGGTGAATCATTAATTTGTCAGAGTATAAACTCGAAGCGATAAAAGTGCGATGAAAACGAGCTAAAATCTTGGAAGCAACGTGGGAAGAAGTTAAAGCGAAGCAAATGATAAAAAGTGTATCGGTAACCAGAGGGGGAGGTTATTATCCATTTTATCGGGATCAAGTGGTCAGCTTCGTGGTGGGGACGTTAATATCGGTGTGGGTTGCAATGCCTGCGATGGCTACTATTCCCGCAATGTAGTAAGGGCTCGTGGTTACAGGGTGAAAATTCGACTGGGAGCAGATGCAACGTGGACGGCTGAGGTGGTGGGGGAAGTCGGTGTGCCGGCTCGGGGGTGGGTCTGGGTCCGAGGGAACATGGTTCCACTTGTCTCATCGCGGGTTCTCGTCTCTGCACCGCTCTGCACTCGAGAGCGCGTTGCCACGGAGGCAACATCGTGTGCTCTCCAGAGTGGCTCCACTCTCACTGGGCAGCGCTTCAAGAAGAACCCGCGAATTCCTTTCGTCGTTGTCATCAAAGTGAAACGGAACCGTGCCGCGGCTGGTAAACAATTCGATTAAAGCTCCGGTAGTAGAAGCAAGTGTATCGAAGAGACAAATGTCAGGGAAACCGTTGCACTTTGAGCCAAAGAATTAGTGAACTCGATGCTCGGCACTTGCTTGAAGTAAATTGACATCCGGTGGGACCAGGACTAAAACTGCTAAGTGAGATCCGTTTGAAAGGAGCATGACGACCGAATCGATACCTCGTGAGCTGGACGCTCACATAGTGACGCTCTTGACGAAATTGTCAGCTTTAAGAGAAGAGACCGGAGAAGCCTCGGACAGAAAGGGACCCATGTCCATCGAGGCAAAGAGTCTCGAGCTCTGGAGAGCCGTGGCCGTGGAATGTTTTGCCACGTTTATATTCAGCCTGGTGGTTTCCGGCGCAGCGGCTACCTCAGCGGTTTCCGGAAGTGGCCTCTCGGTCCTGGCCACTGCCATCGCCTCCGGATTTGCCATAGCAGCCATCTGCCTGATCTTCGGACACGTTAGCGGTAAGACACTTAGCGTACTACTGACTCGGTCGCAGCTACTGGGACAAAGGATGCCAAGAGTTCATACTAATGCGGGAGATACCGAAGTGGTCTTTATTGTGTCGCGCCGTGCGGCCCTCGTGCGGCTCCTCTCGATTGGCTCGTTAACCTATTATGGCTCCAATGTTGATCCGTATAAATTGGCTGGGCGTACGAGCACGAGCAACGGACGCTCTTCCAGCTCGCAGAGGACCGAGATGGGTGTCATTGGATTTTTCTTAATTTCCTGAATTGCTTCACAGGTGGCCACGTGAACCCTGCGGTCTCGGTGTCCTTCGCTCTCGCGAGAAGAATCTCCCCTTTGAGAGCCACCCTCTACATAGCAGCGCAATGCGGTGGAGGTATCGCCGGTGCAGCCATGCTCTACGGGTGAGTAAAAGCCTCCCTCTAGATCTTATTGCCCTCAACAAAGAAACGGGAGATAGGGATGCCAGCTGCGAGATAGGAAACCCGAGATTCCAAGAACCCGAGCCAGAGCCCAAAAGAGAGAGAGAGAGAGAGAGAGAGAGAGAGACCGGCACATTTTCTTCATTGGAATTTCCTGGTTAACGACACGGACCAATCACCGACCTGATTCCTTTTATTATTTTGGTTCCTTTATCGAAGAGTCGCTGGTCCCTTTCGTTATCGCCTGCCTTGACTCAGTCAACGGTTTTTAGGCTTTTCCGGCTGAGTCGATAATTACCAGTGCTGGAATTTTTGGAAAATGACAACTCGACAGGATGCACATAATCTGAGGACAAGTACCGTAGTTAAACGTGGGTTTGGATCTCTTCCGGGATTCTAAATGGCAGATAAGCAGGTTTCCACCCTCGGTGGAGTCATCGATGTGGGTACGCGTTTAACGGAGAGACTGGTCGCGTTATTCTCATACCTGGACATTCGACCAGGAACGAGTCCACGCGTTAGGCCGCTCTCAGCTTACTGCTTTTCCCGATACATGGAATTCAAGTCCTGGTTAGTCGTGTTGTCGTTCTGGTTATTCGAGTCGAGGGAAAAAGAAAGAGAGAGAGAGATTGAGGGCTCTGCACGTAGAGTTGTAAAAAGTGAATTTTTCTTTCATCGAAACAAGAACTATTCCATACTTCTGTATTTCCCGTTTATTCGAGCAGACTGCTCTCCCGCTGCTCGGAATCCTTGGCTCAGGTTGGAAAGTCAGAAGATCGGATGAGCAGGAGGAGCAAGGAAGGAGAGAAAGAAAGAGAGGAAGAGAAAGGAAGGCTGAAAGAGGCAGCGTAATTGGCAGAAACGAACGAGGGAGAACCCGAGCACCTGCCGTTTCTCTCTCTCTCTCCTGTCCTCCTTCCCTCTCTTCCCTCTTTCACTCACTCACTCAAGAGAGGCGACCACCGCCTCGCAGCTGCCGCAGATGTTTCGTGGACCAAAAAAGATCGGGAGTAGGCACGTATAGTAAGACTGAGATAATGAATACCTATGGACGGGAGGTAGGACACGTCCGAAGAGTCGTGAGGATCGGTGAGGATCG
The DNA here is from genome assembly GCA_036026315.1 of Trachelus stipa. Lineage (NCBI taxonomy): Eukaryota > Metazoa > Arthropoda > Insecta > Hymenoptera > Cephidae > Trachelus > Trachelus stipa. The sequence goes on along the minus strand of JAYRCB010000642.1, from coordinate 234,626 downwards.
AAGAGGATCGTAGCAAAGGACAGGAGATAGGCGGGCAGATGTTGTTCGCTCTTCTCCGGCCAAAGAGACTCGGGCTGGTCCGTGAGGTGAATTCTTAGGACAGCCATATGACCCGACAAAAGAGAAACAAGTGCGCGATATGTAGCGAAATAATAATCGAACAATGCACCAGTTAACTGGGTGACCGCAAGCGGCTCCCTCGGGAATTGCACCCCGAGCGCCGCGAAGGGTAGGGAACGTAAAAAGCCGGTGCATCTGTTGCGACGGAGTCGCTCAGCTTGGAGTGGCGCAAAGTCCGCCCTCTGTAAAACACGCTGAGCTTGCTTTTCTACCCTCTCTCGGGGGGGTGTGAGTCCGCCATTGTTCTTTAGCTCTTCCGAGGCCCGTAGGGGTAAATAAAAACACCCCGATAAATCGCTTACCGAACGAGCCCATCCCTCTCTAACAACCCGTGCAATATTTACGACCGCAATATCGCTCTCTGGTATTCCGCCAAAAAGCTTTTTTTCGTCGTTCATTCATTTTGATCTTGCGCTGGTCCATCGCGTTCGCAAAACACAGAGAACAAGTCGAAGGGTTCGGAGAGCCGAGTACTGACAGTTCGATCAGGATCGTGAGGTTGAGCGGGAGGGAGCGGGAGGGAGCAGGAGGAGGCAGGAGAAGGCAGGAGCGTAGGTAGAAACAAACAGCTGGAGGAAGCAGGTGTCGTGACGTAGGCAGACGCACGCTGGACGCGTGGCCAACAGGATGTCGAAACTTACTTCCTGCCAATTGGGCAAGGAAAAGTTTTTATCCTCGTGAAAAAACGTCTCCTTGCAGCTTTCGATGAAATATCTCGAACCTTACGGACTAATACCCAATATCGTCGGATTCGCGTCGATATGATCCTTAAGCTCTGCTTTCATGGACTTGTCGCAGAGCCATCCAGCTCAAATGCACCAGTCAGATTCCACAGCTGCCGCAGGATATCTTTTGGTCAGCCTCCATTTTCAATGGTTATACCGAGAAATATAGTTCTATTACAGGCATTATTGCTCGGGACATTTCAGGTAGCAGGATTCCTACCTGATTCCCTTTTCCAGAAACACAAAACGGCACCCGGTTGCTCCAGGATCCTCCGCCTGGACTTCCGTGCGCCCCTCGTTATTTCAGGCCCTCCGTTACTCGGGGCCCGAATGAAAATAAATTCCAAGGGACAAAAAAATGGAGTCGAGAGGAACATGTGGCTCCCATACGTTCCTACGCGAACGTCTCGTCTCTATAGGCGATATGCTATAGTACCTCCACATATATTTGTGATCCGACGTCCCAGAATACTCCACTCTATCCTCCCCGTTACTGTTATTATTATCACGGATATGAAATATCCTTGCGGCAGAGACATCAGGATTGCGTCTTCCTTGACTTTGTCTCAGGTACAGTTTGGCGCGATTATCCTGGAACCTATTGAAAGCCAAGTCTGGCTCAATTCCAACAGATGGTTGTAACCACGTGTTGGATAATACGATTGGTTTCCTTTCTCTCTTTCCCTCTTCTGGATAAAAATTTATACTTTCGTTCGGCTTGAATATCTCGATCGAAATCGGCCTGAAGATTCTTTGGTCAATTTAAAAAAATTAAAAAAAAATAAAAAATTGTACTTGTTCACCAGAGTGGAAGATTCGGTTTTCGTGGAATTGTCAGGACTTTGTATTTCTATGAATAAGGATGGGTGATGGGTCGTAGAGCAAGGGCGGTTCCTTAAGCCCGAAGGGACGTCGCCGTGGAACATCTGCTGCACCCCCTGTAAGAAAATCGTTCAGGGGTCCCGGGACTCCTTTGTGAGTAGGAACTCACGTGGCCCTAAGGACGACGGAGATTCCTTTTGTGCAACATGTGGCCGGCACGTGTTTCCTCGTGGAAAGGCAGATCGCACGATTTATAGGATCTCCATGGTGAATCTCCTGCAGCTGCCAGGACCTTAGTCCTTCTCATCAATAGGATTCCTTTACTGAGGATTCAGCCGCGCTCGCTTCGGGCTCATTGAAATTCAACAAGAGAAGTCCGGTCCGTTAAAAATTTTATCCAAAGAATACCAAAGCCAGAATACTTGAATTTTCGAAATTCTAATGCGCGAAAGTGAGATCATTGCTGGGAATTGAAGAAAAATTTAAGACAAAGAAAACCGAAAAGGACTTCCGGTAAGAAAAGGTCTTCGAACCGAGCGACTTCCTGCCCTCCTTTAATGCATTCAGCGATTAATCCCAGCCAGAAGATCCTGCAGCTCCTGTCGGGCCAAAAGGAATTCCTGTGCATTGTAGGAGGGTCCAGGCTCGGAAGAGTCTGCGTGGTCCTTTCGGGATCTCAGCTCTGAAGAAATTCGCACACGCGTCGCTCCCAGGACTCGAAGCTGGACCCGACGTATCCTGACGGCGCGTACGTTGAAATTTTCCCACCGCGAACTTTATAGTGGAATCAAGTCCACCGCGAAATCAACCCCATTAAAGTGGGCGACATGTGTGGCTTTTCTCCGGGATGGGGTGCGCGGACAACCCCCTCGATAATTCCTGGGGGTATCAATAGCTCGTTAAACGTATACGGGGGTCGTACGTTGGTTGGATTGAAATTTATTTAAAACGCGTCCGGTTCACCCTCTGACGGGAACCCTCTTATTTTTCACCCTGTATCTTCTTGCATCTCGGATACAGTGCACACGATGCACCCCCTCTCGGTCTCTTGGCTCCGATCGCGTGTGAATCGCGAAAATGGGGCACAGGTTGCGGGGCTCTCACGTCAAGTGCGCCCGACACGATTAAAATCCGCCCCTGAGCAGCCAGCCGAGCCTTTTATCGTGGGGTGGAAATCTGACGCTCAGGTTCCTCCCGAAAGAGAGCGTCGGGCTCTAATAGAGTTCTCTGGCAAAGAGACCCTCGTGGAAAGCCAGTGCGAGCCACCTCGGCACTTTGACGCGGTGGAGTCTGGAAAGTCAGAGGAACGAGGGAAAACGGGAAACGCAACAACCGCGAAAGGGATGACGGGAGCAATGGGGATAAAAACGTTAAAAAAAAAAGTGAAGAAAGGAATAGAAAATATTCATCGCTCAGACTAAAAGCGGATCGGATTCGCGTGAGAAGCGCAGGCGTCGCCACTCACCCTTATTTTCCTGAACCGCGTAAATCCGCTTATCACGCAGGGGAGTTCGGATCTCTCATTTTTTTTCTTCTTTACTATCCCCCATTTTTTGTCGTCTCTTCCTCTTTTTTTTCTCTCTGCCAAATAGAACTCGGTCCATCCATGCGTCGAGTCTCTCCAGTTGATCCCAATTGTTCGGGCGTGATTTGCATTTCTGATTTCATCAGTTCGTCGAGACCCAGAAGAGGGGAGCGACAAGAGCCTTAGTCGGGAAGCCCATTTGCATTCTGAATGTGAGCCGAAAGGGATTTCTCGACTGTTGCGTTCAATTAAAGGGAGATTACAGGCGTATCCTTACCGATAACCGCCTATTTAGTCGATCGCGCGATCGATCTCTCGAAAGCGAACGTGCGAATCGTCCAGCAGCATTGACGATGGGGTAGAAGTGCAACTGCATTCTGTATGCAAGCGAATCGTGCAACCTTTGCATTACGGTCAAGGAAGGATGCTCTTTGAATTTATGGGGGTCATTTTACCGGAGGTCGACTGACTGTGACCCCGTATGATTATATGGGCTGACGACGATCGACGTCGAGCTTTTTAGCAGGGGTTCGCTGCACGATACACCGGCTAATATAAACATTAGGTCCAGAGCGAGGGTCGTGGGGGGAATGCTCCTGGGGATGACGCGTACTTCGCGCTCCTTCTCAATGGGAAAATCAGAAGTTTATTATTGCGCTCTTGTAAGTTATACGCGTGCCATCCATACGGCAGCCATATGGGTTACTTTTTCGATCAATATTAATCCCACTCTGAAATTCATATTCCATAGTCTCCTCTCGAGCTCAGAGTTAAGTGACTTTTGAGCGTGTGCCTGAGATAATGTTAATAAGCGAATTTTATATTTTCAGAGTGACGACTCCGCCCAGCACGCAGACAGTTATTCCTCCTGGACGTCTCGGAGGAGCTATAGAGAGACTCCTGGTGGAGCTGGCCCTGTCGATCCTGATTGTCCTGGCGCACTTTGTTTCCGAATCATCAAGGTGTTCCTTGCCGTCTTCGATATCCGGAAAACCTGCGGGAGTCCTGGCAGCAGCCTACACGGCAGCCACTCTGGTGTCGGTGAGTACTTCACAAATATTCGATGTACTTTTCTTGGAGCACCTGCCTGCCAGCGGCCACCTGCCGCGGGACAAAGGGCCCCGGACTGGTATAATGCTCCGTCTCTCTTTCTCCCTTCTCGCGCTGCCTCCGCCACCGGTAGAATTACAAAGCTCACGCAAATCTTTACAGAGCCCGTTCCTGAATCCGGCCCGTGCTTTGGGCCCGGCGTTCGTCATGAATCGCTGGGACAACCACTGGGTGTGCTGGGTAGGACCCATCTCTGGTGGGGCCATCGCAGCACTTCTGCACGAGTACGTTCTCAATCCTAGAAGAACACGAGACTCACGGGATGTCGACGACGGGGACAACTCCTCCATGAGATCCGACGAGGATCCTTACGACGATTTGGATAAACCCACTGGACCAAAATTTCCAGGAGGCTACGCAACGTACAGACCCGTGGCAGGAGCCTCCAGTTCGGTTTACAGTGCGCCACCCACGGCCCTGGATCGCGTAGAATCCATCTATGGCGGTACCAAGTCTCTCTATTGTAAGTCTCCGCCATTGACCAGGGCCAATTTGAATAGGTCGCAGAGTGTCTACGCAAAGTCTACGTCCGGTCCCAGGGATGGTCTGGTTATACCGAAACCTGGTCCCCTGGTTCCCGCGCAGAGTCTCTATCCCATGAGAATCGGACAGAGTTCTCAGAGCGGAAGGGACACTCTAACCTCGCAGAATTCACCGAGTTCCCAGAGTCAGACGCAAAATCACAATAGCACCAATCAGAATATGCAAAATCAGTTGCAACAATGTACGCAAAGTATTTACGGTATACGTGGTATCTCAACGAGTGTGAGTGCTCGTGAGAATGGAATTTACGGGGTTTCTACGGGGTCGAGTATTTATGGAAGAGCTCCGGCCCCACCGCCGGGAACTCAGAATCAGCAGCAGGTACAGACTGTGCAGAACGCTGCTCAGGCTTCGGGGGCTGGACACTTGCAGAATGGACCCCTCGCTACCAGTTCCGAAAATGGAACTAATTCCAGAAGACCAGAAAGTATGTACGGTCACGTCTCGAGACGTAGCGACGATTCTGCTTACGGCAGTTACCAGGGCTCTACTAGGGGCAATTACGGTAAGGTTCCTGGGCCACCGGGCACAGCAGGACCCCCGGGACCACCTCAGTATCGCGAGCAAACGAGGACCGCTGCAGCAGGACCCATTCAGCAGAATCAGAACCAACAGAGCAATTTCCAGAGGAATTCTCCAAATCCACAGTACTGATCAAATAATGGTCATACTGCGTCATGAAGACTCAGTTTTCTCATCCGAGAAGCGATCACTGATGAATCAGAATCTTCCCCATCGTTGTAATCTTAGAACCTTTTATATGATTACGCACTTTAGATAGTAAAGTATACTTAAGGATCTGTAAATATTATTTGTATTTATTATTTGATACATATACGTAAGTATAACGAAACGAATGATTCGCGTAGGATTCTATCCTAGACTCGACAATAAATAGTTCTAAATCGAAACGATATCATGAAGAAAAGATCAGACAGAAAAACGAGTCGTCGTTAAATGTTTCCATACTTGTAATTTCCCTGTATAATACTTCACAGAATAATCTGCATCGATTTTTGGTATTAATAAAGTCCCTTCCAAACGATACCATCGAATCAGTCACTCCATTGCATGCTAAATACGATTTAATCTATGTAATATACATCTGCAACCATATTTGCCATCTATGTGAGGTGACATAGTGACGAGAAACTCGTAAGAAAACGAACGTATACCATAAGCAAACGTCAAATGTGGGTAATAACAGCCAATTCATGTTAAATGAATTTGCATTAGTTCAAATTTTCACCGAGAAGGGAGCAGCACTTCCCGGGCAGGATGTTGCGACATCTCTGAGAGAATCAATGAACTTTCTACGTTAAAATGTTTCGAAGGTAATTTGGAAATGAATTGCATTAGTTCGAATTTTCGCTAATAAGGCAAAATCATGCACCTACTAGGCATGATTAGTGGAGAAAGAAATATGAACGATTAAACGAGTATAATGCAGTGAGGGATAAAGGCAGAAAGTGAGAGCTCAACAAGTTAAAAAGTAAAGTTTATCGTAGAAACGTAAGGGCCAGAGGTGTACATACAAGTAGAGAAGAAATAAGGAAAGAGACAAATAAGAAAGTAAAGAAGAAATAAATATAGAAAGAGAAGGTTGACAATGGATAAGAGAGATGCTTCCAAGAGACCAGTACAGGAGATCGGTTCGAGGAAGAATGAGCGCTCCAAATCGGGCACTGCCTTAGCGCTCCCCCTAATCCCGAGTCTTGCGCGACGAAATTGCGCGCAACTTCTAGTACTTCTAAATATTCTTGACCAAGATTTTCGATTTTTAAGTGTTAATATCTAATTTTATTGATTTAATTAATTTTTTTAATATTCCAAACACGTAATTTATTAATATTTCCCTTTGAGGGTCATTTTTTGTCGACATTTTACAATTTCAATTCAATTTTTACCTACTCTATATATTTCGCGAGATTTCTATTTAGCCTTAATTTTATATTTTGAATAAATTTCGAAAATTAGTATACTGGTTCGAGGGTCCTCCGTTCAGGTGGCGCGTCGACGCCAAAATAAAATTGGTTTCAAGAAAATCGGCCCATTGCCAATCTCCCTACCGCTCCCTACTATTCCCTACTCATCTTTGCACCAACTATATTCAGGAAGATTGAATGCGTCGAGATCCCTCGAGATTCGTGTGTAAACTCAGCTTATGAACGCACCCTCCTTTTCCAAGTTTTGTGTGAGGACTCACGGAAATCAGCTGATGACGTAACAAACAGCGAATACGACGGGCGACGAGGTTGCGACGACGACGGTGACGACGATAGCGATAGCGTTAGCAGACTTTCGCAAAAACGTTGTGTATTCGTGTTGATGTTGGTGGGCGCGAGAGAAGTATGGCGTAGGTTCCAGTAAGACTTGTGGGCTGTTTCATCGCTGAGCTCATTCTACCAATCTCTCGCTTTCGTGCTCAACGCCATAGTCTCGTGTGCTCTCTGCGCTCACGCCGCACTCGATTCACGCCAGAAGAATCAAGAGGAACCAGTTGGAACTCGGAAGAAACCCACTGTCGACGTTATTGGACATCATCCCCGTGGTGGTGCTCCTTCTGATAGAAGAATTCCTGCCAGCTACCCACTTTCCTACTCGAAGTGATCAAAACGAACACGATGAGTGTTGACGCGTACGGACCCAGCAGCCAGACCCTCACCTTCCTCGACACCGAGGAGGCAGACCTCATCGGGGCCGATACCCAGGGCAGTGAATTTGATTTCACGGATTTTACTTTACCATCGCCTAGCCAGACTCAGGCATCGCAACACGATGGAGCCCAAAGCCAGCAAAGTCAACCCGTGCAGGTTGGTTCTTTATGATGAGTTCAGTCATTTTCTAGTCCATGCGTATTGTTCAATTTTGGCATGACATTCTTCACGGCCACTAGTCCCTTCCTCGAGGAACCTGTCGTTAATTCTCTACACCCATGCGGTTTCCACCTAACCTCTATTGAAGACACGCGGCAATATTGTCCCAGACTTGGGGATTAGATTTATTATCCAAAGATAAATCTTTTTATTGTATTCTCCTGAAGGACTACATTTTTCTGTGGTCTAATATAAATCATGGCTATTTTCTCTGATTAGGTAAATGGGACCAGTGTTGCATCTTCTTTGGATTTGAAAATATCAGGTGCTGCACAGACATTGGCTGAGCTGCAGTTTGAAGAGGAGGAAGAGGAAGCCTATTACAATAGAGACTTGCCGGAACATGCATGTAAATATTGTGGTATACACGAGGCATCGTGCGTAGTTATGTGCAATGTCTGCCGCAAGTGGTTTTGCAATGGACGTGGAAATACCTCAGGATCACATATCATTAATCATCTGGTTCGAGCCAAACACAAGGAGGTGACACTGCACAGGTAAGATTTATGATCGATAGATGGACCACTCGTTCTATATTAATTTTATGAATGTTATAGAGATGGACCGCTGGGTGAGACTGTGCTAGAGTGTTACTCCTGTGCAGTGAGGAATGTTTTCGTTCTTGGATTTATACCTGCCAAGGCAGATTCTGTTGTGGTATTGCTCTGTAGACAACCATGTGCTGCACAAAGTTCCCTTAAAGATATGAACTGGTATGCTCCATACTATTTCTCTTTGATGTGCCTGCTACATTGTACAATAATAAATTTTTTTTAGACTCTTGTAGATTTCTATGTTGAGTTTCTTTTTTTAAGGGACCAGGAACAGTGGAAGCCATTAATAGAAGATCGCAGCTTTTTAGCATGGCTTGTGAAGATTCCTTCGGAACAGGAACAATTACGCGCAAGACAAATATCTGCACAGCAAATTAACAAATTGGAAGAACTATGGCGCGACAACGTGGACGCGACTTTCCAAGATTTAGAGAAACCTGGGGTGGATGAGGAGCCACAGCAAGTCTTACTGCGCTATGAAGATGGATATCAATATCAAAATATTTTTGGACCTCTGGTTAAACTGGAAGCAGATTACGATAAGAGACTAAAGGAGTCCCAGACCCAGGAGAACATCGAAGTCAGATGGGACGTTGGCTTAAATAAAAAGACCATCGCATACTTTATGTTGGCGAAAACAGACGGCGATATGAAGTTAATGCACGGCGATGAACTCAGATTGCGTTATCTGGGTGAACTTCACAAACCATGGTCTGGCATTGGACACGTAATTAAAATTCCTGATAATTACGGCGAGGAAGTTGGAATAGAACTCAAAAATAATTCTGGAGCTCCTACCGAGTGCATCAGCAACTTCGTTGTGGACTTCATCTGGAAAAGTACCAGTTTTGACCGGTAAGTTTATTCATGAGGATGTTTTCAATATCGAGATATTAATCATATCGGTTTCGTTTGTTTGTTTAACGCAGCATGCAACTGGCGTTACGGAAATTCGCCGTAGATGACACTTCTGTATCCGCCTACATATACCATCGACTGCTAGGTCACGAAGTCGAAGAGGTTCTTTTCCGTTGCCATTTGCCGAAGCACTTCAGTGCTCCGAACCTACCCGATTTAAATAGATCCCAAGTATACGCAGTGAAACATGCCGTGCAACGACCATTGTCTCTCATCCAGGGTCCTCCAGGAACCGGAAAAACGGTAACAAGTGCCACTATTGTCTATCAGCTGGTGAAACAGAACGGTGGACCAGTTCTGGTATGCGCTCCATCAAACACTGCAGTAGATCAGCTCACTGAAAAAATTCACAAGTCGAACTTGAAGGTAGTGCGCTTATGCGCAAAATCTAGAGAGGCCATAGACTCTCCAGTGAGCTTCCTGGCATTGCACAATCAAATCAAGAACATGGAAACAAATACAGAACTGCAGAAGCTACAGCAGCTAAAAGACGAGACCGGCGAGCTTTCCAGCGCCGATGAGAAACGTTACAGACTTTTGAAAAAAGCTGCAGAGAAAGAACTACTAGAAGCTGCTGACGTAATTTGCTGCACTTGCGTTGGGGCGGGCGATCCTCGATTGCACAGATTGAAATTTCATTCTATCCTGATCGACGAAAGTATGCAGGCTACGGAACCAGAGTGTATGGTTCCTGTCGTTTTGGGAGCGAAACAGCTGATCCTAGTCGGGGACCATTGCCAACTGGGTCCTGTGGTAATGTGCAAAAAAGCTGCACGGGCAGGATTATCTCAGTCGTTATTTGAAAGATTGGTAGTTCTAGGAATAAGACCTTTCCGGCTCGAGGTCCAGTATAGAATGCATCCTGATCTTTCCCGATTCCCCTCAAATTTTTTCTACGAGGGTTCGCTGCAGAATGGAGTGTGTGCAGATGAGCGGAAGCTCCTGAAGATTGATTTTCCCTGGCCAGCACCCGATAAGCCAATGTTCTTCTACGTGACCCAAGGCCAGGAAGAAATCGCTGGTAGCGGAACTTCTTATCTAAACAGAACTGAAGCATCGAACGTTGAGAAAATCACAACACGTTTTCTGCGATGTGGTGTAAAGCCAGAGCAGATTGGAGTGATAACTCCTTACGAAGGACAAAGAGCCTACCTGGTACAATATATGCAGTACCAGGGCTCATTACACTCCAAGTTGTACCAGGAGATAGAAGTAGCGAGTGTCGACGCTTTCCAAGGCCGCGAAAAAGACATTATAATTATGTCTTGCGTACGATCGAACGAGCATCAAGGAATAGGTTTCCTGAATGATCCCCGAAGATTGAACGTAGCTCTGACTCGAGCCAAGTACGGAATAATAATCGTGGGCAATCCTAAAGTCCTGTCTAAGCAGCCACTCTGGAATCATCTGTTGAGCTTCTACAAAGAGCAGAAGGTGCTAGTGGAAGGACCACTGAACAATCTCAAGGAATCCATGATTCAATTTGCTAAACCTAAGAAGCTGGTGAATGCAGCCAATCCTGGCTCCCACTTCATGTCCACGTCCATGTACGACGCCAGGGAAGCACTGATTCCAGGGTCGGTCTATGATCGTTCTGGCACTCAAGTGAACGGGACGCAAAATCATAATCCCTACTACCAGAGGAATGTTCCTCTGGACATCTTCAGTAGAACTCACGACACAATCAGCTACATAAGTCCCGAACGTGCTCAGGCGGCGATGAACAACGTGCCCGTACCAGTAGGCATGTTCATGAACATGGCCCACGTCCCACCGCGTTTCTACAACCAGCATCAGCAAGCACTCCAGGCCCGGCAGAACCAGCGTAACCGTCGTGGCAGTAGCGGCATTAAGAACAAACCAGGACCCCGAGTTGGAAAGCTAAGCCAAAGCGAGCAGAACACTCAACCGTACAGTCAATCAGGATTACCCTTGACTCAGGGCACCACCCAAGGCATGTCGCAACCAGGATTCAGTCTCTCACAACCTGGACTCAGTCAAGCTGAACTCTCCCAGGACTCGTTCGCCGTCGGCGAGTTCCAGTCCCAGATGGACGGTCTACTTTCTCAGGATTCGACGTACCAGGGCGATCGGAGTGGGTTCTATCAATCCGGTCAGTCCCAAGCTGGGGGCCAATTTTCGCAGCCCTATTGAGCCGAGAGGATACGGCTGTATAACGCATTCGCCATGCAGCGTCGCGGGAGCGACTGAAGGCTCGTTCGACCAACTCTTCTTCGACCAACAACAAAAAAATCACCAACGCGCAAAACGGGGTAAAACGGCTCGGCGTTCGAGTCACGAGTTATTATCGACGGAGGCGGCTCGTCGCGTTAAACAAAGAGGTTATTCAGCAAAAGGGGTATTAAGCGATTGGCGGAGGCCACCAACGATATCTTCATCCATCATTCATCCCTCTGTTTTATCTATCGCTCGCACACACACACACAAACACACATACACACGCGCGTGACAAACACTAACACAGCTACACAATACAGACGCATGCTCTCTCCGCACGGTAGAAGAGCCAAGAGGGAAAAATACAATACAATTCAATACACAGCGAAAACGACATGAAGAGAAAGACATATACGAAGACAATTATTACCGACAAGGAACACAGAGGGTGATGATTCACCGGACGACTGGATATCGGCAAGACTAGACATACCTTCCGGTTCTGGAGCGATCGTGACCTATCTGTCCAGGAAGCGATTAGTTGCCGGCTCAAGAAAATTGACAAGTGTCCCAGAAAGCGTGTAATGGCCAAGAGACTGCGAGGGACGCAAATTCCCCCCGAAGAATATTTCTCAACTCCTCGCCTTTGTACATCCGTCACGAAGTAATGCAGGTTACAGGTAGACTGGGAATGACCGCGGGATATCATCGAGGATTCTGATGGCTTCGCACGTAGAGATACAACTTTTCTACTTGCCTCTTCGACTTCTATGCCTCCTTTTGCCGAGCTGCCTGACCAATCGCAGCGGAAGCAAGACACACCTTGACACTCACTCAACACAAGCTTTCCTTTACCTGGAGGACGACCACGCCGAGGGGACATCCAACACTGGACGCCCTAGGACACTCCTCGTCTTCCCGTTCAGCTCTGCTCGACAGCTGGAGCTGGACGCTAGTTAAAGTTTTTGAGTCACGTCCGGATGTGTTAGGGCCAGGCATCCTTAAGCACTGATCACTTTTCGTGTGTTTCATTTAGTTCGAGGCGTTTGCTACCGCCGAAGCCCTAGGAGCCAACGGATGGGCTATTTCAGTTTTTCTGTCTCTGAGTCGCGTTTCTCACGGTGGGAAAGGGGAAGCGAGTAACAGGGTGGGAAGGAGCGGCAAAGGAAAACCAAGAGGGTTGATCAGAGAACGAGGAGTTAATATCGAAGGGTGAAGAGAGTTCGAAAATCCTAAGCAACAATGGCGGCGGGCATCAGGTCGAAATGGCCCTCGTCGAGGATGCCAATGGTTTCCTGCTCCTTCCGAATACGACAGCCGCATTATAATCGGAGCCCGTGAGAAGCTGAATATCAGTAAATCCGCGTACGGTGAGATCGTTCCGTGTTTTAATTCATTACTTTTAATGTCTAAGGATATGTCATAGTCCGTTAGCGTTCAGGGGATTTTACTTGCTTTATCAGATCGATATCGAAAAGTGTCCTATTCGACTTTGATTCATTCGCTATTCTTGTTCTCTCCATCTTTCGTTGGCTTTCTTCCTTATCTTCATCTTTTCTTTCTTTAAGTCCTTTTCAGCGAGATCAACTCGTACGGTGCACTGGCTGTATTTCGATATTCTAATTTTGTTACTATTTGTCTCTTTTCTGTCCTTTTTTTTCTTTTAAATATTATTCTACGACTTTCGTAATGCGTTAGCTGCACCTGCTGGTAGCGACTTTGCCTTTACGGACCACGATCCACTCGACAGAATGGCAGCCCGCATTAATCGACGCAGCGACAAAATTACTTATCCCTTTAGTTCTCTCATTGTCTGACGAACAGCGCACCGCTAACTAACTGCAGATTACAATACGGAAATTCATTGTAAAGCCTAATGGTGGTACCAATAAATTTGATTTGAAAATGCAATGCTTTCTTTTTTTTCTTTCATCCATGCTTACCGATCCTTCGCTCGCTCTTATTCATTAGACCAAGATACCTGCAAAATGTTACACAATTCTTTCATAGACACTGTACACACGATATATAAACATTGCATTTATTTAACAACAAAATGAAAGTTACAAAAGAATAATTTAATAATATCTTTATCACCTAGGAATTTACAGGGTGTTCTTCCTTTTTTTTCGTTTTTTTTTCTTTTAATATAATGTATATATAATATAGATATAATGTTTCCTGCGCGAACGTATGTTTGACCGAAAAAAAGAAATGATTTCGTGATTTATCTTTCTTTCCTAATTTTCCCCCATTCGTGTGAATTCATTTAAAACGAAGTAATGGTCGTTTCTCCCGTTTACGCAGAAAATTTTATTAAATGTATATGTGTTCTTTTTGACGCGCTTATCGCGGTACACGTTTATCGCTTTTTTCCGCGGTTAGTCACATTTCTCTTTTTTCCTTATATTTGTTTTTTTTTTGGTTTTAATTATAATCATTATTCCTTCTTTTAGAAAGTGAAATTTTGGCACTTGTGATTACATCTGACTATTAGATAGAATGTAAGGTAGTAATCGAAGAGCTTTCCGGGTCGGCGCCAAATGAAGAAATTGAAATTACGCAACTACGGAAACTCTTCAATTGCATATAAGAATTATACCTAGCAGAAAACTTTAATATACGTAGTATATACTGCCGACACAGCCTTATGTATTCATTTATTCTCCCCCTAATTTTTTCCCCTCAATTTTCATAATTTTTGATCAAGTTATCACATACAGATTTAAAGCCTTGCTTTCACGAAGAACACCGCGATGTCGAAGGAGCGTGTGTGTCCGTATATGTGTGTGTATATATATGTACATAAGTTTTGCGCAGCTCCCTTTGGGTTCGATGACCGACCAGTTAGGATCCCGAATATCAGGAATTTCAGGAGTATCGCTAGGCAACAGAAACCAGTGGGAAAAAATAACTAGTCGACGACTGTTTCGTAAGACTAGAAACAAAAACTGCAAGAGCGTGAGTTTCTCATGGCTTCTCGCTCTAACGTACTTATATCACATTGTCGCCCTTAGGTAGATATTAATAACACGTATAAAATTTCTTCCCCGAGCTTCGCGCGACCTGCTACTACATTCCATTTCTGGCGCCAACAGTTTGCGTAATTTGCCAGGCAAAAAAGGAAAAAAAAGTTTAAGAAAAGAAAAAAAGCAGCGTCTTCGCGCGAGACGAGCGAGTAGAATTCAGCCACTTCAATAGGAACTTTCGTTTGTCCTTCGACATTTCAATGCCGAAGCTCGAAAAAGAATCGAGCAAGACACTGTTTGAAATTTTTCAAAATTATCACGCCTGCACTTTTGTCTTCGTCTGTAAAGAGATTCCAAAGCAAGAGAGGAGGAAGATTCAGCGGAAAGTAAAATAAAAAAAAGAAGATGCGGAGAAGCAAGGAAAGGGAAGGAAAATCAGTTGGAGGCCTCAGGACAAGCCCGGCCTTGGCGTTCTCGACGGCAACGACGACTGCAAGAAGATTTACGAGAAAACGTTGAAATTTCCTATCGATTTGTCCGAATGTATTTTATCGGAATTCCTCTCGAATAATCAGCGAACTCCTGAAGGCTCCCGAATGTGCGAACCACTTGCGGAAAGCATTAATACTACGAAACTTAAAAATCATTAACTCATCCCATCGTTTTTTTTTTCATTTTCTAACATTTTCTCTGGAATTCCCTTAGTGTTTTTATTTAGTTTTTTTTAATTTTGTTCTTCTCTCCAATATTACAGGTGAATTCCTTCATGTATGCTGCAATTACTCTCCGATGACAGATTGCGCTAATGTAAACGAATGCAATTTTCTTATTTAGATTTGATTTTTGATATTCCCGGTCATCCACCTTTTTCCCTTATTGCGATATGTGAGTTAAGCGACCGGACCGAACGTATCTTGTCGATCATTGCGATTCCAAACCAAGTCTCGAACGGCGAGTACGTCGGGCGAAAGTCTTGTCATGAATATTTCATTATATCTCGTGCGTTATCGTATCTTTTCCAATCGCGCTCGGTTTTTTTTTTTAACGAATTCTTGATCGCGAAGAATCAATAACTTAGATGGAAGCCGTTAAAGCTTAAACGTGACGGAATCTTGACTGCTGCGTTTCGGATACCGATATGGGACAAGCCACGTTTCCAGGTTTCGCGACCGCTCGCGTTTGGCAAAAGGAACAAAGCAAGAAAGAAAGCAGGAAGGAAAGGAAAAAAAGAAAAAAGGTAACAAGGAAGACAAAGGAATAATGGCAAATGGTTCTTCGAAGACAATATAAATCTCTGCTCTCTCCGTTGTTCCACTCTTTCGCTCCGCCTGACTGATAATAATCGCTCATTTATCACAAGTTATAAGCGTGCCGTATCAAAAGGACGACGAAGAAGTCGCGTCCGACGTCCCTTCGAGCGCCCGGTCGCCGGGTCGGGCTTCAGCCTCGTAAAAAACTGGACGCTCAAATATTAAAATAGCGTCCAATAAATAATTAGCCTAACTAATATGACTATGATTGCTCGGCTCTGGCTCGCGGTTACGTCGTCGGTTCGAATTTGACGAAGATGCTCGCCAGGTCCTGAGATTCCTTCAGTTTCTGGTAGCTGCGAGCAAAGACCCGTTTTATTCGGCTGAAGACATCCGGATCGTAGACCGACCTTGCCGTGTTAGTGAGATCAAATGGCTCTGCACAGATTCATTTGGCTGTGTTCGCTACCTGCTTTAAAAAAAAGTACTATCAACCTACGGATTCTTACTCACCTTCGATGCAGAGATACTTCCATTGGTGAGGGTCGTTCTTGAAGGAACGAACTCTCCGACACTCCTCAATTCCAACTTTACTTGCCAGTCGCACCGAAATCGCGAACAGACTGAAACTTTTATTTAATCCTATTTTCGTAAATCCCTAGAAAAGGTATTTCAAGTGCTTTGCACTAGCGTGCTTCAGAATGCGATTAACTCACTCGAACGACACGTAGTACTTGAAGAAAGATAAGAGAAGTTCGCCCAAGGATTGGCGGTTCAATGGCAAGGAGCTCATAACGCTGATGTCCAAATCCTCATGAATGTCTATTAGATGAATATCCGTGGACGGGCCAAATTTTCCGTCGTAAAGAGAATGTAGACAGGGTAGAACCGCTGGAGTTACGCCACCTGATATAATATCATTTTTTTAAATTTTACTTACAATCGTCTCTCCGTTATCCGTGTACTTACACTGCAAGAAGTGTATAACCATCAGAACTAGCGAGTAGCTGGAAATTGTCATGTTTTTAGCATCATTGATGTCCTGAAATTGCGCCCATAGTTTGATGACCAACACCAGCGGCCTGACTCTCCAGTCGACTAGAATGCAGGATTTTATTTGGAATCCAAGAGAGCTCGAGGAAAACTTAAACGAATCGTTCTTACCTTGGGAATAGCAGTACAGTAAGTGTGTGTTTCTGATGCCGACTGCGTTATTGCAATTAAGATCAACCTCCAGATTCTGCATGGAATCATGAAACTTGAGAATGGGCACCTTCGCTTGTATCAATTCGAGCTGTTCGATAAAATCTGAAAGATACGATAGTCCCATTATTTTCTCACGGGCGGATTTTCATGAAAAATAGTCTAGTCTTCTCGGTAAGTACCACATTTTTTGAGGCACTTAAGTATCTGTTCGAGATGTCCAATGGCTTCGTTTCTTTGATCCATCTCTGTATGTCTTACTAGAAGACACATGTCCACGTCGCTGTTGTCCGATCCGAAACCGTTCATCGTGGACCCAACGAGAAAGAGTCCGTACTTTGGAAAGGTTGACTGGCAACGAGAAATCATCATAGAGTGAATTTTAATCTTGAATTAAATCAATCGTATCTTTCAGTCTTCTGGCCAACTTACCTTAATATAAATATACAGATACTTCCAAAGCATCATCTTGTTCCTGTAAGTCGTCTCAGTTTGCTGATTGGACATAAACTTCTCCCAGACATCTCGCGACAGATCGTCCCAGTGGGAGCCATTAAGCAGATCTTTAGGGACGTGGGTGACTTGGATAAGGTGCGACCGGGCCAGAAATCTGTCTGGCGCTATGTAGTACCTAGGGAACATACTGTAGTTCGGCAGGAGGACACCGGAGAATCTTCTACCTCTTTGAGCCCTTTGCGGTGGCGGACTGTTCTTGCCTAGAATCAAAGTGCTCTATTCTGTATTTCGCGTATTTACCTTAGGGATATGCTAGGTTCATTCGTAGTGCTTCTCCTACCAGAGTGGTATCGCCTCTTGCCCTGATAATTCTGCACCTGTGATCGTGGTGCCGGGACCGTGCTATGGTAGTAATTGACAGGTCGTTGACTCTGATAAAATTGGTGCGCCGATGCACTAGAAATCAGACCTTGGACGCCTGCGTTAGTGGGCTGGCCATTGTGGTTCGTGCTAGGATGCACTTCGTGCAATCTTCTACGAATAGACAGAAATCATCGTGAAACAAAGAAGTCGAATGCTCAAAGAGAGGGACAAAGGATCAAGTGCAAGAGAATGATAAGGAGCTAGGATTTTGGATAAAATTCGCGTAAATTTCAATGTACCGGTACGCACTTGATGCCTTGCTCGGCCGATGACGCTATGGAGTCTCGCTCGTCTGAACTTTCGGTTTGACTACCGTCGGTCTGGTGTTTGTTAGGCGTTGGCGACCGGGAACTGAAACCGCTGTCACTGTTATACATCTCGTTCTGGGAAAAGGATTCTCTGTAGGTACTCCTTTTACCCGCCTTGTTATTCCAATTAGGCTTTTTTATTGAGCCAGTATTGGCTGGTCTGAAATTTAGATGGGGCGGCGGCATCGTGGGTGCATTGTTGGTAGGACTGAGACGTCTCTGCCAACTAGCACTGGGAGCTCCGCCGCCCTGCATGCTGCTATAGCCTCCGCGTCGCAACGGTGGAATCTCAACGCCCATCAGCTGCAACAGTTCCAGCGGATAGGCCCCTGTCTGCAATTGGAAGCCATCATTAAAACATCAGTTGTTCCTTTGGAATGAATGAAATTTAGAAAACGAGCAGTTATTTTATGTTGAAGCGACTCCAGGACGCTCAATGTAAGCGAGAAACACGCAAGCCGAGATTTATGGCAAAGGACCAAAGGAATTCATGCACGAGGATGAGGATTTCAGAAATCATGCAGGATGAATGAAAATAATTCGCGATACGACACGAAATCAATCGATATGTAATCAAGAAACGTTATCGGATGAAGTGTACTTTGGGCTGTGGATCCTTGTTAGTTTGAACTTCGCCTGGACATCCTTGGATATCTGTAATGACTCAGGAGAGTATCGGTCAGAGTTCTTTCTCGCAGTTAGACGATACGTACCTGCATCAGCCGATGCCCTCTGTGACCCGAATCGTCTGGCACGTATTCGGTTTGGTGCGCACCGCTCGCGTTCCTAGTATGTACCTGGTGCGACTGCGTCGGCGGACACGGCCCGCCAGGTTGCTGTCCGCCCATTATCTGCACCAGCATGTGTGGTGAAAACATAGCGTGATACATAGTCTAAACAAGCGTGCAAATTAATACGCAACAACAACCCACTCTGTCTCGATAATTCCAAAGGTACTTATTGCTTCTCTATTACTTCTCCTTTATTTGATGCTTTGTTTTTTTTTAGAAATTTTGAAAATGACTCGATTGCACGTATCTAGGTTCTATTGAACAATCGCAAAGCTAATCCAGCCGTGACAAAGTCTCAGTGAAGAGTTGTCTACTAGTGGACTTGCATTAAAACTTGCTGTATGACTTCTCCAGCAAAACATTTCAAGACTTTTGTAACAAGAATTATCGAATTATCGAATGATGAGTTTGTGCGTTAGTTGCACGTAATGTTCCAAAAATTGTCAATTTCTGGAGCCTTATTGACGTTCCTAATACATATTAAATATCCACACTTATTGATCGTGCAGAATTTCTTGTCTCTTTGGGATATCACTGAAGAGTGTTACGTTAATTTATAGTTGATGATTAATTGCGAACATTAAAAGGTCCACCCTTCCGCAAGAAATCCCTTATATGGCATGGATTACAATTTATAGAATTCCATCTCCTGAAAACAGATAAACATCATTTAGTATTCTGTCATGTGATGACCAGTGACCATCTTGATGAAATGATTCCACTAGTATTCGCCATGTTGCTTAAGCTCCATAGCCAGAAGTATCTCTTGTAAGATACACTTTCTCAGAGGACTGAATATTTTATATGTAACGTTTCTTGATAAAGCCATACTGTGCAAAGGCAAAGAACTTTAAAGATATTTGACAATGAGGTTATTGTATACTAAATATAAGAGTATCAAAATGATTCCATTTTAATAACTGTAACAACATTTCAATTTAAAATCTGCAATATCCCGAAGGTCCCATGCTCATTTCAAAGTGAAACTGCAAAAGTGGATGCAATTTATTGCTGAAAACCGGCTAAACGAGTAAGATCCAAAACAGCATTAGGTTAAGCCTTACTAGTATATCCATACGTAATAAAGGATCTTCATAAGGAAGTCAAGCTAAACATTCATAATTACAAAGTTCAAGATAATTTAAAGGTAAACTTAGGTAAAGTAAAGGACAAGTTAAAGAAAATCAGTCAAAAATATGAAAAAAGAGGTAGGTGGATACCAGTCAATAAGCAAGCAAGACTTATTGATAAAAACGATCAATATCAAGAAAAAGCCAAGAACAAACAGTCGTAAAGAAAAGCAGCACGCAGCGATATATGCAGAGGACTTTAAAGCAAGCCTAAGATCGAGCAAGAAATGTGAAGCACAAGGAAAATACCTGTTTTCAACAGCACGTATCGACAGTCGCCATGTTGCGGGCATCTATCTCAGCGCGACGGTGGTTCTCGCATAAAGTTTCTTTTCACCTTCGACCGATTTTAATATCGTGACAACCCTTTGGCAATGATTAAAGCGAGAACCAACGATATGATACTACACCTTGGATAAACCAAATTTAATTCGATTCTTTCTAGAAATCGCTTATTCGTCCTGAACCTCGGACCTACTAGATCGCTTCGCCACTAGATACACCGCTTGATTATTTCAAACGACTTTTTCGATTTTGCGAGATTGGATCTTCTACCTATCGTTCGTTTATTCATTCGAAATTTTGAATTATGTATATCGCGTCATCGACGTTTTTGTGATTCTTGTCATCATATTTCGTATTACATGCTGAGAGATGTCTCTACAAGATTTTTCTACCATCGTGTTATCAACTGAGCATTATCATATTTTAACCGTAGTAAATTTAATCATTCACATTCCTTGCATATGTTGAACCTTAATATGCTACTGCATTATTTCAATAAACGAGTCTTTTTGTGAACATTGCTGTACGTATAATTCTTTTCTAATTCAAAAATGAATCAGAAACACTCGACGTGGCGTTGATAGTTCATGCAGTTTGCGACGTTTTGCTTCAAGATGGCACCTATAGTTTTCTTCCTCCAGTTGACAACGGCTGTGTCCAGTATGGCGATTGTTTTTCAATTTCAAAGCTGATCATGGCGTTCACCCTGTGGACGTTGTTCGAGGCGACCCTTCTGTGTCTGAACGCCGTGTGCGTTTTACACGAGGAACGCTTCTTGGTGAAAAGTAAGTCAGACAGAAACTATTCTTGATCTCCTGTTTGGAAGATCTTACATATCCTGGTGTATCGTGTACTCTACGGACTGAGCAATGATGTGGCCAGCTATGACGTAGCTCTCCACCTCTTACATAGACCTTCTATTAAACACTCGTTACTTTGTACATAACGACTACTTGAAATACGGTTGGTTCACGTTCAGCTCAAAGTCCTTGTGTGTAATTAATTCAAAATGCCTGTCATGTCTATTGATTAGCAGCCACGTTGACCCACGTGTTTCATTCTGTCATTAAATACTGTATTTGTTTTTAGTGGGATGGGGAGCACAGCAAAATATCCAAGGATTTGGAGAATCACCAACCATCAAGTCACAGATGCTCAACCTGGTGCGCTCAATCAGAACAGTAGCAAGGTGTAGGTATTTTTCAATAAAATTGATACTACTTTATATATGGAACACACGTAGTAATAAACTCGTTTCCTTACAGTTCCTTTGATATTTCTCAACATACTGACCATCATAGTGAAGCTGGTGCTGGGATAACTAACCAAAAGTGAAGTAAAAGTGAGAGAATGTGATAAATGCGTGCAAACTGAATCGTGTAAAAAGGTGTAAGTGGGACTGTCTGATATAGAATTTTTACAGTAAATAAAGTTTGACGTTTAACTAGCATCCGCTTCTCAGTTGCGTTCTAAAAGATGAGCGTCAGGATCGACACAAAATTCATAAGGCAATTACGGCCCGTATGACCGTGTAAGAGTATTCGCTCTCGGGATCCTTTCCCACAATAAAACGATCTTACGAAATCGAGTGCTTGATCCCGCTTTCGAGCAATCGCCGGCCGCATCTTACTTTCGTACCGCTAACCAAATCGGCCCGATGACTTCATCCTCTCGTGAGAAAACTCTCACAGTTTCCACCTCGCGGCGAAATCCATTCGTTCGATCCTGTTCAGTTTCCAAAAATCCCAGAACACATGTCCTTATTCTAGTTGCAGTACACGGCCGGCCGCTTGATCCTCTACGGAATGCAGGCGCGATGCGCTGACCGATGCGTTCAATAATTATCGAGTGGCGTCTCTTATGGGAACAGAAATTATGAGGCAAGCAACATCACTGCCGACTGGAATTACGATCTCCTTTACTGGAGCACCGAGTCGCGTAGATGCAACCAGATGCAACCCAGCCCGTCTTGCGCAACAACTCGTTTGATTTACCGCCGTTGCTGTTAGTCCATTGAGCTAACCTTTTTTTTTTCTTCTTACGTTCTTCATTATTTCCTTTTTCGTTACTTAATAATACAGGTCCCATATATTCACAATTAACGTGGTTCGCTCTACCAAGATGATCTGGACGGACAATCTCGAAGATTATGGTTAATTAGGGTAACGTAATACAGGTAGGTTAGGTTACTGGGAATTTCTGCGAGGCTGATTGTGAGTCGCGTTCGCACGCGTCACAGCTTTTGTGCTTTCTCTCACTAGGGACTTAACGCAGATTCATTTCTTTTCACTCGGCATAATCGTTTCTACTTCTTGAGTTTCCGCAAGATTGTCTAAAGTCTTATTTTCAAAAGGCGACATCGAAGCGCCGTAGTTTCAAACTGGGCAGCAATTTGAGTCTGCTCAACTCAATGACTTCATTTATACGTAAGAGAATATTGTCACTCGTCATTTCTTAATTACACGTCCCTTGCGACACGACTCGTTACCCAATTGGAACATCCCGGTGGACAGATCTTTTGACTCTTGCAATGTCGAAATTAAAATGAAAAAAAAATACATCTTTCCAGAGTATTCGCATATCCCGTCAATGAATAACAGCTTGATTGGATGCCTAACTCAAGGACTAATGAAGTCGACTTAATTCGGAAGGTGGATCAAATTGAGGGGGAGACTCTCCTCTGTGAGCAGCACCTTAACGGTCAGTGAATTTACGTCATGTCCGAGGAGTTCGTGCCCCCGGGGCCAGAGAGCTCGCGCGATTGCCAGTTCGAGTGAAAGGAGAAAGGCACGGAGGCCTCTCGAAAAAAATAGGCTCCGGCTGAGGAGTGAAAGAATAAAAAAACCGAATAAAAGAAATACAAGTCAAGGAATGAAATAAAAGTTTCGACGAGGGTCGGGAGGTCAGCCGATGATGAGCCTCTTGGGAAAAAGAAATCGTGACGTCATTGGAAGAATGTTCAATTAAGCCAGTTGACGAAAGTATAGCTTGGTGACAAAGTGAAATTCACAAAAGAGACAGAGACGGAATTTTAACGGTGGCGACGTTCTTTTTTTTTATTTTTTTCTACAAAAAAAGCCTTTATACAAATACAAAAGTTTGCGGTGTTACAAGTAAGGTAGGTAATTGTTACAAAGGTAGAAAAATAGTGTATTCGTGTGTGATGTGTAGTTGTCTTTGCATGGGGCCAGTCGCACACTCTTCGACTGGGCCCAGTCGCTCTACCCGTCCCTTCCTGGAGCCGCGACGCCGTCCACAGATGCGCCCTGCTCGATTGACGCTCCCGGGAAGATTCGGATGGAGGTTCCCTATTCTCTGGTGTCTTTAGTGTAACCTGTATTTACAAGGCGCCATGGCGCAAATCACGTATTCTCCTTCCTCTTGGCTCTCCTTCCATCAACCCACCATATTCAATGGCTGATACATTGACATCCTCGACTCTAGCTCTTGATAGGAGAAAATATAGAAAATCCCTTCGTCTCATCCTTCCGACACTTTCGTCCAGCAGTCGGTACGACCTCGCGCTCTCGGCACACTGACCGGCCCTGGCCTGCCCCAGCTACGACTGTCTGATCTGCGACAGGCCAGTTCAGGGCATATCCGATCCTCGTTCAGAGATCCTCTCTCGATGGGTCCTTAAGGTTAGTCCTTGGTCATCGGGAGGGAATCGAGGCTAAGGTCCACCTTGTGCCCGGACGCCTCTCTACCGTTTAGAACGGAACACCGTAGCTGCCGGAGGGCTTGCTAGGTGCACCGTAGCTTCCACTGGGCCCACTAGGATAGCCACCACTGGGTCCACTCGGGTAGCCACCAGGTCCTTGGCTGATCTGATTGAATTGAGCGACTTGGATGGCCTGACGAATGCCCTCGAGGTCAATTCCAACGACTCTTGTCTGGTATCCAGGAACACCATAAGACGAGCTTGGTACTCCGTACTGCGAGGATGGGGCACCGTAGCTGGAGCTTGGTGCGTATCCAGATCCTCCGAATCCACCGCTCTGCTGGGACTGGAGTTCTTCCTTGAGGAGAATTTGTCTGATCTGTTCCAACAGCGCACCGTCCACGGAGGCACCCTCGTTGGTCTGATAACCAGCCGAGACCTGAGTGTATCCACCACCGCCACCTCCAACGGAGAAACCACCGATGCTCGAGCTACCGCCAAAGCTGGGTCTGTTGTAGTTGTAGCCCGAGGAAATTGGAGGCTCTGCCACGGCCAGGCTGGCTAGGCCGACTACCATACACTGCAAATCAAAATGATTCCTCGTACAGATGGATGATCCCGTTACTATGGTAAATGCTTATCATAAATACTGATACTAGCAGGAACGATCATAAAGTAATAGTAATTTAATAGATTTCAAGCCCAAACACTCCACAGGAATAAATCTCTCACCGGAACTGTAGAAACTATAGAGAAAATGCTAAATCCACTTGGACTCGAAATTCTTACCGCGATCAGAGGATTCATGTCGGCTTCTACGATGCCGCGAGGTTCTGTGACTCTGTGGTAGGTGCACCGGGGCCTTTATATATCCCGTGGGTGAAGCAGGGGGCTCGTGGGGACCTGAAGAAGAGACGGGGGTCGAGTGAGAGTAATTCGATTCTACTCGGATACTCGCGACGCTCTTTTTTTCATTCTTTCTTTCTCTCTTTCTCTCTTTCTCTCTCTCTCTCTCTCTCTCTCTCTCTCTCTCTCTCTCTCTCTCTCTCTCTCTCTCTCTCTCTCTC
>JAYRCB010000642.1:190268-209612 GCA_036026315.1 Trachelus stipa | reverse complement strand
TCTCTCTCTCTCTCTCTCTCTCTCTCTCTCTCTCTCTCTCTCTCTCTCTCTCTCTCTCTCTCTCTCTCTCTCTCAGCCTAACTCCTCCACAACCATTTCTCGATAGTTAATCTCATTCGCGATTCGGACGACCTTACTCTTGCGACACGAATCCTCTCGACAAGTGCCTCTTCGGTAATTCGACTCTTTGGCTCTTCAGGCTGCGTTAGCGTCCTAGACCTAGTCGCATTGTTGCTCGAGTATCCTAAGACAACCACCTCCACCTCCACCTCCATAAGGAGTAATGTCTTTCGTAGTTTCGCAACTTTCGATCGATTACGAGCGCCTCGAATACCATTAAAATTCTCTCTCTTCCTCTCTATCTCTCTCTTGTGCATGGTGTTGCCCTATAGGCTCATCGGACGCAATCATAGATTTTACAAAGAGATTGGTACTCGATTCGCGTACGTACCAAGACTGTACAATTTGTCAGTGAGAAATTTTACCTACGAACTTCCGTTTCACGACTTGATAATTTTTTTCTCATTTTCATAATCAACGATATTCATCCAGAGTAACTTCAACAGCTTGTTCTCTTGTCTGATGCATCATCAGCGAGAGTGATCTGTGCATTTTCGTAATCGCCTTTTGTCCCTCGCCGTTGAAAATGCGCGTTCTAATTACTTTTTACGTTGCTGCGCTACATCATGCTTCTGTTTTCTCATGCTACCCGGTAGATCGGCCAGGAAGACAAACCGCATTTTATAGTCACTGTGACTCTTCCGTGGCGAGAGATACACCAGTGCCCGTGTGTTCTCCGTGCCAGTTACTGCTGACCGAACGAACGATAGTGAAACCGCTTTCTTCTCTCGTGTTCTTCCCTTCTTCTTTTGCTTTTGCTTTTACCTTGAAAAATCTTTTCTCTACTGAAATTATTAATTCTGTCCTCAGGTCTTAAACGGAGCACACGTGAGTCCAGAGGAAGAAAACAAGTTTGGAGACTTGGCTGAGGCTGTCGCTGTCGCTTAAATCATCACGAATATCAAGTCGACGAGTGTGAGGCGCCTCAGTGATTTATGCTCGACTACCGTAAGCTGCTTGGCTTTACGAAATTGTCCTATTTGAAGAATCGTTTTTGACACAATTTTTCTATTTCGTAGAAAGTGTGCTATGAAGAGTCCATCGACTGCCTTGCCGTTATTGATAAACCTTATAAAAGAGGGACAGGTCAAGAAAGTAAAAATGAAGTTGAGAGGTCGGAAGGAGCGTCGTAAACCTCTGAACTCGTCCCATGAGTATGCTAATGCGATGTCCATAGTATAGTCAATATTTGACATAGCGCCTATTAGGTAACTTTAATTTAAACGCCTATTAACGTACAGGATCCTGCACCAGCTACCCGAAAAATTGTCTTGGATCAAAAGTAAAAACAAGGCGCGTCTATTTTCTCTGTTTATAAATTAAAAAAGAGTCCCAGGAGGCTGCGTCTTTCATTCCGGCGCGTGTTGCGCAGTCAGCAGTTGATTATTCTTCGATGTGTTTAACATTTGCTGGCAGCTCGAGCATCTGCACAACGGTGACAAACATGACCGATGAAAGAGGATGACTTCAGTCCTCATTTAACCATTTATTAGTCTCTTACTCTCATAACGAGTTTCAGCTAGAAGTACATGCTGCCGTTGCGCAACGTCGGTGCAAGGTTCTTACGGGAAACGTATTACGTTCCGAAGAAGTAGAAGGTCTCTTGCTCAAGACAATAATTCGGCGAGTCCGGCGTCCAGACGAATTGACCTCGTTCGACGATCCAGGACAATACTCCATGCTGCATCTCGAGTGGGAACTTTGCGGTGCTCCGTGAAGTCGTCCTTGTTCCGTTTCTTCGATTCGGCGTCTTCCTTCTTTCATCCGGGCACCCTGCATACAGATGCAGTTCCACGTTTATAGAAACGTGGAACCATCGAGTTTGCCCACGCGTGGACCATGGACGTGAACGCAAAAGCGATCTCGTGCTACGTGGCGTCGGGACGCATGCACGGAACTGAAAGCATAACTCCTTTGGATGTTATATGGATGTGAAGTGACTTCTGGAGCGTCCCGTACATCTTCCCATGTAATTATCGTGGCAGCTTGTGAAAACTGGAGAAACTCTTCCGGTTAGGTAAAACAGCACCAGCTGACTCCTCTCATCTTACCTTGTAAATACCTGGATGCTACATAGAAGTACCTGGACGCGCGTCACAGTTCCGACAGTCATTCTAAATTCTCGACTAGGCGCAATCATTATCGAGCACCCGTTAATCACTTTATAGGTAAACAAGTATACTATTTTGAATACGGTGACGTCCCTTTCTCAAAGTTCGCAAAACGGTCCAAGAGTTTGGCTCTTACTCATTGGGCAACGTCCACGCGCTTCTTGTCGCAACACTCGCGTCTAATTCCACAAGTCCGCATTCCCACCTAATCTTCGACCGAGGATTGCACCTGGTTTCACCAAAGCCTGTGGCCTTTCCGTTTGCGCCAGTGGCGTCAACGTCTTCAGGCACCTGCTGCTTCCTTTCCACAGTTTTGCCTACTTAATTTTCCTCGAATCACGCGAATTTCATCTCACAGCCATTCGCGTCGTCCGAGACGAGATAAGACTGGGCATTATTCTCGATAATTAGAAAACTCACACGAGATACCACTTGACGTAGAATAATCACGTTACGTCCCTGGCCAACTACCTTCACAATATTTACAAGCATTTGTTGCCCACTCCACGTCTCTCAATCCCACATTCGTCTAAAATCCAATACTTTCCTTTCGTTATAAAATCCACGGTACGCGAGGACCCAGACTCATCCCCCCAACTCTCTCGGCTCGTTAAACCTGGACTATTGTATAGCGTTCCTAAATTTCGTAGGCTCGCTCAGCACTGTTCTAGTACAATAAATATGCAATCCGACGAAAAGAAAAGAAGTTCAACGTATTCGATCTCAACACGGAGTCATGTCACTTCCGGACGTTCTTTATCGGCGCTTTCTTCGAGACACCGATGAACTTTCTTCAGGTCAGCTATGCCCACGCTCGAGTTTCTCTCGACTCATCCTCAAGTTCTTTCTTTTAACCTACCATGGTACTTCCGCAGCTGGACTTCCTGGACTCTTGAACATCTTCACCAGGTGGCGAAGCCTACGGAGGAATCGAGATGAGCAAGACGACCCATTGAAAATCGATCAATCGCTCGGCTCGCAGCGACAATCTCCAGGAAAGGTAAAATCGTCGAGGATGATCGTTACCAGAGGACGATTCGTGACCCGGTCGCTCTCACGCTGTTCACTTCCGCCAGTGAAAGGTGCATACGCGCAAGTACGTGTACAAGTACCTCTGTCAGTATGGGAAGATTCAGCTGCTAATGTAAGGCTGGAGGTAGTGGGATCTTCTGGACGGTCAGAAGGGGCTGGAAGGGGCCAGAGGGGCCTCATGCCCTTTAAGCGACCAGTCGACGCATCGGCGATGCGCCGTTATAACGGGCGACTCTAGAAAGAGCTGCTGCAGCGGCTATGGACGTCTGGACGCCAATGCGCCGAGAGCAGCTGTGCTTTCTTCCACTGGTTCTTCTGGAAGGACGAGACGAGATTGCTTATATAATTATTGCGGGCTGTACGTGCTGCTCTGGGATATTCAGCAACCTACTGAGTCTTCAGGTTTCTCCGAGCGATTCCTAAAAATCCACTATTGCGTGAGAATGTATGACATTATGTTAATTGACGTTATGAGGATGGCCTTGATTCCGCGGGTCCACCGTTTGACAAATAGCCTTCCATGTTGAATTTTATAACGACCTTGATATCTCGCCTTGGAACGGGAATTTAGAATCCCGATCAAAACTATAGTAGATTCGCCTTAGCTCTGCGAGAACAAAAACGAAATCGGGAAGCCATAGACCGGCATATGCGCGTCACGGATAGTTTTGTAATTCTAATTGACTGAATTTCTAAACCAATCTGTTTTCGAGGCAATTTCGATGCCAAGACATGGTTTTACTGACGACACTCGCTGCTCGACACTGGCGCAACTCTTGGCCAATTTCCAGGCTCGTCGTTTTCATCACGTCACTTGAGAAAAGGAACGATCCTCCCTTAATGTTCGCTAGCGAACTATTACGTATCCAGATTGGCTCGTTACTCCTGATCCTGACTCAATATTTCCTATACGGAGTTGGAATTTACTGAGCGGCCTGTAGAATGTAAGGGGGGGGGGGGGGGACGTGAAGTAGAGAAAAGGCCAAGAGAAATTAGCGTGGCGTAAACCGACTCGCCGTTGCAATTGTGCACTTTCATCTCGCATCAGTCACTTTCCTCCAGACCTCAGCGTCCTTCGAACCTGCGCAGCTGGACTCTGGGCCTCCAGTCCTGGTCTCATCCTCAGGGCGTAGAACGTGTCTCAAGAATTCAGAATCACCAGAAATTCAATGCAGAAGCAAAGTTTCCCGGCTCTGCTTCCCAGAAACGATAACACGGAAAAAAAAAGTATTGAAAGGAAAAAAATAATAAGATAGTTGCTAATCAGACTCCGTTTAATTAGTGATAAGACTCAGACTAAAAATGGCAAAGTCAACATCGGGGAGTACTTCGAATTTATTGCACGTGTATCCATAGTACGATTCACAGGCTCAACAATTATTGGCAAAACATTCTCTATTAATATTTAATAGAGATTCTTTGGTCGTTACAGCATTCAGGGGGCAGGCCAGTCGGTAGTTGCGTCATCACATGCGGCAATTAGCAATACTAGGCAACGGTTTCATCTTGCACTGTCTCGTCCATCCCGGCCAGGCTTTGAATCCTTCCGTGTTGAAGATCTTCTTGGCGCAACCAATGTCATCCCGAATGTCGTCGTTCAGAAGATCCTCGCACTTCAGGTTGCAAGCTCCTCCCCTCCTGCCCCTCGCGCACCACCGGGAACTGTTGATTTGGAAGATCCCATAACTGTAGCTGGATGCTGTCTTTGGTCCACTAACCAGCTGCGTGTTTAAATTGCTCTCACTTTGCATCAGACAGACCCAGTTGCTGATCAGACTTCGTGAAATTCTCGCAGATTGTAATTCCTGCACTGCATCGCAGACGGTTAACACTCGCGACTCAGCATCCCACGCCAGCGACAAGCAATAGAGAGCCAATAGGATGCACCACCTCATTCTTCAAACGATTAACGAATTCTCAGCGATTACCAATTTCACGATATTCTTGCAGGAACTGCTGGCCCGAGCAGCTAGCAACTGTCGGCTGAACTATGCCGAGAAGTCACTTTGAGTTCTGGATTGTTATTCGCAATAGTCAACGGCGAATCGCGGAGACGGTTGATGAGCTTGAACTTGACTGTAGAATGATTATCTCGCTTGGGGGCGGGGCACTCTGCTGGCTGTTTTGCATTTCTGCGATACGCGCGTCCCATGGGAAAGCCGTTACTGATTAGTCAATCATCTACGTTTCAATCTGGTCTGCTCCTTCGGCTGGTGATCTACCAGAAGCTAAAGAAAAACTTGTGCTGTGCTAATGCTTTTCATTTATTGGACGTTATTAACCAGAATGCAGTTTCTTCAGACCGGAGAAGGCACGGTATATCACATTTATTTATAACAATAAAGTCTGTATAAAATATACATTAGGCATTAGAACTTAGAAATATTTTCTTTCGAGACTGTCGAATGCTTATACATATACGTACGCACGCATGATATATATATACATTGTATATTTATTGATAATGTCTAGTTCATTTTTAAATTATTTTCACAGCGAGTGTACTCTTAGAATTCTTACGTCAATAGGAATAGGAAGAAGTGCTTCTGGCAATTCACCAGGAGTTTCGAGGTATCTCTATGGAAGAATTTAATTGATTTTCGCTTATCCAGCTGGATTCGTAATCTTTTCTCTTCTTGTTTTCGCAAACTGAAGATACTCAGGATGGGCGTAAATTAAATTGGCAAGTTGCACGGTGCCGGCGTAAGTGTCGGCCCTGGTTCCCTTGCACATCGATAGTTGGGCACTTGGAAGCCTCTCGTCGCACTCTACCTCGTGAAACACGTGGACGAGCTGCGTGTCCGCAGCCCTAAAGACGTTTAGGTCGGACTTAACAATTTTCTCATAGAGGTCGACGTCTTCCTTGCCCCAACCAAGAATCGACAGATCGAATCCACCTACGGTCAAGTAATCCGCCTTGAAGAGAGAAACTATTCCAAAGCCGAATTGACGCCAGTAACCGAAAGTCTCATCGACAACGAACGTCTCCTGGCGAGGACTCGACTCGCTCAATACCACCCTGGGATCAAACTGACTGTAGACCACTGGGAAGTACACCCTACGACCCTGGACAGTGTTCAAGCGTATCCTGAGCAAGGCGTCCCTGGCAAAGGCAATGTCCACGTCTATAAAGAAGAGTAGATCCTCGTCCTGGAGGGCGGTTACTCCCTGATGAAGGGCTTTGGCTCTTGAGAATTCCCCAGAACCATGCAGCACTTCTATGACGGCGCTAGGATGCCGATATTTTAAATCTTGAACGAGGGAGAGACTCTTGTTGAAGGAATTTCCGGTTCCCTCGGGATAGAGGATCAGCAGAAGCTGCGTCCTCTCGTTGTTACGCAAGCAGACGTCCTCGTAGTTATTCAGGAACCTTTGGAAGGCTTCGTAGCGACCCAAAAGTGGAAGAACGAAGTGAATCGTCTTCCTGAGTATTGGATCAGAGTCCTGGTAACCATTGAAGTTCAAATTGAGGAAACCTCCGCGCAAGATATTCTTAAGAGATTTTTCATTGGCGCGCTGCTGGCTGACGTCCACCTCCTGCAGGTCCTCAACCTCCCGGATCTCCAGTCCTGCAAGGTAAATGACTCGTGAAATCATTCTCGATCTTTATCATTCCCCGTCGAAGGGACGGTTCGGTGCCTTCACGTTTCTAGCCATCCGAAACCTTTTGAGTTTGGTGTCATTTATAATAATGCGAGACTCGTGATTGTTTCCTGTTCCTCGTCATCACATTGCGACTACGTTCATCCGCTTCCTTCGGATAATGACTGGTACAACGCTTACTCAAAAAACTTGATCTCGATCTTAAAATTACCTGTAAAGTGCTGGTGCAGATAAACGTGTCTCCTGACCGGAAGCGTGACCTTTCTACCCCGGTACTTCCGGTAGACCAAGAGCAGGTCCAGGATCGTATCGGCACCGAAGGCGTCGACTCTCCTGTAGCCATAGAGGGCCGACCTCTCCTCGACGACCCGACCTCGTTGCCTGGAGCAGGCATTAATGGAGGCCATCACTTCCCTCGTGATGTCCTCCAGGCCTTCCTTCACGTCGCTGTGCATCCTTCGCCTTGGATTAGAGTCGGCCAGACTGTACTCTGACCTCGATAGGAAATCCCAGGGAACAATTTCTTTGGCGTTTCTGGGCTTGAATGCTCTCAGTCCTGCCGGAACACCTGGACACAATAGTGAAAAGGTACAGAGCGAGATCTCCACAGCATCCGACTGCGCTGTGCCGGTGCTAATTCAGCCGTATAAGCATATAAAATTATTTGCATTATAACCGGCGGTAACCACGTGTAAACAACGATTGATCAAATTGACCATGACTCTTGATTGTGCGAGAACGAAATGATCAAAATCTGGCCGGACGAAATAGAGCGTGTCGCGTGACATGTCGCGCTCCCATCGTAACTCCTCGTAATTCGCTGTAACTGATCGTGGAGTCGGGTTCCTGGCCAGCTACCTCGAGCTAATCTTGCTAAGTGGTTCTTCGACCGGACGCCAAAGCGTTTGGACAACATATTTGTACGTAGGATTATCCACTGAGAAATTAATAGTAGACATTTTTATACGAAAAAAAACAAGTTTGAATTACAAAGTATTAGTTCCGTTCAATTGCTCCTAACTCCCTGAGGAACTTTCTTACCGAGCATTAGAGTGTCCCCGAGGTAATCTTCAGAACTTGACTTGATCGGGAAAAGTGGCACGTCCTTCGCGAGGATGTAATCCTGTAAGTGATCCATACCGATGTCCAGCTGCTTGGCCATCGTCTGTATATCTCGATGCAGCTGCACTCGCTCGTGCTGCAATTCCTGAATCCGTAGCTCCTGAAAAAGAGAATCACCCGAGATTAAGATTAAAATAAAAAAATACTCCAAAAGCATCCCACGAGATGGACCAATTGGAAACTCACCCTCATGTAATTGTGCAGTCGATACATGTGAGGTGGGCTCTTAACAGGGTGTAACGTGATGGCACGATGCACTTCCTTCCTTTTGAGATTTCCGGTGAAGGCCTGATCGCCACTGCTGTTATGGTAGAGAATAGACTGCATCTGCAACACGATGATGAGCGAACCACCAGCATTACTGGATTCGTTAGGGTTAAACTGCGAGCTTCCTGCTCGCAGCTGCAGCTGAGATCGGCACGAAATTAAATGGATCTCCACCCATTTCTTCAGCGTCTCATTCATCCTCCCTATTGACTGGCATCCTTGGTCCACGAGACCAGTCAGGAGATACGGATTTACTCGGTGCTTACTCACTGGGTTAGCAGGCTACAATTCATTTGTGCCTAACAACCAACATCCTCATCTCAACTCTACATTCTATCTTATGAGCTCTGCCGATGATAGCTCCGTACGTGGACCCACTCGTATGACAGGAGGCTCCTTCATTGGCTGCGGTGCCTCCACGCACCGCTATTCTACCAATTGATCAAGAGACTCCTACACTCTACTACTTTATACTTTAGAATGACAATTTGCAGTCTATCCCTGCAAATTTTATTCCCAATAATGATGCACCCATAGATAAGTCCTACGTGTTGTATCCACCGTTTTGAGGTAGGATCTTGCCAAGTAGTGTTCGATGTGAAATTATTCGGCAACAATGATAATTTTTTAATGACTGTGCGACCTTTTTTCACACCAGAGATGTTTCTACTCGACATTGCAATTAATCGCGAGGCATGCATCTACGAGGTAGTATTTATTTTTCCAGCGTTCCTTACGCCTCGCCCTAAACTAATGAAAGTCGCCTGAAAGGCTGAGATACGTCGTATGTATCTGGCTTGGATCGACGCAATGTTTGTAAGGTTTAACGTTTTAATTCTATCCTCTGTTAGCCTAAGAAAACTCGTTCCGAGTTGCTGTACATAGATACAAATAAGAGAGAGAGGGAGACCACAGTGTGTACGCACCTTAATTCCGGACAGCATTTGTTATACGTGCTCTCCTGTGCCGTGTATAGGGTCCTAATAAAGTGTATATCGTCTCATGTACTGACTAATACACATGTAGCGACGCCATGTGTCTGGGATAGAAATAGAGTTTGACGTTCGAAGCGACTAAGAACGAATAGATCCATGGGAGGATGGACCATCTTTCCACGTGGACGATTCCTCGAGATGAAGAAGATCCAAGTGGGTCTGCGTAATGGGATGCGATTAGGCAGATCAACTGCCACAACGTAAAAGAATTTCAAGAAATATATCCGCTGCTAATCTCTGGTTATTGATATCTCCCGTCTAGTGTCAGATATCGACGAGGCTTTGATTTTCGGTTAACTGCGGTACGTCGACCCTTCCTTTTATCTACTCGCACGGTTACGTTTTCCAGACTCTACGTTGCTACTGTCAATGTAAACTCTCCTTAAGTTCCCCGAAGTTCCCTGCTTCGTGGATGACGCAGTGCCTCAATGATTTATTCGACAAGACTTTATCGCTCGCTAGAGCGTGCTAAAATTGCACAAAGGAGCCATTCACTGCTCGGAAGACACTGCGGATTTATGTATTTAAGGAATCGGTTGTATAAAGTCCAATTCAATCGGGGCGTCCAATTCGATGGAATCGATTAGAGGTTTTGGTTTTCCTGGCGTGTCTCTTCCCAGTTAGTCCCGATAATCCCCAGTAGCCGGAAAGCCGTTGAATTAATTAGGGTGACGCAATTAGAAGAGAATTCGAGGGGGACATCTGCTCGTGGCTCTATCCCTCTCCCTCTCCCTCTCTCTCTCTCTCTCTCTCTATGTACCATATCCCGTGGGAATGGTTTTGCCGACTTTCTGCCCGACAAACGTCTCGAGCTTCGCGTTGAACTCTTTAAACGATTCTCCGGTAAAGTTTGACCAGCCAATGACACTTTACGATAATACTGTTGGAGCTGTGCCAATCGCGCAATCCGACTGTTCACTCGTGGCTCGTATTAACACGGGGTATATTATACGAGATCAGACTTTTTACGTTAGACTGTAAACGCGCCGAGTCAATAGACGAATGATAAGAGGGAAACGTGTAAATATTCACCTCGTAGCTCCAAGTGCATGGGATCCCAGCATACTTTTGCACGCAGCGACCCAGCTCCACGTCCTCGTGAGTCGTGTAGAGATTCTTGAGGCAGTACTTGATATGGGGAACGATCCTCTTGAGGGTTTCGCGCGACATCACGACACCCGGACCACCCATGCAAAAGTTCTCGTCGTACTCGAGGGAGAGCAGTCCGAATTCCTCGGAATTCCCTCGGCCGGCCTGTCCTATGTATCTGGCGCGTCTCGAGTCCACGGAACGCAGCAGACGTTCCAGCCGGTCGGTTCTGACGTAGACGTCGTCGTCGGCCCTGAGGAACCACTCGAATTTCTCCCCAAAATGCTGCCACATGTATTGGAGCATCAGGAAGGACTTCTTTTGGGGTGGGTACCTGTCGTCGACTTTCGGAAGCGGCACCAGGGGCAATTCTGGGCAGGTTTCCGGGACTGTCGAGGACTCCGAGGAGAAGAATGCTATTCTTCCTGGTAGGCTCGATCCCCAGGTCTCGTAGACGGCCTTGGCGCGCGTGTCCAGGTACTTTTGGGCTGTCATCACTCCAACGAACACGAGGCTCGAGGCTGAACCGTTGATGCTGTCGGACTCCCGGAGATCGACCGGACCTGGATTGGAGCTTCCCGTGGACAGAATGGTCCTGGAGGAGTTTACGTGGGACCCAAGAAGCGGCGAGGTGCTCGAACGATAGTTTACGAGAATCAGGCCCAATACGAGGCCCGCGCCAAGGCCCACGAAGCCACTGGCCAAACCACGTCGCTTGCGCATCACTGGATACTCCGTCAGCTGGCCCATTGATGCTCTCCCGGCGTGACCGGGTAGCCCGCGGGACTCATGGCTCCTCCAGTGCCAGGCCCCGAATCCCTGAGACCCAAAGTATGCCGGACTCTCAGGAACATCGATTCGCCAGCTCGTATCGAGCGCTGTTCCTCGCCGATTTCTGCTGCTTTTTTTTCCCTTACTCCTGTTTGCTTTTCTTGGAAGCCGATTGTCTTCGGGAGGCTTTACGCACCACAAAGATCCTCGAGAAGAGGGGGATGCTTCATCTCAGCGACGACGGAGCGAGGCGTCTCGTGGAGAAGTCTACAGGCATGCAGTTCGTAATACTTTGCTGGATTTCTACGAACGGCTGCGTCTTCTCGACACACGCGGACGCAGCATCCCGGAAGATCTAAGCGGTTCAGCCTGGATTCTCCAGGATTTATCCTAACAAAGAAGAGTCCGCTGGAGCCAAATTCAGGATTGTGGAAACTTGTCCTGTCATCGTCTTACTTTTCTCTGGTATATCGCTACGCCAGTCTCTTTCCAAGAAGATGCTGCCTTCCAGGAGACGCAGGCAGCCTCCCCACGCGAAGATCCCTGAGAAAATAAAGAAACGAAAATTCGGTTGACGTTCGGAAACATGTGGCATCCCTTCTCCCTTTACTCAGGAAAGCCAAAGGATCTGCCATAAAATAAATTGAAATTCAACGGTACATCGTCGATTCTCCTGTTATCTACTTTGGTACGTATAGCTACACAAAAGGAAATACATTTTGACACAGTGACAGTATGAGACACGTAATTCGCGTAAGAATTCGTTGACTGGGCACACGTGCGACCTTGATTGACGAGGCCACAAGAATTTATAACCGTTAACGAATCAACGAAATCTACATTAATCATTGGTTATGATAATTGATAAGGTGCGACACTTATCGATCTAGTGACTAAATTCCAGTCCATTAACCTTCGAGAATTCGCTGCGCGCTCTGCGGATTCCTTGATTCACCTTTGACTGAACCAGGAGAATCGGCGCAGTGATGCTGGTTAGGCCGCGTGGAATTGCAACGGTACATTCTGCAGCGCGGAATTGCAACGCGGGAAACAGTAAATTGCATTACCGTAGTCGGTCAAGGAAGGAGACCACCAAACAATGATCTCGCACTGCGCGATACGCCAATACTTTTCAAACTACATTCGATTCGTTCTGCTATGTTTGCTCCCATAATTCTCACGAACGCGTGACGTGTCAATTTCTTGCTAGTTCTTTTACCTCATGAATTTATCATTTTATATCTTTTTTTTTGGCCGGTTTCGCAATTTATGCGAGTCGCGCGCACGTTATTTTAGATTTTCACAAGCGAGACGACCGAGCGACCACTGGAAGCATATAATCGAGAAACCGGTTCTTCACGAATTTGACGCACGTTTTGTACACACACCGCGTCTAGGAAATCGCGATTTGCATTTCAGTTTAAACGGAACCGTACAAAGTGTTAACGACGCAAACTGATATCTTTGTCGTTTTAAGTATTTTTAACCGAACCAAAGAGACGTCACTGTCATCTCCTACCGATCCCATTCGCCCTGAATATTCAGAATCTTGGTCCATAATTTTTCTCTTGCTATTCCAAGTAGAAGATTTAACAGAGGAAACTGCGAAAAATCTGCAACGCTTCGGTCACAGCTGATCTGGCTACAGATCGTTCCCACGTTATATAGGTAGAACGGTTAGGATCCCGTTTAAAGAAGCTGAAGCTTCGTTCACAGCGCGATTAGGCACAGGGCCAGAATGAGATAAGAGAGGAGGAGGAAGAAAACGAATGGAAAGATTACCTGGATAGTATACAAGGGCAGAGAATATTGAAGAGGATAACTGCGGGCGGACGTGCAGCGTGCGATGTCGCGCTAGCAACTGGCAGCAACAGCAACTGCCGGGAACGAGTCGACTCTCGGAGCATAGTAGACCGAGTCTTCTCGTCTGACGTAACCCTTGGGGGAGTTGCTGTGACACGCAGTCTCGG
Organism: Trachelus stipa; assembly: GCA_036026315.1. Lineage (NCBI taxonomy): Eukaryota > Metazoa > Arthropoda > Insecta > Hymenoptera > Cephidae > Trachelus > Trachelus stipa. Next base: position 196,532 of record JAYRCB010000642.1, on the reverse strand, counting down.
GCACTCCTGAACCTCGCCGCAGACTCCCATTACGAATTTCGACCTTCACCTATCTCGAGAATTTTCAAAATTCTCCAAGTTCCAGGACGCTCCTATCAGGATGATGCTTTATCCTTTGAACCAGGAAGTCTCATTTTTTATACGTGTAGCCGCTTATCGTCATTTGAATTCGTGGTCATGATTCATGACCGACAGATTCTTTATGGTGTTTCCTAATTTTCTATTAAGCGCCGTGCACAGATTGATCTTTTTTTTTGGGAATCGTCCTGGTGGCGACGTCGTTGCGTGCGTCTCTGCGTGAAAGGCGTGGAACGCGTGACGATGGCTTTAAGTAAGCAGACGAGTCGGGAGCAGGAACTTCCGTCGAAATGTTAAAGAATTAAAGTGCCTGTACGCTCGGTGAATTCGAAATCATCGACGCTACTGAATTCGAGCCTCGTAATAGGAAGTGTAAAGTTGCGAGTGAGCGAGTAGAATTCGTGTCGAAGATAGATTAATTTTCAGTTATTTCTTAGTTCAAGAAAAGAATTAGGAGCACTTCTCACTATACTCTTACCTGGGCCGCCGGCCGGCATTTCGTTCGGTTCAGGTTAGGGCCTCAAATCTCTATGCTCGATTACGCCCAAGTTCCCTAGAAGAGTCTCGCTTCGTGTCGGGTTCTCATGGCTTGTAGGCCTGGTACGAAAATCATCTGTTCTTAGGTGATCAACGGTTCGTCGACCCGAAGCTGCTCAGTCATTTACCTCCTTCCTTTTTCTCTTCTTCTACTTACTTGTTTCGGCTGCTGTTTCCTATTTTTTAATGACTGTTCGATCAGCGACCTAAGCGTATCGAAACGAATCATGAAGTTGATCCAGCCTTCAAGAGGAATAGATCGGACACGATGATCGTACGTTTGAATTTTGTTTGTTTTTTAGTAAGTATATTCAGAAATGAGAGATACTGGAATTTGTCCTTGTTCGGAACCTTTAAATTCTCTCTACGCTTAAACATGGAAAAAAGCGATTTCGTAACCTATTACCCGGATCCGGATGTTCCTCTTCTGCCCCTCCATTTAATCCGAATCGAAGCAGACTGCAGCTTGACAAGTTAAACGGCCACAAATCTATGAATCATCAGAGTATAAATGCGAAGTAAAAATTGCGTCTCTATGAATTTTTTGTATTCACTTAAATTATAATACCTAAAAATATCCAAGCTGTCTAGAATAGGGATAGGCAGGAAACGAGGGCTTATTTAGATTCAAGTTGAAGCGGAGCAAAGACCCTAACACTGCACGCACTACTCTACGATAATAAGCATTTAATTTTGGCTGGGACGCATTCAATCCAAAAATACTTTAGATTCCACCAAATCAGCTCGGTTTAACTATTTGCATTGCTGAGGGTTGCCGTTACTTTTTCGATTAGGTCTCCAGGTACATTTTACGAGATTCATAAAACAATATACCCTTTGTCGTTTTACGAGGCTAGGGATGACAATAAGTTGTTCCGCTATTTTCTCCCCTCTTCCTTCTTTTCAACCATTCGAGCGGTACTCTAATCTTTTCAGGTATAAACTTATTCAGAATTGCTAATGATAGAAGCTATTACAGCTTCGAAATACTCGACTCTCGTCTATTCGACCGAACAGAGTCTTTTGACATTGTGTCCATTTTTTTTAAAAAATCTTCATAAGAAATTTACTTTCAAAGATCCCGCCGTATCTAGAAGCAAGATGGCGGAGCTCACCGCCTCCGTGACGACAGATCGTTGAACCCGGGTAGACTACTGAAGCCAATTTTCGTACTGTAGCGTCTTAGAAAATATATCAGTTTAAAACAAAATCATTAATTTACACCTTGAATAAATGTATTAATAATTTTGTTAACAATATTGTCAATTAATAGTCGTTGGCATTACTTTCGAAGTCAGGAGCGTATTTCAAAGTACCGGTATCCCATGTGTAAAAATTTCCACACCACTGCTAAGATCAACACGTACACTGGAATTGCTGTAAATATAACCTGATAAATAGAATGATTAAAAATTATCTTTCACAAATAAAAATCACATAGAATTATTTTCCTGACAATTCCAATAAGTTTTTTGATAGATGATATAAATATTCGAAATAAGGTTACTCAGAAGTCAATACATAAATATGGGAAAAGAACGCCGAGGGTGAAACGCGCCAATTTTCGGCTTTGGCTTCCATTCCGAGAGGAAAGGTGTGCCATAGGCGAAATACATTGGCCGCCATAGGCGGAAACGTATTGGAGGGAAATAAGTTATTGGACTCGGGCAAACTCGGGCAACATCGGCTCGTCCCTGCCGAGCCGACGCGTACGGTCGCTCGTTTGACTAGTTGTGTCTCGGAAGTGACGCGAGTCGCTTCGTTACGTTTACATTCTGTTCCCAACGTCGCGTTCATTGTGGGGAGCCATTACCCTCGTCCGCGCAAAGCATCGTGCCATATTCCCACACGCGGCCCAAAACTAACGGCATTCTCGTAGTTTTAAGTGAAATATTATGAGAGTGAAGACCGAAATGGACGACGACGAAAAGGGGTAAGTCATATCGAATAGGTTGTGTAGACGCCGGGCGAGTTTTTATCGCAAAAATCTCCTCCCGCATTAGCCTACGTTTATTGCGCGACGATGTCCATTTGCGTATCGCGATTTCGCCGCTTCGTGTTCGATATTTTAGATACGTTCTCTTACTATTTTGTTTATTTACTCGGAAACGGATTGACTGATACGGTTGGCCAACATGTTTGTCGAGCTTGTTGCTTGTAAGAAAAGCGTCGCCCTTTTTTTTATTCCCGGGAAACGGGCTGGGTTTTCTGCTTTTTCGAGATTTTGTATGCCGGCTGAACAGCGCCACAACGATCCTGAGAATTACTTTCGCCAGTTTTTCCACGCAGAAATGCCTGATTCTATGAGTTTTCAGTAAAGTAGTTAAGAATGAGATCTTGTATCTGCAAAGTCAATCTGATGCCGGCATTTTTGCCTCGTATCGCTTCTGTATGGCAGCAGCACGTCGCGTCTAAATAAAAGTGCTGATAAATCGGAGACAAATTCGTGTAATGTTGTGTATCACGAGTTGGACGCTTTTTTTTGTATTTTTCCGAGGACGTCGACATTTTTCTCCTCCCCTTGTCCAACCCTCGGGAAATTGAACTGCGAAAATGCCAACTACCCTCTCGAGTGGAAAACCGGTTTTGGCCAGTGAACACAGCACGCAATGGAATACGATATGCTGAGGAGGGGCCGTTCTCTGAATTCTCATGGAATTTACCTAGCAACTGCACCTTTTTCGCAGATCCCGGAGAAAGTTGTGCGAGAGGCTTGCTTGGGAAAATTGACTCGTGTTCCGCGCGAACTGCTAAATGGACCGAGTAACATTTTCCGTCATAAACTTTCCAGATGCCGTGAACCGTTTCCAGGGCAAGCGTCGGCTCAAGACGTTTTCGTGCTCGTTGTGATAAATAAAATTTCGCTGTGTTCCATGAGCATCGGAGGAAGTTCGTTCTGCTCAAAAATACGCCGCGTGCTACTGCCGAAGCATAATGGCCGCTGGGTCGGTAATTCAGGGATCATGGCGTCGGTAGCCCTGCCAAACATCGCCTCTTTTCCACGGACTGCACGCCGCATGCTATAGTGTTTCCTTGTCGCTCCCATACGAATATCAAATATCTTATCTTTCTTTGCTTTAAAATATTTTTCGGTCGAAACGCGAAAAGATGCGTAAAAGCAGTAGTTTCTCGAAATGCGAGAGAAAATTACGAAAAAGCAGAGATTACGTGCTAAACCTGGCTTCTCGTAAGTCAGCATGATGTATGTTGGGCTTTACACGGTAAACATTGAATGGATACAGTCGACTACGGGAATTATCTATCGATAAACTGTTTGCAATCAATTATCGATCGTTTTCTGCATTCGCCTTGCGAGTTTTTGCGAGTCACGCTCTATTTAATAAATGAAGGCAAATTCGTACAGAAACTTTGGCATTCCTTAAAGAAAAGGATTCCTAGGTATTTTATTTTGGTTCCTTTAAAATTTGTCTTGCCTAAATTTAGCTCGTATAGAAGCGCCAAGTCTCACGTCTAGACTGATTTATGAATCGTTAACTCGATTCCCATTCTCCTTGCTGGATTTTTCTGAAAAGTCTGGAGTTCTCATGGATTCTCTTGATCCTGTTCCGAGTCAGTCTACACCTGGTTCTATGCCATTTTCTTATTTTTATTAATTTTGTCCGTTTGTCTCTTTCGCAGAAAATTATTCGTTGGTGGTTTGTCTTGGGAGACGACGCAGGAGAACCTTCAACGTTACTTCAGCCGCTATGGCGAAGTGATCGATTGCGTGGTGATGAAGAATAGCGAATCAGGCCGCAGTCGCGGTTTTGGATTCGTCACTTTCAGCGATCCCGCAAATGTCGCTCTGGTTCTTCAAAATGGGCCGCATCAGCTCGATGGACGCACGGTCAGTAAAGCCATTATCATAGGGTGCCGATCTAGCACCCAACTACTTATTAGCTATTGTTCGATACATTATTGAGAAGAAATCGATTTGCTACTTTATCAATGCAGATCGATCCGAAACCGTGCAATCCACGCACGCTGCAGAAACCGAAGCGCAGCGGCGGCTTCCCGAAAGTCTTTCTGGGTGGTTTGCCGAGTAACGTCACGGAGACTGATTTGAGATCATTCTTCACCCGATTCGGCAAAGTCATGGAAGTCGTCATTATGTACGATCAGGAGAAGAAGAAGTCTAGAGGTGAGTTTCGATATCGTTAGTTGACATTTTTACTCTATCCTTGCGTATTTTGATCCGCCACTTGTGTGCGACTCTTAATGACAGACCAATTGATTCATCAACTATGATTCTTGATCACTCGCGATTAAATTCCCTTTGATCTTTCGGTACTGACGATGCTGATCAAAATACGTAAATTAATATTGAAAAGTTGGTAAGCCCTCTCTGTAAAACACTCATGTTATTACGATATACACGCAGAGAGTCGAAATTGGAGAAATATTTTTGTTAAATGTAAAATCTTTTTTTTTCGTTAACTGCTCGGGTTGTTTTTTAATACGCTATTAGTTTCAGTGTGACTGCAGTTTCTTTAGCTGTAACAACAATTCCGACTGTCTGCTTGCCGCACTTTATTTTCTCTCGAGTCCTTAAAGAAAGAGCCGAATGAAAAGTAAAAACTGAAATCGACTTACGGCCTGGCAAAAGAATTATCACACGAGGATCGAGATTACAGTCGTGTTCGAGTCATGATTCTTTGGCCGTGGTCAAAATTTTGTCTTGTGGTTAAAACGAGGAAAAAAAAGGCAAAAACGATTAAAGGTTAATACAATATAAGAGATTTTCGTAGCGGTTAAGCCCGCGTACTGATAATTACTTATTGATAATTTTTCTTGCTTCAACATGCACTGCTGCCATATATAAATTAACTATATATATATATATATCATATATAGATTATATATATATACATTTAAAAAATACATTGTGACGAGTATTTCTCTTTATCACTATCCCTCTAACTATTTTTCAAATTCTCTTCTTATTTTCATTCACCAATCTCTCTCTCTCTCTTTTTCTTTTTCTTTCTTTTTCTCTCACTTTCCTTCTTCCTTCTTCCTTTTTTTTCATTTTGTCGTTCTATTCGCGCGTGTTACACGGAGTACGTCTATAGAACTATCCTAAGATTAACTATCTACATTTAGCTAAATTTATCTAAATGATGCGTAGCCGTTGATGCCTTTGCATTACACCTTCGCCAATCCTAATAAAGTACCGATACCACTATATCACTACAACTATACTCACAGCCATCACCACCACCACCACCGTCACAAACCTTATCATTCCACTATGATGTCACGATTCCTCATAATTGAAAGAAAATCTCAAACTACATTACGTTACATTACGTTATGCGTGAATATCGAATAACTTAATACGATCTGTACGGCTAAGTGTAGCTCTTGTTAAGTGTAGCTTAAGGCTCGGTCAGGCTACGCTACCTGTAAGTTATACCATACATATAGCTTAAGTTGGCTAAGCTACGGTTAAGATTTCTGTAAATGCCGGTTTTTTTTTCACGATACTTAACTTATTTACTTACCTACTTAATTCCTTACTTGCTCATTCACTTACTTAGCAACTTACTTATTACTCACTCACTCACTCACTTACCTACCTACCTACCTACCTACCTACCTACCTACGTGCTCACTTATACTCGATTCACCATTATCGAACTGAATCTT
>JAYRCB010000642.1:156256-188709 GCA_036026315.1 Trachelus stipa | reverse complement strand
AATACGTTACGATACGATATAGGTTTATCATCTATGGTACCATTACGATTTGGTTGTACACGTCACACACACGTCACCAACACGCCACGTGGACGATGTCACACACGTACACTCACGCGCACGCACACGCACACACACACACACACACACACACACACACACTCGTAGACACAACCTTCTTATTGTTAGAGCATAGTTACACGGTGCTGCTACGGTTACGGTTACGCTGCGATTACTCTAAGTCCAAATGCTCCTTTACACTCTTAGTGGTTATAATCTCAGGACACGAGGCTAGTATAAACAGTTTGCTGTGTGCATCTCTTCTCTTCTCGTGCCGATTCTCACTGTCGAACTCGTATTTTGCCGATTCTCTTTCTCTTTGGCTGGCGTCCCCGTTCGGCCTACATTGTTTCTCTTTGGCAAATAGCGCAGAGAGATCGACAGTGGATTCGGAGGAACACGACGTACGTAAGGTTCGTAGACATGCACTGGCTTGGACGAACTTTGCGCCGGGAGAAGGAGAGAGGGAGTGAAACATAGATAGATATTGTTTTTGCGAGTCGCGCAACCGAATCGATTCGTCATTTCGATAAATTCGCGCGTTGCTTTGTCGATCGTTCGCGAATTCGCTTCTGTGACGTGTCCGACTGGTTGAAAGTAAATGGCGACGTAATTCGGATGCGCGCACGATCGTGAGAAGCGCTCTTGCTTGTTTCTCCACACGTGGTGAACTGTCCTGCTTTCAGGTAGAGATAAAACGTGCCGAGCCGCGGGACTCTTCGAGCAAGATGAGCGAGAGTCATCAGGGTCAGTGGGGCCCTCCGCAGCAGGGTGGTCCGCCAATGGGCATGGCTGGTAACATGGGTCCTATGGGTGGACCAAACGGTCAAATGGGAGGACCGATGATGGGAGGACCCATGGGACCACCTGGGAACATGATGCAGCAGTACCAGGGCTGGGGCACCAGTCCTCAGACTGGCGGATACGCGGGATACAGTACTCAGTACAATGCCCAGGGCTGGGGAGCACCTCCTGGTCCACCTCAGCAACAGCAGATTCCACCGCCGCCCCCTCATCAGTGGGGTAGCAGCTACAACGTGCAGCCCGCGGCTGCCACTCAGGGCTACGGGAGCTACGGTGAGTTTCATTCTCATTCTCTCTAGGAACTAGGTTTATGCTTATTTTGCTTCGATATTCGTCCTACATTCTCATCGATCACAGGCTGGTTCTCTGTCTCTCTTTCTCGTTCTCTCCTATACGGATACACCTACACACACACTCTCTCTCTCTCTCTCTTTTCCCCATATAACATTTGGAGAATAAGATACACATTTTATTCTCTACTCTCCCTTCGTGTAAAGAAAACACTCTTTTTTTTGCTTTGCCGATTAACTCTATGAATTGCAAAACGTGAGGTGATTTAAATTTTAAGGAAAAGAACCAGCCTGCCTTTGCCGAGTTAGAGCCTAATGGAGAAGTTTCGATAATGTTCAATCGAACGATCTGGAATGGGACGGCCATACGGACGTCTATTTATTTTCTTGGTTAACCGTTAACGATGTGGTTTTAATTTTTTCGAACTGTCTCATTCCGGATTAACGCGGACCTCATGGAGGATGTCGGGGTAGAGAATGCATCCTGATGAGGATCCGCATCACGGTGCTTGAGCGCGCAGACGTCCAAGAGCCGTGATCGCTGGAGATTTCTCTGGTTTCGAGTCGCCATTCGGCACTCCGGAGGTCGAGACGGTTTCAGGCCTCGGCGGGCACTCAGCATCCGTTCACTTAAGTTTTTTTTTTTTCAAGAAAAAGAAAGAAAGAAAAAGAATCTCTTCGGTACGAAAGCGCAGCTGGAAGAGCCGTCGCGCCGATTCGACCTCCGGACGCCGTCGTTTATGAAATTTAACTAAACTTGGATCCTGTCCCTCCTCCCCATCCATCCTGCTTGGAGAGGTTAGCTGTCTCTCTCGCCTGGAACGCGAAGGAAAGTTACGAGAGCGCGAGAGAATGAGATGGGAAAAAAAAGAGAGAACCGCAATAATGATGGGCTACGGAATCTCGGGGAATGTTCGCGAGAATAGCATGTGGCGCGCATGAACGGTCTTTTACATTAATCCCATCCCTTTTTTTATTTTTTTTTTTTACTTTTTTTTACGAAGGCCGGCAGAAGCGGCGATGCTCTCGTAGGACGTAGACACGCGAGAACATGTGCTGTCTCCTGCCGGTCGACCCAAAGGACAGAATATAAGTGACAATTGAGAGGTCGAGGGCAAATGTGTGGGGATTAGAGGAAGAGGGACAAGAGAGAGAGAGAGAGAGAGAGAGCGAGTGAGGGAACAAGGAGGGTACGGAGGAGTGCGAGAGAGTGAGAGCATGCGTGTGGGTGCCTGAGAAAGAGAAAGAGAAAGTGAAAGTGAAAGGGAAAGAAGTGGAAAAGCTCGGAAGGTGGTGACACGTGTTTGTGTGGTTAATGATCGCAGGTGGGCCGGCGGCGGCCGCTTCAGGGGGCTACGGGCCCACGGCGGGTACTGGCGGGGCTGCGGGTGGTGGTCCCGGGGGTTCCTGGAACTCCTGGAACATGCCACAGAACGGGCCACCCCCCGGGACCCAGCCTCCACCTCAGCCCCCTCAGCCCAACTCCTCGCAGCCCAACTCCAACTCGAACCCCTCTGGCCCGCAGGGTGAGTCTTCATGCTCAGTCAAACAAGAAAAAAAAAAAATAAACAGTCTCTCCTCTTTCCGTCCTATTCGTCGCGACACCATCGTCACCTCCATACTCCACACACGTGTGATCTTCATTTTCCTGCTCCACGAGAGACACATCTTAAGTACCACCATGCACATCGTTATCTTCACACTGACACTTGTTCCTCGGGTCGCGCTTGGGTTCTCTTCAGTCTCGATGTGTCGACCTGAAGCCGAACCGAAGTCGCGACCCGAGTGCGCATCGTTCCGCATCTCTTGGAACGCAACTACATCGAGACTTTAGCACTTTTGCCTATCCATGCTGTTAGCCTAAACCCTTTTAGCCCTTTAACCCTTTAGATTTTGCATTTCCTTGTCAGCCTCTGGTGTTGACCTATGAACTTTTACCATGTTTTTGCGCTTTTACTTAATTATACACGTGCCTAAAATTTTTCATATACGCGAGCATGCCACCTGCAAACGAATATGTCACACTTGTACACATGTTTTATTGTACAATTGCTATAACAATCCGCTACAATGCTACAATCTATACAATACCACAGGGGGAGGAGAGAGACTCTAGTTAGTATTGAAGATATATCTTATTGCTAATAACCTAGTGAGTACATGCCGATACACAAACTACCTTTGAATGCCTTTTAGAGTGCCTTACGTACTACTCTCTTTTTTTGTCTTTTAATCTTAAATCTCTAGAAAGATTAGTGCCTCTAGTTAAAAAGCTCGGTACGCTCTGCGGTACCTGGTACTTTGGTCCCAGTAGGTAGCTTTGCCGCGAGGAGTCTCACGATTTTATTCTCGAGGACTTGGAGAACCAAAGACAAGGGAAATGGACGGAGAAATACGAGAAGGAAATGAAATAAAGAACAACTCGGCAGGAGGATCGCGTGTGACGAGGGAAAAAGAGATTTAGAAAAAAAAAGAAATAACTGAAACGCGAGAAGCATCCCTTTGGGCTCAGGAGCAGTACCAGTCAGTACCCCACTTCCGTTGAGCCAGTAGACGAGCCAGTGCTAGTGTATAATATGTGTCAGTAGACGTGCATTTTCTTTTGATAGAATGAATGTCCGAAATGGAGAAGGTAATAGCGAGAGCGAGAGAGAGAGAGAGAGAGAGAGAGAGAGAGAGAGAGAGAGAGAGAGAGAGAGAGAGAGTGCGAGAGAAAGAAGGGAAGAAATCGAGAGCGATGAATGGAGAAAGGAAAGAAGAGTCGCGAGTTAGTTGGTAGCGTAGGATAATAGTGCACTCCTCTTCCCATCCTTCGGCGGTCCTTTCCTCTCCGTTGGCCGAATGAACGACGAAACAACATTGGGAATGCTGAGTTCTTGGAATGCACAGTTTATTCTTTAGTCTAAAGTTGTTTGGTCGTTGACGAAGCCTTAAGGCAAAATTATTTTTTATTAAAAAATTTTTTCGTTTGCTTGGTGTGTGCCTGCAATTCGTTTTTTTTTATTTGTACTCTTTCCCTTTCTCGGGTGATTTTACTTTGGTTTCCCCTCGGCGACCCAAGGGGTCGTGCGGTAACAGCTACGAGGGGTAACTGGAGTAAAACTGGAGGAAAAGGGCCGGTACGGGTGCAGCTAATTGAAAATGGATGAATTTGGCTGGTTGCAGGTGACATGTATTCGAGGCAGACCACAGGCTCCGGAGCACCAGGTTCCAGCAGCAGCTCAGCAAAGACGCCGGACTACAGCGGGTACTCAGGATACGGAAGCTACGCAGACACGAGTTATCCTCCTCAGCGCTCGTACCAAGGCGGCGAGAGCAACCAAGGTGGGTATGCCGCCAGCGCCCCTAAACCCGGCCAGCAAGGCTTTGATTTCAAAGAGTGGCCCACCTCATGACCATTTTAATTGACCCGCGATGGAGAGATGCGCTGAACGGCCTGGCCTTGCTCGTGGGTTCTCACCTATTGCTCCACCTATTATTATACTTACCAACAACATCAACATCTACAGTTATTACTACTACTGCTACTATTACTACCTACTACTACCTATTATTACTACTGTTATACTACTATACTACTGCTCCTGCTGATATTGCTATTTCTTTGTCATCATTTTCTTCTACTTCCTTCTATTCTTATTCTTCTTCGCCCTCTTCTTATCGATCCATCCTGTTACGCGTCGATTTCTCGATTTTTATACTCTTTTATTTTATTGTCTTCGATTGACACTATAAAAAAGGATTAGCCGCGAAAATTGAGGACTCGCGGCTTATCTCGTAATTCCCATTTTTTGGGCTCAGGTAATTTTTCATAATGTTTCAAACGAGTGTGTCCAACGATATGTCGTTTGGACTTTCGTGGTAACCGTGGTTACCCTTTTTTTAATAGATTTTTTTTTGGCTAAAAAGAGTCTTTCATTATCACGTAAACGTAGTCTGTCTCCTTTCTGAGATAACACTTTTCGAGAATCACCACGTACAAGGAGGCGAGGGAGAAGAGAAGGGGGCGTGAGACTGAGAGTGAGGGAGAGAGGAGAGGGATAAAGAAATAAGTCGCACGAGATGAAATTTGCCAAAAAAAAAATAGAAGATTAAGAAAACACGAAAGCAAAAGATATAGAAGTAGGAGAGCAAGTAGAAATGGATAAAGGGGAGTTGAAATATAAAGGAGAATGCAGAGAAAATAATACACACACAGACCCATGATGCAAGGGAGGTGAAACATACGCGGCGCTGGGAAACGGTAGGAGGTTTTTAAACGAGGCCCCTTTTAACTGTTGCGTTTAAGGATAATGGACTTTGTCTATGAGAGTGAGAGGAATATAGTAAATTAATTAGAAAAAGACAAAAAAATGGTATAAAAGAAAAAAAAATAAATTGCACGCGAGAAACGCGGTTACAGACTCACACGCGCACTCGGACACGGACACACACATACACATACACATGCGCGCGCGCGCGCGCGTTTTTCACATGACGGAGGAAGAGGTAAAGAAATACATGATTAAATGGCGCGATGCGAAAGCGTGAGCGAGCGTAAAGGTGTTTCAATGAGAATGACGCGTATAAGAGACTCAAATTAAACGTCGGTCGAAACATAATAATATTAATATTAATAATAATTCTAATGATACTATAAATACGGTAATACGAATACTGGCTGGAGGAACGATTCGAGGAGGCGAAGCTGAGACGAAGCGGCGTAGAGAATTTATTCCGATTTATCAAAAGAAACGGAGTTGGGAAAGTTTAAATTTCTTTTTTGTGCTTTTCTCGCGCCGATTAAACTCTGGCGCGATTCTTCTTGTAGATCTTGTTACGTGGCTCGTCTAGTTTCCTCCGAGAACGAAGGAATGCCGAATGCCGAATCGAAGGATTCTATATTAGGAATGATGTATAATAAAAAAAATGGTTGAAAAGTGGATGATTTGTATAGCTCGAGAGCCGATAGCCGAGAGATGAAAGTCGAAAGATAAATTTTCCTGTATTTAGCGCAGGAGGCGAAGCACAGGACGAACGAAAGAGAGAGAGAGAGAGAGAGAGAGAGAGAGAGAAGCCCCATTGCCATCAAGAGCCTTACCGTACACCTTATAATTAAAGGGTTAGTTGTTATTTAAAGAAGGGATGAATACAAAAAAGCGAATTAAAATAAAGCGTTTGAATAAGACAGGAGCTTAAGTAAAGGAGAGATTCTAAAGTAAAGTATTTGTGCGCGATAGTGGATTATTATAACGTGGAATGAAATGGGCGAAACCCTATACAGTTAGTCTAACGGTTAAATAGTTTGTTCTATTATTGTAATGTGCGTTCATTGACAGTTGGGAATGGGCATTGTAATAATGAGCCCATTCCCTTGCAGACATTAATCATTTATTATTCTAGGAATTTTTTTTGTGAATTGTACCATAAGAACTTGTTGGTTTTTCCCCGACCGTCGGACCGGCTTCCGGCCGGACACTTTATTGCATTAATTTGCGCCGGACATGTGTTGATCACCGGAACTTAACTTTTTTTTTACCTTGGATTTAAATATTAGGTTAGGCACAGCATTGCGATAGGAGGAGAGAAAGAGAAAAGAAGAGTGTGTGTGTGTGTCGCGACCTGTGGGTGCATGCGATTCAGTTTGAATTGGACTAGAGATATAATGAGGACAATTAATTAATTATCTTACTACTACGAATTATTACCTAATCTTATTGCTACTGTTTACTATCTACTATCTACTATCTAATTACTGTTTACGAATACGGTCGCAGACTGTCGATCGTCCGAAACGCTTAAATTCTTTTAGATGGCTATAATTAAGAGACACGAATACAACTTTGCAAGTTGAGGAGGAACATTGATATATTAAGTGACACGGCATATTATGTATTTGCAATATGAACGACGAAAGAAAGTAGAATGAGCGAGAAAGCGAATAGAGAGAGAGAGAGAGAAAAGTAGGAATAAAGAAGAGAAAAAGATAATGGAAGGTGACGGAAGGCGATGGGGTCATCTCGATGCGCGAACGTTGTCTTTGCTTACCGTTTGAGAATCCGCGACGGGGTGTTTCTCGATCTGAAGAGTCTACCTGATTAAATATATGGCTTAATTATATATTTAACTCTAGAGGATTTACCATAGATCTAAATAAAGATATTTCTAGAGGGCGCTCTCGTACGCTCATGTTTATTACCGAGGCGAGTCCTTTTCGCGTTCGTCTGCCACGGGAGAGGCAAGGGAAAAAGTAGGAAGGGAAATTGAAGAAGAGAGAGAGAGAGAGAGAGAGAGAGAGAGAGAGAGAGAGAGCAGCAGCAGGACTCCTACGAAAGGACATGAAAATCTTCGAGGATCACGTTGCGTTTTCATGAGCGCGACTAGTCGCTGGCTCTGTAGAAGTTCCGGAGGAGGGAGGGACACGCGACTCGCGACACATTCTGGGATCAACACGACATTACATAACATTATTTAATAAATAAATGATAAAATAATGGAATCGAGGGGGAGCTCAATCAAACCACCCTTTTTACACTTACGATACTTTAGAGACACACACAGAGAGAGGAGAGACATAGTAGAGAAAGAGAGAGAGAGAGAGAGAGAGAGAGAAGAACACCGCAGAGAGACACTCGTTGTTGATTATTACAAGTAATAAATAAAGTAATAGGAAAAAAAAAAGAAAAGTTTATAGGAGAGTTTAACTAGAAGTACGAGTTATAATGGGTTTAAAGAAGACGGAGGGAGGCGAGGCTTCTTTTTATCAAAGGCTGTCTAATTCTTACCTTATTCTTACCTGTGTAAAGTTAATAACGTGTTTATAGGAGGATACAAAAGGGGAGACTGCGCGCGACCATTGAGGGAACCACTATAATAGGCGCTACTACTTGTACGATTACTACGTTAATTAATTATTATCCTTACGTTATTATCGTCGATACTTGTAATATGTTCGATTTTACCTCCCCCGTATAAATTGCGTACTCTGCACCTCGAACGCACTCGTCGCGTTTCCATCGCTGGAAACAGCTGGGGATGCACCCCGAGGACTAGGCTCTTTCGCACTTATTTGTGGATCGTTCCAGGATCTTTTGACCGATCGGTTTAGATGCGGAATTTCTTGACACCCGGTAGCCAAGAGGCACATACGCGTACACACTCACACACACACACGTTTTACACGACACAGTTTACAGGGAAAATCGGACACATTGACTGACGCATCGTGAACTCGTTGTACATAGAAAATTTGTCCCGTCTAATATTATTACCTTTACTGCGTTTATTAAATAAATATTGTAGAAACGAAAGGAGGCGGGATATGCCGGAGGGGCCAAACGGCTATAAAATCAGGGAATAATAGGATTTAGGTCGAAAGGAAAGAGAAACACAGTACGAAGGAGGAAACGTTGTCGGAACGGAGAAGCGAGGAAAAGTGCGAGTGGAAACGAGAAGAATGAAAAATATTTACTATTTAGAGATCGCGTAATTAATTAACGATTATTGACTCGGTATATAAATAATATATTTATATTTAATGCAATATTATTAGTATGGTTAAACAGAGAGACAAAACGACTTATTAAAAATAAAAATAGGATAGCTCATTATTATTAAGGGAGAGGGCCTGTGGAGAGACATCTTCCTAGAATTAGAGGTTAACTTGTTTCCATCGTCACGTTTCTTCGCCTTCTTCTTCTTCTTCTTCTTCTTCTTCTTCTCTTTCTCCATCTTCATCTTCATTTTTCGTTTCCTTTGCTTACTTGCCGTCGCTTCTTCCCGTGGCCTCTGTTCTTTTTCTCCTTTTCCCTTTTTACCTACGCATTTCAATCCCAGGGAATTCGCGCAATGTTTTCTCTCGTTCGTTCCCACGTTGTTCTTTCTTCGTTGACTAATCGTTAAATAGTAAATCAAGAGAAGGGAGACTTAAAAGAGTCTATCGAATTGTGAATTAATAGGGATTTAAGCTCTAAGGCTAAGCTAAAGAGGGTAAAACGCGCGCGTAATATTGAGGCTCTATAAAAGTTAATAAAAGAATCAATGATAATTGCCGATAATTAAATAGACAATGAGAGACGATATTTAAAAAGAAAAAAAGAAGAAGAGAGAGAGAGAAAAAATAAACCTACTAAAATGCCAGCTAGATTGTTCGTCGTGATTTTTTAAACTTAATTAGTTGATACATGGATAATTACATTAAACGTACATATATTAGGTCTCTTAAGGGAGCGAGAGCGTGAGAGATTGCGAGAGCGAGAGATAATTTAAATAATTGTATTTAAATGTTTAATATATGTATGTAATTCCGGGGACGTGCGTTACGTTTTTGCCTTTGCGTTTACGCACGTGCTAATACCCGCCCAACTTGAAGACTGGTATAGAAACTAAACAACTACGTTTAAACGAATATTTACCACTACTACTGCTACTGCTACTGTTACTGATACTATTACTATTGCTACTATTACTACTACTACTACTACTACTACTATTTTGTATTTAACGACAGTACCGCGTGTACGCCTACAAAAGCCGTTTTTATTGATAGACGCGAATCTTTCGTCGCCATCTCATTACGCTAGTATATTTAATACTATTTACTATTATTAACTATTACCGTTAAAAACACCGTTAACTGTTACCGTTTTATTGATAACGTGAAAATGTCACATGGAAACTTGCTACTCGTATTTCTTTTCTTTTTTAATTAGTCCCTCGTCAACATTCGACGGCACAGCCACCACGAATTACAGTATAAACATTTATATATATATATATTACTATTTAGATTCGCGCATGTAAATTTGTATCTTTTTCATTCTTTACGTCGGCCTTTTATTTCTTCGTGAGATGAAAAGCTCTCTGGCAGTCCTTTTCCTCTTGTTCACGTCGGCCTGCGATAAGCGTTGCAACTCCATAAATAACTTAAGCGAATTACGTAAAGCTCGGATAAAGATTAACAGTCGGATTAATTGGGGATAGTGGATAAATTTGAAATAGTCGACCAATAAAGAAACAAAGTGAATAATCGAGTTAATTGTCACCGGATCACTGCCAGGACCGACGATTCCATGTCGATCCCTGTGTATTGTTTCCCTCTTGCATTTATATCCCGATATCTATTTCCCTCTTTTCTTCTATCCCCCTTCTGGTTTTTTTTCCTCCTGACTCGCCTTTCTTCTCTCGCGAGTCACGAGCCGACGATTGGCTCTAAATCAGGTAAACGGTAGGACTACAAGTGGGGTCCTCGCAAGGCGCGGAGAAAGGACCAGCCGAGTTAAAGTAATCCGACTATCGAAAGTAGAGCGCAGGCAGGAAACTGTCAAAAGTCTTTTTCTTCACATTAGAGCGTAGCGTAGCTTTTACGCTGAGCGAGATTCTAAATTACGTTTATCTCGAATAGCAGACGGTGACGCTCGCGGGTTCCTTGGGGGCTGAAAAAAATAATAGGGATATTTTTTATTTACATGCACACACTGATAACACAAAGAACACACGGAATACGTAGGTGATAGTTTAGGTGAAAATTTGGGCGGGGTCTTGGGGGGTGGGGAGGGGAGGGGTGGGTGGGGTAGAAAATCGCAGTCGAGCGTGCGGCGCGAAAATTCAAAACGCAGCTGCCGTGCGGAAGAGGTTCGCGCGTGAAAGAAAAGTCGGAAATTTTCTAAGGAAGTCTTTTTCAGGACTCTCGCTCATCCAGCGCTGTCCTTTTTTTTAACTGCCGACTGTCCGCCTGCCGCGAGGCAGACGCAAACGCGTATTAATTTTTTACTTTTGTTCTTCCGCCGTGAACGTAGGGATTTTGGTGTCGCGCGTGAGAGCACTCTCTGCACCCGTACAGTCGAACGGGGATCGATCGATTGACTTTTTATCAGGTTTTAGTGAGAGATAAGGTTATGAACGTTACGTCGATAAAGATAATAAAGATAATAAAGAAAATTATTACATGTAATAAATGAACTGTATACTTGTAACTTTTAGCTTCGTATCGGTAAGGTCGAGGCACCCCCCGCGGCTCAGTCGTGAGTCGAGTGGAGAAATTACGAAGGAACGAAGGAGAATTATTGAAAATAGAAAAGAAAAATGGTCAGCGCACTGGGACGCTTTTGAATTGGCCAAAGTTATTAGACGCCGGACGGTAGAAGCACCGTGCTGTTTCTAAGAGGTCCTTTTGCGTTTTCATTACTTTTCTTCTTTTTTTTCAACTAATTACTCCGAAAATAGGCGCCATCTATACGACTTTATACATCTCTCTCGAGCTTCCCGAGGCAATCGCAGCGCATCTAGAGAAAGTCTAAGGATATAATTTAGTGAAGATAAAAAGTACACAAGGCGTAAACTGTGTGCACGTATACACGCACGATTATTAATGATAATATACACAAACACACACACACAAACACACAAACACTGAACAGGACACGCAGGACCTTTACGCTCGCTCGATGGCCGTCCACCGAATTTTTCCCAGCTCGCCGGAAAAGTCGAGAGACGAAGAAAAAACGAAAAAAAAAAAAAATAAAAAAGAAAAAGGAAAATGAAAAAAAAGGAGGAATCCAAGTGATGTAGCCCGACTGTACGACTTGGCAAGACCTTTGACCTCTCCCGATGAGCTCTCAGACTCGCGCGGCACGTGTCTTGGCTTCAGCCCTCGGGCGTCTTTCATACTCCGTAATAAAATCGATAGGGAAAAAAAGCAATACAAGAGAGAAAATGATGAGAGCACAGTCGAACGCAGATGAATCTCTCTCGTTTATTCACTCTTGAAAATCTGAGGGGAGGGTCAGAGGTCGGGCCGAGTTGGAAGCTCCAGGCCAAAGCGCATTATCTCTGTCCAAGAAGGCAAAGGTGGTATTAACGCGGAAAAAGCGGAAGAAAAGGGAGGAGGGGAGGGCACGTGACGTTTAAGGAAGATGGGAAAGCAGAAGCGACGGTTTAAGTCTCCAGGATTAATAAAAAGGAAGTGCGTGCCGAATTGGATTGATTGGAAATTAATGAATGTGGCAGTTGTGCTTTTTGAGCTTTTCTTTTTCTGGCAAGTAACACACCTAGAATCGACCTTAGAACGAAACACGTTAGATTGACTTTGTATCACTGATAATAACGGTAATGGATAAATGAGGATTACTCGCGAAATAATGAGTTAATGTTACACACTTTTCTACTCTCTCTACCATATTTGTATACCGTCTCTGATGGCGCGTGTATATTGCATACATACATACATACTTATATGTACGATTACGCCAATCGTTTTCATTTTCCTTTTTCACTCAATTATTCTACCTCTTGGTTATCGCGTGGAGTTTTCGTTGAGCGACGAATGATAGGCAGGCAGAAGTAGAGAGAGAGAGAGAGACTCCATGTGGGTGTATTCTCTTGGGAAAGTGAAACAGATGGCTGTCCTTATAACATCAGGATACTAACGACGTGTAGAAATTGAAATTGATATTGGAAATAAAAATCATCTTCTTGAGATGCTGTGAAAATTGTTGGAAGATAAGAAAAAAAAAACGGAGCGCTGAAATGCATTGGCTTGCGTTACTTCATGTTGGGATGTATTCGGGTTATAATTTCGCTGAGAGTGAGTGGGAGCAAGAGAGAGAGAGAGAGAGAGAGAGAGAGAACGAGAATGCGCGTGAAGAATGTAAGAGAGAAAGAGTGTCCGTGACGTAGAAATGATTTTCAAAATAAAAAGATCTATATGGATCACTGTTATACAGAATTTTATCGACCGTTTCGCCGATCGTTTGTCTTCGATTGATATTGGTCAATCAAATAATTAATTAGCTGCAGTTGGAACTATATATGTGTGTGTATATATATATATATATATGTACTGACTATTTGTCCCTGGCGTTAATGACTTTTTATGTGGTAAGCGTAGCAGTGATGGTAAAAGAAAGGCAAGCACTATATAAAACTATACTACTACTTATACTACTATACTTGCTACCTACTATACTTCTGTATTATGACTATTGCTGTTATTACTTACTACTACTATTTACTACACTACTATTATTTACTGGTACACTACGCTAGAACCGACGAAATTGTTTCTATAAACGAAGAACACGCGAACGGAAAGGCGACGGTTCGAACGAACCTTTTCACCCTGTTCCGAAGTTCCCTAGTTTATTGGTTTTTCCCTACTTCCTCCTTTTTCCTCCTTTTTCCCGTCTTTCAATTTTCTCTCAACATTTGCAATCGTCTTCGTCCGATAGAGAATCATGTTATCGTCATATTTACCCTCAGTTTGTTCCCGTACAATAAGGATCCTTTATTTTTTTTTTTACGTGGACTCGAATCCACGTAAGGGATACCGGAAAATCATAACGTCAGAGAAAGTGCGTGAGTGCGAGGGAGAGAGAGAGAGAGTATGAGAGAGCCAGGAGGCATCCTGGAGCGAATTCCAAGAAAAGAGTCCCAGAGATCTTTCGGGAAGTCGATAGCTAGAACGTCCCGTAAAGTCCTGAGACTTTTCGAGCACGACCCCAACTATCCCCTAATGAGAATTTTTCCTTTCTCATTTTCTGTCGTGAATATCTGGAGATTCTCAAGAAAATTTAAAAAAACGAGCCAACGTCGGGCAAGCCATCGGAAAGATGCGAATGATAGTTTTTCACGGGTTTCCTTCTCTCCAAATTTCTCTTACAATTTTTCTTCATCCAGTGTAAACACGGATTATACCTCAGACGGCGGAATCATCGTCGGCACTCGAGCGCTCGCGTTTTCAATTTTTCTCTTTTAACTTAAGAACGAATCGAGACGAGATAATTAAATTAATATATAGCGAGACAAGCGTTTGGACTTAAAGATTCTTAGCTGCTCCGTAAAAAAAAAATAATAAAATAAAGGCAGTCAGTATCTCTAACTAATTATTCTACTGGATTAATCAATACTGTTACTATTCAGATGCTGCGATAATATATTAATTATACATTATATATTAGCATGTATGTATACACGTATATAACAACTAGGCGAGAGAAACAGACAGATTATACTTTACGGTTTACAGTTTATCTAGGGTATAAAGAAAAAAAAAACGAAACAAATCAGCAAACACAAATACATATGACAAAAGGGGAGCAGGACAGAGAAGACACTAACAGGACGCTATACGTCACACGTCACACGTCACACGTCACACGTCACACGTCACACCGATTACGCACGATAGGTCGATCGGAATGACGTCGTTCCTTGATAACGAAGACTCCCAACGATAAAAAGGGGATAATTATAATTGGCAGTGGACCGATCGAGTCCGAAAATGTCTTTTTGCTCAGTAATTGATTATCGTAACTACTTTAGCTATTTTAGCCAGTCTAAAAGCCCCGAAGCCGCGTTCTCGAGTAAGTCAGTATCTAAGTCAGTCGGGACCCGAAAAAGCCAACGTTTTAATTAATCTCTAGCTAGCTAATTGTAATGTCGAAATGACATCTGGATTTTTATTATCCAAGCCTTACTTACTTCAGAAGGGGAGAGTGTGTGCGTGTGTGAATGTGGGAAGGATTGGCTGCGATTTCGCGCGACCGTGTTGAAAAACCTTTTGAGTAAATTTGGCAAAAAAAACTGGAAGCCAGAATGGAGCGTGAGAATATTATTATTAAAAAAAAAATAATAATGTAACGGGAGAGGAAACCACAAACGAGCCTTAATCGATAAATTCAACTCGCAAGAGTATTATAAGAGTTATTTAATGGTTAGATTAAATAGAGACGCGAGGTCAGGCCAGATAGGACTTTGGGATCTTAACGGGAAACCTACTACTAGGCTTACGCACTTTAACGAGACTCGTCTACGGATGTTGACTAATGGATTAGACTTTAATAGGCGGCAGAGAAATGGAATTTAATGGAAATTTGCTTTTGCTTTTGGATCTCTCTGTATTCTGTATCGAATATATCGAGTTGCTCTCGAATCGAGCGACCACCGATTATCGTTGAAGAAAAGTACGACTAATGAAAAATGAAGTCCTTGATCGCTGTGTATCCAAATTATATCGATATGTATGTATAAGTATATATGTATATACGTCCCTGTACACGCGCCGCACGTCCAATGGGAGAACAGAAACATTAAACTTACTGCGTAATCGCTAATCGCATTTGATAGGAAATTCCATTGTCCTTTCCTCTTGGACGTGCGGTGCGTAGGCCGATATGTTGGATAAGCTAACTTTAAGTTGGTTAACGCATTTAAACCAATTATAGAAGCCACAGAGTCCCGGGTAAATATGACTATAATATATCCATATATAATATAACCATATATCGTATATACGATACACTTAAAATAATTGAATCATTCTTTTTAGTAATTGCGCGCATTCTGTGAACGGGATATATCGCATATTTCCCTACCTTTACTACCCTCGTCAGCATCCCGGCTCAATTATTTCAATTTTCAACCTCCAACACGATTACCTACCACCAGCCCCAGCATCCACGAGTACCACGGAAGCACCATCTGCTTCTGTGGATTTTTCGTTACTCCGAGTAGGCTTATCAATTCGGTCAACGGGAAATTAAAAGAAAACCGTGACAGGTAACCTTTGATCTTTGTGCCCCCACCGGATGCCTCTCATCCATCATTCGCGAATAACGAACCCGAGCGACTCGAGATATTCGCGCAGCTCAACTGTCCCGGACTCTAATTGGAGCTTCCACGTTCTCTGCCTTCTCTTCGCGCGTCGTGACGCCGGTTTTTGGAAATGCGCCGCCGGCTCTCTAGGCTGCTTAGACACTTGGAAGGGAAAAATTCAAGATTTATCATTCGTCGAACTTACTGCTACAACTGTCACTACTTCTGGCACTACTGCTACTACTCTATTACTACTATTACTACTATTACACCTACTGTTACTATTTTTACTGTTATTATCTACTACTGCTATTACTGTACTGTTACTATCTTACTGTCTACTATTGGTACTAGTACTCTGCTAGCGTACGATACCGTTTTCAGTGGGATTTCTTTTATTATACAATGGGAGAGACAAATACATATGTGTATATATATACGTGTATAGTCCTTCATTAAAGAAGCAAAGGACAGACAGTTATTATCTTATACACTTTACACATCCAATACAGTAAAATCGTCAAGATAAAAATTTGTAGGCGAGTCTAGCTTGAGATTTCGGCAAGATGGCAAACGTGTATCTTGTTTGATAGAAGGTATAGCAAAACATTAGAAGAGAGAAGAAGTATGCGTGGAGAGGCTGCATGATTTCGGAGAGTGAGAGAGTGCGTATTTGTAAGGGAGAGAGAGAGAGAGAGAGAGAGAGAATTTGAGAGAAAACAAGTGCGAGAACGAAAGAGCGATACGACGTTAATAGATTAATCGACTAATTACTGATTAACAAAATAAGTTGTGTACAAATGTATTATAAATTGATTATCTGAGAAAGTATCCTAAACGAGCGCAGAATAGGTCAAATTGGGGAGCGGGTGGATAAGAGTGAAAATCGCTTTTATCACTTAACTCGTTTTTAATTGTCGCGAAACACAGTATATAAACGTAATTTCTTATAGCCAATAGGCGTACGTGTGAAATAGATCGGTTTGCTGAGGATATATTACAAAACGATATCACGTTGACTGTTATTCATTAATGAATCGATTATTAACTAATTATATTAATTAATAACTCGGGATAAGGCAGATCTTAGTAAGCGGATTTCTTACGGGCGCGATGGACGTCGGACAAATTGGCCCGACGAGAGCGTCGAGGGGCGGTAGAATATTTTTTAACGAAGACAAAACAAAATGCCAACTATTGTGTTCCCAAAAAATAAGAGAGAAAAAACGAGAATCGTAATTATTGCGTAAATTCTTGTAGTAACGAAAGATTACGAAAACAAAGTATCTAAGTCGTTGATTAGTCGTTGATAATTAATTTCCTGCAAGATCGCGAGAGTGTGTGAGAATGTCGGATCGAATGCGAATGCTTTTGACTGTGAAGGGTATGTGTGAACGAGAGCAAGAGAGAGAGAGAGATCGGAATAACAGATTAGAGGATTAGCAGAAATTAGGAAGAAGCGCGCGGCCGGGCGAATCGCAAATTGCGAATTCAAAAGAAATGAAAATGACGTCGAGCCAGAAGCCACCAGTATCAGCATCACTAGTTACACACGCCACACTGACACACAGCCACCCGCACGAGCAGGGGGATATAAGAATAGCGAAGTAGTAGGGGCGGATGGACAGGGGAGGAGAGAGAAATGGGGTGGAAGAAGGAAGCGACAAACTCAGGTTCGTCACTTTCAGGATTTTAAGGCTCGCGTGTAAGGATATAGGTAATAATAATAATATGGACGATCCAGGGAAGTCTCGATAGGTTGAGAAACAAAGTATAGGGAATAGACGTTTAACATTAATAAAATATAGCTATGTCCTTAGTGTTTACAATTGCGTGAAGGAAGAATAACGTGTGACGACGACGCGTGCCCGCGGCCTTTTCCAAAAACTACGACTAAGAGACCAGCAGCAAGACTCAATTCTTATTACCCCGGCTAATCACTCTAAGGACTAGGACGTAGGAATAACGTTGCGACGCACAGAGAGACTCTCGATCGAGAGAACGATGTGACTTAGGGAGAATTAGAGAGCGAGAGTGGAAGCAGGAAATACGACGATGATTGCCTAATTTTATGAATCTTTCGTGGGTTTGCGTGTTCCGTGGTTTTTTTCCTTTTTTTCATCATTTTTCATCCTTTCGTAAGATAGATCATTAATCGGCTGGGAGAAGGGGGTTTCGCGAGAATTGCTAAAATTCTTTAAATTAGGGAGTGAGTGGGGAGGGGGGGTCATGGTAATGCCGAATGACCATCGGGGGGGGGGGGGGTCTGTGAGAGATACCGTTGTGACCCTTGACCCCTCCACCCTGATACCATGTAAATTACCCCATCCCGAAATTACATCGAGGAGGAATAAAAACTTTTTCACATAAATTAAATCGAATCGTGATTCTTCTGTCACTGACAGAGAAGAACAAGAGAAATCACGAGGAACGGAGAGTTTTCGGTTTTCTTGTACATTTTTTTTATTTTCCTTAAATTTCTTTTCGTCTCTCGTTAGTCTTTTATCAAATTTTGTCTCTCGGCTGGGAACGAGGAAAGAAATGACGAGTCCCTCGGGATCCTCCTTCTTCTCCTTCCAATTTCTGATAAATCTTTTATAATTCCTTGTGACCCCTCGCGATTCCTCCTGGCTGACCTATCACGCTTCCTCACGAACAGCAGCCACAATTTCCCGACGACACTGCAAAAACAGTACTACTACTACTACTATTACTATTACTACTACTACAACTACACTACATTACTACTACTACTACTACTACTATTATTGCTATTATTAAACAAAAAATATATATTATATATATTAATATACTTAACGGTGTTTCTAGTGGATTAATTAATTGATACTTGATATAAGATATAATAATATTATGAGTAATGAATAATAATAATGATTAATAATTAATAATAATTAATAACAATGGTAATGATTATATAATTATATTAACGATACGACGACGATGATAAGTTGATATATGCTGATGATTATTACGACGATTATGATGATATACGATATATAATGATATATATAATAATATAGAAAAAAGTGGATCATTATTCGTAAAGTATACACTATATATACAAAGACACACATACACACACTGGTATAGATTATGAGGATGAATTAAATAGAATGACAAAAAAAGATCATGTGGATTAAAATGGAAAACTGCGCAGCCTCTTTTGTCTCTGTCGAAAGAAGAAGAAAAAATGCTGAAAAACCTAAAAAAAAGGACTTTCTATCTCCCAGGCCTCTGTTTCTTTCAACGTGGACCGTTATCGTTAATTCCTTGCGTATCCCGATCAACTAAAGACTTAAAACACTGCACATGTATATGAATATATATATAATATATATCAATATATGGATATGTATATTTATTCTGAAATCAATGGCTTTTCTCACGCGTGGACGAATATAACAAAATTCTTTTCATGAAATTTCCGTTTCCGGTCGCAAAGAGTGCGCGAGAATGCGTGAATCTGTATATGTGTATAAACGGGCGAGCGATTGAGAGGATGAGAATGATCGCGGGAGAAGGATTGGTCTTTAGGGGGGTTTTGGATTGTTTTGCAAAAATTACAAAAATTCTTAAAAAAGAATAATTAAACCTCAGTGCCAACGGTCGATCCGGTGTTTGAATTCCGGACGCGGATCCATCCAATGGCTTTGTTGTCTCTGCTACGAAACTGATCTTGCTTTTTTTATTTATTTCCACTTCTCTGGTATGCCGCGCCGTACGGTTACGGTTGCCTTACATTAGCCTGATTGTACGATGGGACGGGCGAGTTCATCGATAGGCACCTATTGATTTCTGGAATGAGAGAGAGTGTGTCCTGCGCGAATATTCTTCTCGAATTTCATTTTTGAGTTTTAATCAAAATGTCCATCGGCATCAGCAGCCACCATCTCTCACGTGTCCCCATGGCCAACTTAGAATTACTTTGATGCGTATGTTTTTTTGTTTGATACTTCTTTTCCTTTTTTATTTTCAATTTTTGTCATTTTGTAAAATATATATGTACATGTGTATCCCCGGGCTTGGCACGCGTTGCGTCTATCTCGATGTCTACGAGCCATTACGAGGTGGTCCACACTTTCGAATAACGCGCCGTTGTTTCCTTCACAATCATCACGTTATTCCTGACGCACACGAGAGCCACGTTAGCGTATGTCAATTATACTCGAGCGATTGGTGCAGTGTTTTATGCGCGTCCCTCTGATCATTACGATCGACGAGTCGCCGCCATCTTCGATCCGAGAGCGTGAAGCATTTTTCTTTTTTGTTTTTCTTTATTCTTTATTTTTCTTTAATAATTATCCTGCTCTCTTGGATGGCCAATTGTCGTTGTGCTCTCGTTGTCTCAGATTTGAGATGGGCGACTCAGCGTAGTGTGTCCGGTGGCGTCTTAGGGGCGGAGCGGTTTCTAATAAATTTTAGTTTTAATGATTATTATTTACTAATCGATAAGTTAATTACTTGTAGCAACTAGCGATAATTTTCGTACTACTTAATAACTGCTACGCTTCCGAGACGCTTCGATATCTCCAGCATCCTCTAGGT
Source organism: Trachelus stipa (assembly GCA_036026315.1). Classification (NCBI taxonomy): domain Eukaryota; kingdom Metazoa; phylum Arthropoda; class Insecta; order Hymenoptera; family Cephidae; genus Trachelus; species Trachelus stipa. The sequence continues at coordinate 168,418 of JAYRCB010000642.1, read as the reverse complement.
TAAGTTTTCTAATCATAGTGTACTTTTCTTTTTCTAATGTTAGACTTAGGCCTCTAAGCATTCCTAAGTAACTCTACCGTAGTGACCTTCATTCCCATGTCCCCGTTATCCCGCGAATGTCTCCCGAATCACTTTAATCAGCTGTCCTGTCTCTATATTCTTTCAGCAGAGTCCTCTCCGATCCCAAAATTCAAAACTGGCGGGACAGGCAGCCCGACTTTCATCCCCAATGGCGATGCCGCACCTGGTCCCCAACGATTCTCCCTGACCCAACACTCCAACTACCATCCCTACAGACGTTAAGGGTTTCTCAAGAGAGTGGCGGGGTTAAAAAGTGCGAGAGACCGTGTCAAAGTGTGAAAGGCTGATCGGGAGAATGGGAGGAAGGATGATGATGATGATGATGATGATGACGATGACGATCGTAATGTGACTACTGACGTGCGAGCCATCGCGGAATTGGGAAATTAGGAGAAAAAAAAAGTTATCCTCCAAAATCCTGCGCCTCGAATATCCTGACTCCCCAACGACATCTGATTCCCCCGTGACCACGCTCTCGCACTCCAAAGCACGAGTTGGCTTTTTATGCGATTTATATTTAAAGAAATTTGTCATTTTATAGACTCTTAAGAGGATCACTAAAATTTAAGCTAGTCGACTAACGAGGATCGGCTTAATTAAGATTAACTAAGAGAATGATAATTAGCTGTAAAGAACGAGTTCGACCGTTAGCTGTACGATTCCTCGTTTACCAAAAGATTGTAACAAGTGTTTTCAACCTTTTTTTTCACAATCATTCGCAACTTTTTGTTCCGTCCACGCAGAGTTAGTGATTCTCAGTTGGTCTGTTATCGAGAGTGCGACATTCGTAACCTACGTCACTTACCTTATTCCCACTGGCTGCCTGGATCGAATCTACATGAAACAAGTCCAAGTCGAAGAGCACAAAATCCAAGACCCAAATCCAGACCCCAGCCTCGCTTCCTGGCACAGAGACACACGCACACAGTACTACGTTCTTTTGTTATGCGATTCTAACAGGCACCGGATACGGATCGACGTCTTCGTCTACCCTCGCGAGCGTTCCTGCTGCCCCAGGAACCAACGACAACTACACCGGGGGTGGGCCCCAAAGGGGTTACTCGGGATCCTCGTCAAGCTCCAACAATTACCATCCGTACCGTCGCTAAGGGATCGTGTTTTTCACCCCCTCCGCCCCCATCTCCCCCTCCCCCCTGTTTCTCCGCAGGGGTGCGTGTCCGTTACGTCCTGCTCTCCACTAATCACGATATGCATGCGCAAGGAAAAATAGAGACGCAAGTGTATATCGACAGAGCACATACGTGACGCATTTGTCCACATACGTGATTCTATGTACCTCGACCAACTGCTACACGTCATCGGATCCCGGAGGAAGAGAATTCTCCGATAAAAAATAAACTTCCCTGCGGAGGAGTATTTTCTTCTACGTCCACGTCCCGACCGTCGGGACGCCGCCGAGAATTATTCCAGCGAACAACTTGCGTATATGCTATTTCCTTCGTATCCACGAGCCGTTCTCTTTCTGCGCCACCTCCCTCTTCACCCCTTTCGTTCCTCCCCTCTTTCGCCCCCTTGACCCTCCCGCCCTCCGATCTTTCCCTCCGGTGAAACAGGACCAATTTTCATGTAGCCTCAAGAAGCAAGGGGCTACGGGACAAGACGACACCCCCTTGAATAAGTGTACAAAGAATTCGCCCGACCCGTGGCACGTCCGAAACGGGACATGTCCAGGACGTAGGAAACCATCGTGCTTTTCCATTAGAAATATGCGTCCCTGGTTGCAGGCAATACCTGCGCAATCTCTTCCTCCATTTCGTCCATCACTTTCCTTCATCTCTTTCTTCTCTTTTCTCTTCTCCTTCCTTACTCTTCTTGGAGCATGCGAAAGCGGAACATTCGTGCGACTAATTTTACTGTACATACGAATTATCTCCGAGTAATTGATCAGTGGATGGGAACGTTCCAGGCTGACCGTCCCGACGCCCCTGGCGTCCTGACACGTCCTGACGTCCATTTCCATACTTCCTCCGTGTTGTCTCGCACGAGACCTACACATAAGCCTAATGGGCCAAACCGGCCTCAGGCGTGATTCTTTCTTAATTTGATAAGACGATAAGAGTACTATTATTATGATACGATTAAAATAATTAAAATAAGTTATCCGGTATGTCCTTTAAGCGCCGCCAATTAACGAAACGGACCTTGTTAATGATTATTTTATTAACAAGTGGATGCGCATTAAGGTTTAAGTGTATTTTTCGGCTCTATCGATAAAAACTTGGTAAGCTTAACGTGTGCTGTCACGACGAGGTAAGGTATACATTAATATACATACGTAGCAACGTTAAGAGTTGACTCTAAGTAAGATTAACCTCATTTCAGAGAAATATTTCCTCCCGGCCACTTTGGACACTTACAATTTTTTTCCCTTTCAACTTTGCCTTACGTCTCTTTGACTTGTAATATGAGACTTTTGGTTTTTTACGTTTCCTTCCTTTTGTCCTTCCCCTTTACCGTTTCCCGTATCAAGACGACTAAAGCGAGCCAGAATACAAAGAATAACGTAATTCGAGAGGAAGAAGCAAAGAATGACTGCGCGCGCGCAAGAAATAGAGAATAAACGATTGCATGACTTCCTAACTAATACCATTGATATCGTCGCCATCGTCATTACTACTACAGATCCTACCATTACTACTACTATCTCTATTACTACTATTCTACTACTAATACTACTACTACTACTACTATTATCCTACAGCTATACTATTATTATTACTCATAATATTTTGTTATATAATCCGACGAGGAAGCAGCGAGAGGAGTGCATTATTTTATAGCTTAGAGAACCAAGGAGATGAATAAATATTCACATTTTAATAGAAACGGTGCCTTAAAATTCTCTAAATCTCGACGTAATCATCTCATCCTTCCATCTTTGACATTGTCATTCACGAGTCGCACGAGCTCCTGAACGAAGACGAGGAGAGGTGGTCCTTAGGGAGTTGCTCTGCCGAAGGAAAACGCTCGAGTATCGAATGGCGTATTTATTATATCGATATGTACATTCAATGAAGGATCCGTTGAATGAGAAAAAAAAGGAGGAAGGAGACACGTAGAGGTGCGACGGTGCGTAAAGGACAGATTGTACAAAAAACATATGGATGAAGCTTCGTTCACACCGGATTCGAGATGGAGTGACTTTCTCTCAAGGGGATCGTCGTTGCTTCCCACTTTTCGTTCTATCTCTTTACTTTGCAAACTCAATGAAAATCCTCCGAAGGAAGCTTCTCGTGGATCCTTATCACGCGTGTCTCTGCTGAAAGGAAAATGCAGTCGTCACTGAAGTTGCCAATCCTTCACGTAGACGGAACGTCGTTCTCCAGCGTGATAGCGCAGACTGCAAGCAGTCTGGACGTTTTCGTAGCATCGTGGAAACGAACAACAAGTGGGGTAAGTAACGACAGCAGAGTATCTTGAAGCGGATTGCCGATGGTCCAGATCCCCCTCTCTTCTCCTGTCTTCGCGTAGGGCAAGATAGATCAAGTGGGATGGATGACATCTCGCGTTCCCGAAATGCAGCCTCCAACTCCGGATTCACGTGATGGTGCACTTGTGGCAGCGTTGCTTTGTCGATTTGGCTCTTCCTTCGCTTTCCTGATCGAGTCTCTTGCGCATGGAGTCTGCGGTGAAGAAGCAAAGATCAAGAAAAAAGAATGAGGTTGCTCGGGGCTGGAGGGACGACGTCCTTGTTGGACTCTTTATTATTTGCTCGAATGATCCAATACCGACCAGCCACTGCTTTCCTGTCGATCGCCGAAAGGGCCTCGTAGAGTTCCTTGACGAGGTTCACTTCGGGATGAAGACCGGAAGCCCAGATCAATAACATCCGGAATCCATGCTCCTTGTAACTCGAGGGACCTACGATTGTGCCTTTATCGTCCTTTTCATATGGCTGTTCCTCCTTACTTATCGAGGATCGAGATACGAAGGATACCTAGCACCCAATCTCCTTACCGATTACATCCCACGACCCCCCGGTCTTCCTACCTCGATCATGGTTCAAATTCGAATTCCTTATGGAATAGCTAGCACAAACGTGGACGTCGATGGTACCTGTGTACTGATGCTCGATGGCCCTGACTTGGTCGTGCGTGAATGCCCAGTGAAGAGCCAATTTCTTCCAGTCGGCCGGCGCCAGCTGTTTGTAAGCCAATCGCCAGAGCAGCGACCTCACCCTTTCCGAGAGTCCGCTGTTGTTGCTGGATACGCTGCCACCCCTCGGCTCCTCCCTCCATCTCCTCCTGGCCGGGGTAAGCTCGCGCACTTCCTTATCCGAGTTGGAATCCTCCTGAAAGGCGTTACCGACGCACGTTAAACCCCCGTAATAACGAAGGGGATGAGACGTCGTTACCACCTCCTTACCGGGGTGGGATAATCCAGCCTTGCGGTCTTTATGATCATGTCAACGATTGCCGTGAAACTACCCCTTGCCGCTATGTAGAGAGGCGTGCGGCCACCCTGGAACAGATGGAGCATGAGATAACGTTGGAACGTCTCCAGCCGGAGACGGGGACCAGAAGTCAATTTCCTGGTTCGTCTCAACCGGACTACCCTCTATAAGTCTATAAAGCGGAAGGTTTAACGTAAGCTCGATATCAGCCTTAGTCTTATTGGATATTTTGGTAAGGTTACTTTTATCACCTGTTCTCGCTGCTCGATATTCGCTCCGGCCGCAAGGAGCAGTTTGCAAATATCCGTGTGTCCCATTTCCGCCGCTATGTGTATCGGTGACTGTAGCCTCTGCACATTATCCCACCATATTATCCATACATATTCTTGCTTGATATTGCCATCGTACACAGCTAGGAGTCTTTCTGTGTGTGTGTGAGTGCGCGAATGTGTTTCGTGTAACCGAATCGAATAGCCTCGAGTTTGCAAACTTACCGCGTTTAAGCAGTTGAGGTCTGCACCCTTACTAATCAATATCTCGACGGTGTCCACTTCGTTGTTTTGGCACGCGAGGTGAAGGGCTGTGTTGCCGTTCTGCAAAACACATGCACGGCAGAGAGCGAGAGTCCGAACGGCCGATTAAGAATTGACGCACATTTAGAAAGGCCGACGATTCCGTCGAGTGACGTTTACCTTGCACTGCTTATCTAGACAAGCCCCGTGTTGTACTATCGACTCGAGGATGCCTTTGCACCCCTGACTGGCGGCCACGTGAAGGGCTGTTAGTCCAGCCTTAAAAAAAAAACCCACAGCGTAGGGTGGTGAATCTCCCTCTCTCTCTCTCTCTCTCGCGCGCGCGGGAAGCATATAATTAGGGTGGTTGGGAAATGATATAGATACCTCATCCGGTAATTCCGTATTGGAACCAGCGCGTAGCAGGAGTTGAGCTATCGCGGTGTGCCTGGTGATAGTGGCCACGTGTAAAGGTGTGTTCCCATCGTTATCCTGAGCATCCACGTTCGCCCCAAGTCCTATCAGGACCTCGACTGCCTCTAGGTGACCTTCGGCGCAGGCACAGTGCATGGCCGTTTGCCCCTTCTGTGGAAAGTCGTGAGAATACAGAACCCGCTCTGCTCAGGGACTGAAGGTCTGGACTGCTGACCTTGTCTGTGGCGTGCAACTCGACGCCTGGAATATTCGCAAGGGCCGTAATGACGGCCGGGTGACCCGCGAGGGCCGCGTGGTGAAGCGCGTTGGCGCCGGTACAGTCGACCGCGTCGCCATTCAAAGACTCGACGGCCTCAGCCAAGTAATTTACTACGTCGACGCTGCTCCCGCGCGCACCGCACATCAGGAGGGTGTACTGCTTCTACAAGGGGGGTACTCTTATTAGGAATCTCTCGGATCGAACAGCCGCCCTCGACAACTTCTATAAGATAAGATATCGATATAACGCAAACTAAAATTCTCTCCCGTCCACATTTCCATTCCGTTCCTGCAATATGAACCGGGTGCGAACGTCCCGTGGGTTCACGTGGGATTCCGATGGGTCAATCGGGTCGACCAGCACGTGTCGCTTGTTCGTCATTGGAAACCATCTCTCCTCGGTCCAGAATTAATCGATTGGACACCGTGCGAATCCAAATTCAGTTCAAATCACAAGGAGCTCACCTTGTTCACAGCGGACACGTTCGCCCCGGCGTTTATCAGCATTTTCACCGCCTCCGGGTGACCGTACCAGGTCGCCATGTGAAGAGGTCGCATGCCGAACTGCTCTCGCGCACGAGGACGCATATGGAATATATTAATAAAGCTTAGAAAAGTCAGCTCGCCGGCCAGAGCCAGAGGTCTTCCTGCTCTCTACGGACGTCCCGCGCGACACTTACCTTATCCCGAGCTTCGATGTCGCATTTTGCCTGAATGAGCATCTCGATGATCTCCGTATTCCCTCGGAACGCCGCCCAGTGAATAGGAGCACGTCCGTACTGCATTTAAAAAAAGAATCCCAAAGGAATCGTCAGTGGCCGTGGCGGCCGCGTCTCGAGATCAGGATGCTGCGATCCGTGTGCGCGCCGATACTCACGTTGTTCCTCGAGTCTACGTCGACGGTTTCACGTAAAACTTTACGCACGCTATCAGCCTCGTTCTTTATCACAGCCTCGTGGAGCAGCAAGTCGTTCTTCAGTACTAGGAAGATTTAAGAGTTTTAGAGAATAAGAGAATATAATTTTCGTTCGCTCGTCAACTTACTTCTAGCAGTCTTTTGATTGAGTCCTTCCTCTTCTATGGCCTCGTTCAGATTTAATGGCGGCGGCACCTTGCTGCTCTTGCTCGGTTTTATCCTCTCGTTGTCGACCATCGTTTCCCCCAGTGCAAATTCTTCGCGAAATTCCAGGAAGCAGCATTTATTTCTTGATCTCGGGTAGCAGCGACGCTCGCTGGAATCGCGCAGCCACTACTCGCGGTTCTGGGAATCGATTAATTCGACAGATTTTTCATTTATCGAGCATCTGAATTTACGTTCTGCCAATTAATATTAATTTCAAAGGAATATTTCGTTTCAATCGAAACTGGGACACTCGTTAGTACAGAGCTGCTGCGTGTGCAACGCGAATCCGGCAATGTGGATGGCTGAGCGCAGCCCCCTTTGTAGCCAGCCTCTCAAACTCAATGCACTTTACTCGGCATGCGCTCTAACTCAATGACAATTCCCAGGTGCAGGTTTGCCCTTTTGTCTTTTGCCTCGACCGACCCCGAGAGTCGAGTCGCGGTCGCGGTTTGATTTCCGGCCGACCGATTTCAAGACTTCCGGCGGCAGCACTCATCTACGGCATCTCCTGTCGATCTAGAACGTGAGCACGTGCGAGCCAGGCTCGCGCCGGACCGATAAGATTTTTCACCGGGATCGAATGACACGTGGGTACCGAATGGCCAAAGAAACGAATCCGCCCATAAAGTTTTCCCATCGCGGCGGCAGTTCCCCGTCTCCCTCGCGTTTGTCAATTAACCGGAAAGGATTTAACGAAGATTTTTCCTGCTTGTATTTTTCAGGAGCCGCCGGAAGCAACGACTACGGTTTCGCAACGCGTCGTCCCTTCCGCTAAATTACCACGAGACCGGAAGAACTTTATTTTTCATTGACACAGTACATTGCACTTATATACACACTGGTTCTTTATTTTGTATTGATTGTAAGAGGGCGCTAATAAATAGAATTTGGCACCACGCTGTGTCGCTGTGCAAGTGCCTGACACGGTGCGTTGGCGCTGCGCCTGTCGACAGGCAACCTGCAGTCTTCGCGGATGCATTACGCTGGGAAACGAAAGCCTCGTAGCTCAATGCAAGAGGCTGCGTGCATTTTTTTTTATTAACGCACCATTCGGGCGCCATCAAAATTTGTTATGACCATAGAGAATACTCAAAAAACCATTCAGGTATTGCTAATAGCATCCCTTACGCCGCCCACCCTTCGCACCGTGTGCTACGAGAGGGCACTCCGGAGTATGGTAATTAGAGATCTCTCTTTCGTGACTGTGCAGCCAGCTAGGTCAAGATTCATAGTTTAGAGGCACAATCACCCTTGTTGGCTGCTGCATTTTATTCTCCCCCACGAGTCACCCTGAGCCTGGCGTTAATAGCCCATTTCCTTACCAATAAGAAAATTCCATAAATTACAGAAGAGAAACTGCGTGAGATAACCAGGGAATTTACGTTTCCTTGCGAAAGGCCACATAAAAAGGCTTTCCTCCTTAAAGTATGAATTTTCCACACATCGATAAACACGCGAAGACGAGGGGAAGGGTGCACAAAGAGGGATGAAGATTACCGTGGACCGGGATATACGTTAATTATCGTCAAGTGGCACTCACACAGGCACACGGTTCTAGTGGCAGCCTAAAAATAGCCACCGGATGCCAATGAGGTTCCCTTCGCGTCGCGACTCGCTAATTTCGTCTGGCGCCACTTTAACAATTAGACTCGTAAGCAGCAAATCTGACTCCCCTGACTTCCTTGACTTCCCTGACATTGCTGATCGCTTGATTGAGAAACTTCAAAGTTTTCCGTCGACTGCATCAGCCACTCACGTACGCTTGCGTCTATCTATAGCTGTAGATGCTTTTTTTTCAGGAGTCTTTTTTCTCCGTTAAATACGTAACACAGACCTTGAACGCACGTTGTATGGGGCTCGAATGCTTTACCGTTCACGGGTCAAATAATCAGGTAGGGAAATAATATTTGCTGGATGGTAAAAGCTGCGGTTGGTCCACGAAGGCCTAGGAAGATTTATGAGAAATGGGTCGCCCAGGTACGAGAGGAGCGACAACAGGTTCTCTTATGACGCTTGAGAATAAAGGAAGACAGAGCGACAGAGGCGGTTTACTTACCTGGACGTTTGCCGTTGCACTTCCGCCGGATGCTCAAGCGCCGATGAGAATTCGACTGGCCAATCGATCGGCGTTTTGGGATTTTCGGGAATTCTTCAGGCACGAAAGGCGATTGGGGCGGAGGCGAGTCGCTTTCCTAATTGCAGTCACGTCGACAAGCAGCGAGACCAGGGACTGGAAAACGGCTGACGCAAACCGTACCAGGAGCGGCATGCTACTGCCCCAACTACCCCAACTACCCCAACTGCTCCCGTTTCACCCTTCGCGAGGTCGATACGTGCGCAGCCACGTGGCGGAAGCACGCACTACGTGTCGCGCGACGGAGCTACGTTTCCAGCCCTTGCCTAAAGTCTTGGCTTTAGGTTCTTCCAGTACCTACTGTAGTTCAGCTCCGGACGAGTCCCTGCCGACTTCCTGTCTGTTTCGTCGGCACTGATGGGCAGTCGAATGACTTTTCAGCGTGATCCCGACGAAGTCATTGAGATTTAGTGAAACACGGGAAGGGTTGACCAGTTCGTTCCACCCCATTGTCAATACTGGGAATTAACGACTTAACGTGTAGAGGCAACCCTCGCGTTATGGGGTAAATGCGTTGTGGGGTGGAGCGTGCAACCCCTTTATGGAGAATAAATGAGTCCAGTTGAGGGGAAGGCGCGATCCGAGCAATACTCGCGTTATTTTATTATTTACCTTTATGTCATATAAATCAATTAGCAAACAGCAAACGTTTTATCCAATTTCCTTTGAAACTCCCCATAATCCAATTCGTCAATCTCCAGTCGTCTTCCTCGTCGCCGTGTCTTATCTCTTTATCATCCAAGAGGTCGACTTTGTTCTGAAAGTAGGTACAATAATTTTTTTCGACTTCCAACGAAGACTCTTGTCCTAATCGCCTGTCGACTCACCATTTTGCGAATTCTGTTGTAATCGTCATCGTAGACCCTCGATCCTTTGCTTCTATAATCCGGAAGATCTTTGGTGCCGTGCAAGATCAGGGCAAACTCCCCGAGCGTTCCATTATTTTCGGGTGGACCAACCTTATACGGGTACAAGAAAGTTTGATTAGAAATTGATATGCGTAACGGCGTCACGTGACTTTTGTTCCCATCAATTAATTACCTCGTCGGATATCTTAAGGATCCACGTGCCCTCGGGTCTTTCACCCCAGGAGGCGACCGACAAGAATCTCCACTTTGCGAAACCAGCCGGCGACTCGTCGAGCTTTCGCGCTCTCAGAATTTGAACTTCGAGCCCTGAAAAGGAAGCTGCTTGAAGAAGGGATGCAGGCAAAAAGTGACATGGGTCGCAAGGTACAAATTGCCCATAAAATTCCCTCTGACAAAATTTTTAGTTCGCAAGTCAATCCGGGTCAAGCAAGGCAACGCGCAATCTGATAAGAGAGAGCGGACCTGTGGAAAGGGTGCATCGATTCGCAGCTTTACAACGTTTCGCGATCACGCAACATTTTCCAAGCAGAGGTCGTCGCAGGATTTAATTTGACTGACCTGATGGCGCAGTCAGATGCATGGAAAGTGCACCACGAATACTGTAGTTGAGGGTGACTTCGATTTGAACGTGTTCCAGGAACTGGATCATCCTTCCTTCTCCCTCGCAGGCATTCGCCTCGAATTCCAGTCTGACAGGTGCTCCATATCGAAGATTAGCATTCGATCTGCACAAGCGAGAGAGAGAGTTGGCAAGGAATTGAAATATGCAAGGAAGAATCGGCGGGTGGGTCGAGCTAATTCATGGATGACGTCAGAGAGTCGGGTCCAGGAAAGAGAAGTTTAGGGGTCACGTGACAGAAAATTGGATACAAGGAGAACGAGTGACAAGGGCCTAATCAAATTAGATGTCGCTGTCTCCCTTCTCACTCGCACGCGCAGCGTCTCTTATGCAGACCATCACGCGCTCTCCGTTCTCCTGGGTTTCTCTTATAATTATTTCACAGTGCCATGTTGTGCTCTTGAAACTTTCCGGTTCGAGTCCTGCCTCTCTCGTCCCACGTAAATCCCAAGAAACACGCAGCTGGAACCGGAAGCTTAATCGTCGCGCCGACGCGACGGCTCGCTGAACTCTCAAAAGGATTCTTCCCTTTTTCCTCAATTGAATTTCCTCTGGTACTCACAGGAAGCTCGGCTTGATCCTGCAGATCTCCTTATCCGGGACCCTAGTCCAATTGAAGCCTGCCATTACAAGAGCATGCGCGTTCATCAGACCGAAGCCGAAACGTGGATTAAACCAGAATCCAGCGCCATTTCTCAGCCAGCCTGGATTGTCTCTGGAAAATCAAGTCAATCGGATGCATTCGGAGCTTCAAAGGGCTCGAGTTCGCGTGCAAGCAGCTTGTGCGACCTGCGGCTCTTCGGGGAGGAACATGACCATTATTGGTCCATTGGATCCACGGGTGGGTGGGGGGAGTACAACACGTGTGCATAAAAATTCTATACCCAAGTGCAATGTTATAGGTACCTTAACGGACTGTACTCCGACGTCCATACTATCAGATGCTGCACGTCTCGCCAGGTGAGATTGTCGCTTTTAGAAAAAAAAAAGGCAAACGTGAATATCTTACTTATTTAATTGTGAGATTCAAAGTGTCTAAGGAGGCAGAAGCGAAGCTGCGTACTTTACTTCTAAGGCTAGAGCGATTATCCCAGCAGCCAGAGGAGCGGAAGCTGATGTCCCTGTGTGCCTGGTCGTGCAGGAATTCTTCAAATCCGTCGTAGCCTGTTAAACAGTCGACATTCTCATTCTCACAAAAAAGAGTCAAATCAACACCTATATACCTATATACTGTGACGTGATTTTTGGATTCCCGGTCACAAGGCAACTCCGGTTACCGATACAATAACGTTCTCGGATTCTGGTTCCACCAATGCTCTCGGAGGATTTCGATATTATTTAGCTGAGATCGAGGTGCTCGAATCTGCCGTGGGGAGATAGTCTCGACGTGCCGAGTTGCCCGGCAGAAGAGACGACCCGACGGAGACGTCTCCACGGACCGGCAGAAGCCCGGGTGAGATACGGGCGCCCCGCTGAAGATGGGCAACGGGCTGTAGAGCGCGCGGGGTTATATTTTTGATACGGTTAAGGGCAGGGGAGGAACCTCCTGACCCGAGTTAAGGATGTGGTGCCCAGCTGTCGCCCGATGACCTGGGGAAGCGGCCGTGGAGGATCTCCAAAAGAGTTACGTAGCGATTCGTTAAGGAATGCTCTCGATTTGGTTTAAAGGGACGACTCGAGGGAGGTGGAAGAGTTATCGGCTATAAGGATCTCGACC
>JAYRCB010000642.1:139641-156147 GCA_036026315.1 Trachelus stipa | reverse complement strand
CTCCTGTATGCAGTTCTCGGCCTTCACGGATTAGCTGCACCAGCTCCGGTGAGTTCTCCCAATTTGTTAATTGGTGATGGAATTTCGACTTGACGCGTCCGATTCGTTCTGTTACATTCTCGATCCGCTGCTCGCGTCTCTTCTGATAGGTTCCGTCAGAGCTCTCGTTTTACCGGAGTTGAGCCTGTTCCACCTCAACTCCCAGTTCATACCTGCTCGTCAGTTCCCAGTGAAAAAAGAATTATCAGACGCCCACCTTGTTTGCGGATGCAAGAGCGAAGGGTGGACAGCCGAAGGTGACGCAGGTTAGCTCTCGAGTTAAGAAAAATACGTTACAATACTTACTATCATCTGATCGTGATAAGCTCCACTGCTGTAGGTAGTCGCGAGTGTCGCTGGACATTTTTCGCCGTACCACGGAAATCGGCCCATCTGACTGGCTGATCCCACAGCCACCGTGTAGATGCTGCCTACGTAACCATCGCAACCGCAATCGTCGGAATTCGAGCCTCCGTTTCCGGAAGCCCACACGTAGATGCTTCCTTTGCCAGCGCGGCCCTGAAAGTGTTCATTAAGATTCCAAAGGAAGTACAAGAGCGCAAGTGGCCGAGGGGAAGGAGCTCCCTCGCTATATGGACGTCCTTAACGACGCGCCTGATGTCCACGTGAGAATAAATTTCGAAGAAAAAATGAAGTCAGGAGTAGAGAAAAGAGGGGAAGAAAAAAGTCAGGAATAAAAAGAACGATAATAACGAAGTAAAGAAAAGGAATGTACCTCCCGCACTCCCCGCTCCAGGGCTTCCGTCGCGAGTCGTCCCGGTGCTTCTAGACTCCTGCCGTCATCCGCCGGTCCCCAGGAAGCCGTGTAGACGTCGACAAGATCCGATCGGAATCCCAGAGCTTCCCCTTCGACCCGATCGTTCACTACGCCGTCGAGGAGCTTCACTCCGCCGACGGAAGCTCCGAAGGCCACGCCGACGCCGCACTTATGGTTGTTCGCCTCCATGGCTATTTCCCCTGCGCACCTGGTCCCATGTCCGTTCATCCCTGTTCATAGGAACCCGTGAAGGTCTTTCAGGAGAATCCAACGGAAACACAGAGCAATTCATTCCAGAGCCGAATGTGCAATTTATCAATCGGACTGTGTCCACGCGATTCCAAGAACCGAGCGACGGATCTCCGCTGCGTTCAGCAACTTCACCGAGCACCTGGTCCTTTCTGTTCCACCTTTTGATTTGAACTTCCTGTCTGTTACGTAGCTTCCTCCTCTCTATTGTCAAAATGCTGTGTCCCGGTAAGCGAAGCAAGAGAGTTAAGCAACAACACTGGCGATACGGTTGCAGTGACGCATCAACCGATGTGGATGCTGCAGAGCTGCACCGCGTATCTATTTAATTCGGGGAGGAATGGAGCGGAAGTGTCTGATACTTGCCGGATATCCGGTGAAAAAATTGATCGGATTCAACATGCCGACTATAGGAACTTGGCTCGCAAGTCGATTCCTTTCGATATTCAAACAGCGGTTCCTGCCAGCGCGGAATTCTGGATTTTTAAAATGAATAAATCTACGCTCTACCGTATTCATCTGTAGGTCTTTCTATTCCGAATAGAAACAAGATGCTGGGTTTAATTTGCTCCTTAATTAGACGGTAAATGGTGGAAATATTATTCCGCTTTCGGAATTCACGTCTCAAGCTTACCTGTCGATTCGTAACGTGGAATTGGATCGTCGTCGGCCTCATTAACGTCGTAGCTAATTTCGGGATCCTATATTAATAGGAGCAATGAGTAATTAATCGTTGAAAATTATTGATCATACTATCGTTACGTAATTTATTTCGGTAGGAAAAGCTGGAGCAGGACAGTGGGAGGGAGGTGTCGATATATGTACACGTATGCGGACTAAGGAGCAGACATGTTGATTATCAATAGCGAAATTCACAAGAGGCGTTCATCGATCACAACTTATTGCTAGTCCTGAAGATTTTTTGGCCACCTATGAAACTCACGTAATTATTACGAAGGTCCTCGTGCGTGTACTCGAGGCCGTCGTCCAGGACAGCCACCCTTATCCCGCGGCCGGTTACCCCTAGTCGATAAAGGGGTAAAACGTTCAGATCGAGTTTCGGTAAGCTCTTGCTGGCTCTGGTGTCTTGCTGCAAGGAGAATCAGAGGATGCTGCTGTTCCAGGAAATTATCCAACGAGCATCCTGCGAAGCTCGGAACTAAACGGGAAGTGGAGCTTTCCGGAACTAGCAAAAACGCCGGGTACAGGGAGCTCAGAAGGTAAGGTGCTTTACATGCTGCATCTTACGTACCAGATACCATTCCTGATCCCAGAGTTCATCGTCGAACATGCTGGAGCTTTCAGTATCTTCCGCGGAGCGTTTTTCTCTCTCTGAATTTTTTCCAGTTCCCATTATCATTTCCGTCTCAGGCGGAAGTCGCTTTTCTCGCAGCAGAGGCTTCTCTGAGTCAGGATCGTTCGAGGGTAAGAAGTCGCGCTTGTGTCTCTTGAACGTCTTTTGTTGTTCCGCCCACAGGAGCTTTTTTTTCCATTGAATAGAAAAAAATGTGAAGAACGATAACATCATCCGAAGTATCGTGAACGGAGAGAAAGAAGAAAGCAAGTGGCTGAGTGTAGGCGATGAAGATGGTTTTAATTAATTAAGTAAAAGCGGCTTTTACATTTCCGGCAGTTCGACACCATGAGACAGCTAATCCAATTAATAAATTGCTTAAAGCTTGAAGCATGCCGAAGCGATTACTTTGATATCAAGAGGAGGTTAATTAACTATAGTGGACGTGAAGGAAGCACGGGTGTGTTCCCGGCAACAAGGTTAAAATACACCAACCGATACCTTGGTGCTCCATCCTGGATCCACGCCCGGGCCGGCCCTTTTCCTTTGACTTGGGCCATAGTCCTTGGTCCACAAGTACGTATCCTTGAATCCGAGAACCTGGATAGAAGGAAACGTTTCCAGGTGAAAAGGTGCCTCGTCAATGCCTTCGGGCCGAATTACCGTTTCGGCAATTTGCTAACTAGTATTCTGTGCCGATCGATAAGGGTTAGTGCGGCATCATCGGGAACGGGAGATAATTTGTAGAAGCGGGCAGGGGCGTCGCGACGTCCGTGCTTTGTGTCCCACGGGGGACGCTTCTACCAGGCGTCCATGCCAATGCAGTTGGTGTCACTTTGGGAAAATATATAGATATACGTATGTATATCAAATCCAAGGGAGGGGAAGGAGTCCTATCGCGGGGGAGTCGTCCGGCGCTCGTATGGTGTCGTATGGTGTCGCGTGTGACCACCTGGTCCACATGGTCAGAGGTTAATACGAAAGGCGAGTGTGTGTGCGAGTGTACAGAGAGTGAGTGAGTAGGGCCACGTGTCCCTAGGACGTGACAGCTCCTCCATACATTGGGTACTCTGTGCTCCTGATGGTGGGTCGTTAGGGGAGAACCCGTTAATGGGCCCAGGGCTTTCAGAGGACGCCACCATCACGAGAGGGCGTCGGCTGACGGTGACTGGAAGCGACGCTCTCGCGGTGCCAGCGTCCTCCAAGAGTCAAAGTGTCCAGGCAAGAAATCAGCGCAGTCATTACTTGCCGATCAGGAGACGATTCATCTTATCGGTATTCAGATTGTGTCCCAGGCGGGTTGCCTGAGCGAGGGGTCGCCGCGAAGGGCGGGGAGCGAGGAGGGAAGAACGAGGGAGAACCGGGGAGCCCGAGAATCCTAGCTGGGACGGGTATTTTCGCAGTCCATTTGTTTTGATCGGATTTCCAACTGTCTCTGGTAATCCCGCTCCGGTAAGCCCCCGCAGGCGTCGTCAGCCTCCAATGAAAACCCTAACGTCTCCATCCACCCTTCCGTTTCGTTGCTCCCTTCGTCCCTCTCGCATCTCGCTCTCTCCCTGCTATTCCTTACTCCGCGTTCAGCCAAAGCGGTAACGCAAGCTTTTTCCGGCTTCCCATACTTTTTCCTTCTTTCTTTTTATTTTCGCTTTCGTGCGTGCGTGTGCGTGCGTGCGCGCGCGAGCATATCGCCTCCGTTGGAAATGGACCGTAGCTTTTTACAGGGAGATAAATAATCGAGCAAACGCGTTTACTCGGCTATTCCGTTTCTCGCTTTTTCCCTGGTGTCCGGTGATGCTGCGAGGGTAGAAGCCGCTCGAGGGATGAGAAAGAGAGAAACGAGAGAAAAAGACCTTTTCATCGTGGCATTCCCTTTTAAGTGTATCGGGCTATTCTGGGCTGCGGGATCTTTTCAAGGTTCAAGCTGGGATTAAAGCTTTTCGGACCGGTTGAAGGTCGAAGCTAACGAAGCCGCGGCGGTACGCGTGGCAGCTCACTGTGACATCTGCCAAGTAGCGTGACGCGAAGTTCATTATGGGGTTCAGCAGGGTGTCCCCAGGCTCGTTCATTTCAATTACTGCCAAACGATCACGCTGAATCAGTCTCGGACTTGTGCGCCCTTAGAGTCGACACCTTCCACGTGGGTTCTTCGTCATTAATAATTCCTCTCTGACTTTGCTGGATTTCACGTGAATTTACAAAATTTCACTGAAAAATCCTCCGCGATGCTTTTTCTTCGGCTGAACACGGTGAAAAATCATTTGGCTAATGGAAGGCCTGAAATAGTGCCGTTTCTTATCGCTCTTATCGCAGCCGATAAATAAGTGAGGCCGCAGGGAGCATCGCAAAACTGATCGCAGGGGAATCTTAGAGTTTCACTGAAATTCGCACTTGCAATTAAACTCAACCGGAGCACCCGGAGCGTTCGCAGCTTGCTGCAGCTTAATTATATGAAATAATTACGTGTCTGGTAAAACACACGCGCAGCTTCTAGACACGCATTGCGCAACGGGAGGATTGCGGTGGGCCGCAGGCCTAGCAGCCGCATCTGCGGCCCGCAGCTGCATCCTCGGTCCATTCTCTACGGCACTACCAGTCCGCCAGTATTATTTCCAGCAGTCGGCGCTACTAGCCAGTGCAGCCCAGTGCAGCCCACCCACCACAGCGTCTGTCCGCTCCAATGCCGCCACCATCGGTAATGCCGGCGTCGGTCCTGCAGCTTCGTTCAAGTAATTATCTAAAAGGGATGCTGGGATCTGGCAGCGCCTAAGGTCCACGCGGAAAACACCTATGGAATTTGGCCAAGCGAGTGTAGCTAACGCGGTGATAATTGTACCGAGGTAACCCTCGCAAATCGGGCAGAAGCCCGACTAAGCTGCCAACTCGAGAGACTCCACCCTGTGCAGCATCCCCCTCATATTATTCCCCTGTGCCACAAGTGGCAAGACCTACCGGACCCCTTCTCCCAATGCCAACGACTCGGATCTTCCCCCAACGAAATCGACCGACCGCTACAATTTTCTCCGTGATATTTCACCCGGACCTGACACTGGCGTCAAGCAAAAGTCTCTACGCAGATGTAATTGCTTATCAAGAACGCAAAGCCGGAAAAACTTGGAGGCGCTTCGAAGTGATTCGTGACAGAAAAGTAATCCGCGCGATTGCTCGCGAGCAGCGTTCCAGCTTTCAATTGGCTCCTTCGATTCCCTCGAAGCGAGATAAATGACACGAATCGAAGAAGGCATTATGGAAGGTGGAAAAGGATTCTCAAAGAGCGACCGAGGTTGAGATCAGCTGGGGGGTCAGTTCAGACGTCACATATTGATACGCGGCCGAGAGGTATTTCTGTTTGTCGAACACTTGAAAGGAAATTGACTCTTATCGGATGATCCGGTGCCGAGGTCAGATAAACGAACTCGCCGGATTTGCCGGGCTTAACGAAGCCAGCGTGTGGGACGCGGCGATATGCCAGCCGGTCGAGTCAAATGACACAGGAGGTTTCGCGGGTGCATTTTCCAGGGGCAGCCCAAAAACCTATATTGGCCCGTTCGGCGCTGTTAAACTTCTCGAGGAGTCGCGGCGGCACCGACCAAAGTTAAACTAGAATCGGGAGTTGCAAAGTGACTAAGTTATTAAGCAGTTGTTCAACTTTTAATTGCATTCCGCCGGCCTCCCCTACCCGTCGCCTTGCTGCTTTAGCATTCTCCTGCCGATGGGCCGGTGTGCACGTCCCTTCACCCTCGATAAAGTTATTTCCGGGGGACAGGCGACCGATGAGGATCGACAAACAAGAAGCAAGGGGCATAAAGCGGGGTGGGAGCGTACGCACGGGACCGAGATGTCTGTATCCTGACTGGATTGCCAGAAGGGATGCCACGTGAGAACCACCCTTTACTCTGACCACCCACTCGTCCTGGTAATCCAAATTCTGAGAGTCGCTGGCAGCTCCGCTCGAGACGAACGTCGTCAGACCGAGGATCCACGTCAGCAATCTGTACCATGACCTGAGCACACAGATAGCTGTATTATGTATTTAATCTGGGACGACGTGCAGCTGCATCTGCACCGGCTGTCTCTAACAGAAGTTTCGCACGACGTATGAATACGTCCGAAAAGCAGAGTATGACTTACCTCGCCATCAGAGAATTCCCAAAGATTGAACCAAAAAAAAAACCAACAGAGAACGACGTTTCAGGGTTCACTGTCTCTACGTAGGACGCGAGAGCGAATAGTCGGAAGGTGAAAAATGTGTGAAAAGCGAAGGAGCTGAGTCCCAGCGATCGCGAATATCAAACGAGTCCGAGTCGCTCGGGAACGTAATTCCAAGTGACAGGAGGACAGTGTGATGGCTCCGTGTGACAATTAGTTGTCGGGATGTTCTTTTGTTTGTCGGTAGTCGTCTATCCCCACCAGAAGCGTCGCGACGCTCCTGGCTGGTGGGGATGCGAGGGGTGCATCCGCTACACTCGCCCGTGGGACGATGCGCAATCGTTCCTCGAGGAGGAATCTTTCGGGAGAGCCCTTCTTTGGGACTCTAACTCCCCTCGGAGATTTTCAATGAGAAATCGATTTTTTATTCAAACTCCAAATTCTGCCGCTCCGACTGACAAATCCGATCTGCAGGCGACCGTTTCTCCGCGCGAACCTCCGCGCGGCAGTTCCGAGTTCGATTAAAAATGCACGAAGAAATCCTTGGCTTTCGTGTCCGGCTGAGTTAACTTTGAATTTCAAGGGTGTGGATCTGAGGTAGCGACCCTCGGGTCGCTTCCGCAAATCCGAATGATCTCTGGATTTTCTGCAGCGTCCACGAGTTCTCTGACTCTCCCCCCTCGACCCCTCGGACCTTCGAATAAGTCCGCGCTATATCGATGCCTTCTCTTTTTTGTCGGACTGCTGCTGCCCTCTGGACAAAGTCACCCGTCGACCGCATCGATACTTACCGACGTGGTCTTGCACCCTTATCGAGCGTTTTCCAGCTTGACCAGCAACCGTCTCCGTCGCGCTCGACGCTCGCTTTCCTCTCACCAGCTTTCTTCTTTCTTCCTCCACGAGTAATTAAACTTACGAAGAAAATCGAAAAAATTCTACGGGTCATTTCCGGTCGACGGAGTTCGAGCTTCACGAGGAGGAATTCCCACGACAGGATCACGTTTTAGTGACATCTTCTCCTTTTTCCTAACCATCAGTGCCAACCGCCATTACGTTAACGTTGCATAATAACTTCTAGGAACACGTGACGCTCCTGAGCACACACGTTCGCACACGTGTCTTATCCATAAACGCACACACGGGCCGAAGGCCAAATTGACTCTCGAGCCATAAACTCCTGCCGTAAAATCGCGGCCGCAGGACCACCCAGTCCTGCCATTTGGTGCCAAGGAATTCGAGTGGAACTGGCTGGAACAGGGATTTATCCGGCGCTTTCCCTTTTTCCTTTTTTTTTTAATATTTTTTTTTGTTGACTGTCGTTCCTATTGGAATATCCGTTCCGAGATCGAGTCACAACGGGGAGAATGGCTGTGCCGCAGGATCCGACAGCGCAGATTAGATTCGCGTTAGCGGGAACGTCCCAACGGTTGCGGCTGGTTGGGAAAGACAGTTTTCAGATAATTTCGTTAGGCGCGTTATCAGGCCTCGGGAGTTGGCCTTCCATTAGGGAGCGTGCTACTATTTCGACACGCTCCAATGAGCTTGCGGCGAGTGATCGTCCTGAGTTGGGAGGCTCGTTGGGATCGTTGGGATCGTTGGGAGGCCCCAGGATGCGAAAGGGCGAAGGGACGGGATGGGGAGGGGGAAGATAATGCGAAGCCTCCGAGATGGCTCTGGGATTTCTAAACACAGTCATTCGATGGGCGACACCGTGAGACGCGAGATGAGAGATGAGAGGCGTGATCGGTGTCTCGTATCTCGAGTCAAGGAGTGAAAGGAGGAGAATAGGGCGTAAAAGTAACCGCGGAAAATTGGAAACTTTCCACGCGATAAAATCGAGCTTAATTTTCAATAAATTCGCGGGTGGCCGCGGCCGCCGCTCGCGGGTCCCGGCTGGATAATTTATTTGGTAATTATAAAGTTAGCGGCAGCCAGCGGCGAGCACAGTTGTGAATATTCAGACGCGATTACATCTATGATCGCATAAATTATGCGAGCTGCAACCTCGTCGCCTTCTTCCTACTTTTCTTCCTAGTCTCTTCCCTTTCCCTTCCGTCCTGCCTCGACACTTCCGGCTTAACGCCTTACTATATTCTCAGCTCACTTCTGGCTTAATTCGCAATCAGGACGAGCTACGATCTTCCCATCGGCCCCTCGGGAAGACTTGAACCTCTTGAAGAAGCTCAGCGCTGATGGAAACGAACGTTCTGGAAATGATACTGGCGAAGGTGGCGAAGGTGGCGAAGGTGGCGAAGGTGGCGAAGGTGGCGAAGGTGGCGAAGGTGGCGAAGGTGGCGAAGGTAGCAACAGCGCAGTGGCTGATAGTTGGAAAATCGTTTGTCACGCCAGCGATATTTTTCCAAGAAACAGATAGGCGGGTACTCGATCGCGACGAGAACTCAAAAGTGCGGGAGAAGGTGAAGGAGAGTGAAAGAGTGCGAGGGAGGAGGAGGAGGAGGAGGAGGAGGGGATGAGAGCGATCAAAGGCGAGCAACTTCGACGATAAATTATTCAATAATTTCGATCTCCCGGCAGACTTATTATGCGACTTTTCAAGTTTTCCTTGGGTGGGAAACCCCTCGAGGGAGTCCGGGTTCGGGACCGGGATATGAAAAATAATCTTTCTGGGATTTATACGTGAGTTTCTTTACCTCTCCTCTCATTTTTCCTTTGGCTTCCATTCCCATTTTCCGAAGTCCTACGAGCCACCAAATTCATGAAACTTCCCTCCGTCATCTTGTTTCCACAGACACACCCCGACCGCTACATACATATACATATATATACACACAACCCATTCACCCTCTCACTCTCACTCTTACTCTCGATACTCTCACTTCTTTCTTCGATGGAGCGAAAATTTATTCCGATCATTAAAATAAAATAATAATAAATCACTTCTATATTTATGCATTGCGATTCAACTTGAGCACCTCTTGCTATTCCTATGATTTTTCGTATTTTTACGCGAATCCTGTTCCCGCGATGCGCTGAGGAATAAATATTGCAGAGGCTTTGGGTAAATTGAGGTGAACTATGGACAAGGCCTCTTCAAGACAGGACGAATGCCCGTGATAAAGCGAGATGAATCTAGGCGAGCCCGAAGAAAGACAAGCAAGCGCCCAGGAGGTTCCTCGACTCGTCGTCATCGGCGTCGGCGTCGGCGTCGCGGTGGTCGCAGTCGTGATTGTCTCCTGGAGAATGAGAAACGTAGAAACGACAAGTCAGCGGCAGTCGAGACGCACGAAATGCGAAAAGGCACGTGCAGTTCGTTGTTACGGACTGGCGTCGATAAATAATTGATATGTTTGAAAAAATGGGCAGCCGACTGAGAGAGAGAGAGAGAGAGAGAGAGAGAGAACGTGGAGTCGGTAGAGGAGAAGCTGGGATTTCATATGGGGGTTGATGCGCCTGCGGGTGGAAGAGATGCCAGTGTGCTACAGGCTAAGGGTAAGAGGATGCTGGGTACGTTTCCCGGATATGGGGTGCGGAGGTGCGCTTTGGTTTCCCTGAGGGCTATTTAGCGCATCTGCCTCCACTAGTCGGGGGGTGTTCTGGGGTGGCTTGATGGAAATGGGATGGCGATGGGGGGTAGTGTTCCAGTGCTGCAGGTCCTGGATTCCAGTGGAACCGCGAGGCCAGAGAAGCCACCTACTACGTGACCAAGAAGCGTCCGCCTGCAGCAATCGTTTAGTTTCCATCGTGGCTTTAAATTCGTTTGCTAATTTAACGTGGAAGGTCGGGACGTCGCCTGGCTTATCCCGAAAACCACGGTACGGGTCTGCTGCCGATCTCTCTCCTCTTATCCGCTTTAATCATGGACCAGCCTAAGAATTAGCCCTGCTCCATTCGCCGGAGTCTTTGGAGCAGCCACAGGATTGCCAGGACCGATCGCAGGGATTTGGGTTATGAGTGCTACGAGTCGCACGGCCTTATAGGGCCAAAGATACCGTCGATTTGCATCGATTGAAAATAGACGCGCGTGTCTTTGGATCGATCCGAGTGAATTCAGTTGGAATCGATCGAAGCGAACAAGGAACGTTTTAAGCCTTTCTCTCTCGTTTAGCATCCCTCGAGGGGGGGGATGTTCTTGAAAACTTGAAATTATACGATTCAGCTTTACTTCCGAGTAGTTTTGAGAGGACTGACGTCGAGTGAACTTGCGCAACGTAATATAACGTAACGTAACGCAACGTAACGCTAGGTAACTAAGCGTACGTAGGCGAGCACCCGGCAAATATTGAAACTCTGCGCAGCGACCTGCCTGCCTGCCTGGCTGCCTGGCTGCCTGACTGCCTGTTCTCTGGTGCCTCACCGAGCCTCTGGCGTGCCACCACCAAACTCGAGCGTATATTTCGTCGAATTTTGTAATGTACGGCATCCCCTTCAGCCATCCCCTCGTCCTCCCCGTAAACGTAGCGCCTAGTCCCGATTTAGACTGCCATTTGTCACTCTCCAGCTGGTATTGTTTTACTCGTATTTCCTGGCTCATTCCCTTTGGAATCGTTGATCGAGCAGTCTCCTGAAAAATCGTTCGGTCACACGCATTGCTGGAACGAATATCTTTGACCCTCCTTCCTATTCAAGCGGACGTACCAAAGTGTCCATCTATTTGTTAAAACGAACCGAACGAATTCTTACCGTAGCTGACTCGCGAGACAGAAGCCACTAATACTTTTTGTACTCTCGGTCCAGTCGTCTCGTTCCTCTCCCTCGGACGGCGACTGATGGCGGCTGTGCACTTGATCAAGACTGGCTGGAAGATTAGTGGTGGTGGTGGTGGTGGTGGTGCTGCTGGTGCTTTTACATCAGACCGTGGTAAGCAAATACGTAGCGCTTTAACCCTTTAACCTTTGGGGATGTAGCGCGGCAGGGGTCGAAATTAACCGGTTGAACGTATCGCGTAGCTGTTCGGCTTAATTTACGGATGGGCTTAAAAAGGAGGGTAGGGGGAGATGGCGGAAAGGTGAAAAGGAGGAAAAGGTGGTAAACCTGCTAAAGCTTCCAGACATCCAAAACGATAGGCAGCCTGCGCCAGAGTTACGACAGGCTGGTGGAGGAAGAAGGTGAAAGGGGATGAAAGGGGATGAAAGGAGGCGAAAGGAGGCGAGGCTGAAGGAAGAAGCGCGAAATTCCCAGTAAGAGAGTGGAAGCTGGGACGAAATATTCTGAATAATTGAGCCTCAATTATTTCGCCAGCCATAATTGAGAGTGGATGCTGCTGTTCTTGACGAGGTGGCTGCCGACCCCCGCCAACCCTGGCTGCCTGGTTATGGCTGGTGTTCATGCTAAATTAACTATTAACAATTAATGCTTGGGGAAGGATTGCGCGGCGTGACGGAATTGTTAAGTAATCGGAGCCCGTTGAATCCTTCCTGCTGTTAATTGTTAATCTCGACTCGACATGGGTGCGTCGGGTCGTCGGGTCGTCGGGTCGTCGAGAGACGTCAGGCATCTGCAGTGACCTGGCCTTTTGTCCGCTTGCAACGGAAGTTCTAGGCGTCCAAGAGAATACGATAGGGTGCTGCCATTGTCACAGTGGCTCGAGGCCGAGGATGCGCACGGTGCATTACGTTAGAACGTCGACAGTCGTGGTGCAGCCGACGGAGACGTCGACATGACGACGGACAGACGGACGACGCCTCGAAACTCCTGCTGAAGCCGAGAAGAAGTTTACTTGCACGGGCGCTCTCTGTGGGCCACGTGACGAATCGGGAAGAACATCGGTAACACAGGAACCGTGCGTACCTATCGATCCTGCTACAGGGGCCAGAGGGTCGGCTGAGCCGAAGGGCGCAGGGCCGGCTTTTAATATATTTTTTTTGCCGGCCTTTTGCGGAAGCGACGCGTAAACAAGAAGGGTGCACGAATTGCCGCGAACTCAAAAATGGAACAACGAGCGCATCCGTCGGCCATTATTCTTCGGAGGGTGAGTTCTGCGATGGGGGCGGTATCCCGGTGTCGCGCTTCTCCACAACTACCCTTAAAATAGAACGAATGTTCCATTCTATTCCGCCTTCCATTTTCCATTTTCCATTTTACGGTCCTCATTTCCATTTCGTTGCGGGCCAGTTTAAATTTCAGGTCCTTCATAGGAAACGTTCGGAAGATGCAACTGCGCGGGCCGAGCGTAATGCTGGCTGCTGTGGTGATAAAAGTATATTGTCGCTCCCATCCCTCCGCCAAACTTCCCCCTCTAATCCCCATCAATACCAATGACGAGGCACCCTTCTTCCAGTTCGCTAGTTCCCGACCTGGAGCAATTGCACAATCGAATGGCTCCAGGTGAATGCGCGGACGCGCATCGCCGATACGGCTAGACGAAATGGCAGCCCCTCGTGAAGTATCAATCTTCCCTTCGACCCTTCGGATATCCGGTCGCTCGTTAGGGCCAAGAGAAACCTTGTCGCGCTGTGTTATCGGGTCGAGAAAGAATACTCGAAGGCTGCCCTATCCCTTCGGGGTTACGTCCCGGGCTGACCAGCGGGGATTTAAAGAAAGTTGAGGTAGATGGAAAGTCGGGAAGTGTAAAGGGCAGAAGGTCCGGAGAGGGTGCGTCTCTCCCTTATTGAATCTCAGACCTAACGAGGAGTCGAGACGTCCCGCGCCTCAGCCTCCCACTTTCCTACAAACATATCCGGTTACTCGTTAGTGCTGTTATTTGAACGCCATATTCAAGATTTATACGATTAAGCGGATTTTCTCTCTTACGATCCCCAGCGTCTTCTTATTTTTTCCTCCTCCCGGTCACTGGAGGTAGTTTCAAGTACATCCCCAACCGCCTACTTTGCTTGGTTCGACTCTGGCGGAATGAAACTCGAGTTTGAATTCTCCTTGGCGTGGATTCCGTCGAGGCATAAATGTCCGCAGGAGAGAACGAGCAAAGGAAAGACTCGGAGCGCATTAAGAGGGAGGAAGGAAAAGTGTTGGGCCACTTGAATTCCCGTGAGTTGGTGGCGACTGGAAAAGCCCCGGAGTGGAAAGCGATGGCAAACGAGGATGGTCTCATAAAAATGTAATTAGCTTCATACAAGATGAAAGGTAGGCCAAGTCGCGAGAAGGGAGGCGAGGGAAAGGCTAAGATGAAGGAAGAAATTAAGGCAGCTTCGAAGATGACTCTGTTTCTCCACGGGTGGCGGAGGTGGCGGAGGTGCTGCTGCCACTGTTGGTTCTGCTGGTTACTCTGTAAAGTAATGCCCTTCTCCAGCTTCACGCCCCTTGAGCAGGCTGCCACGTTGCCGGTGTACACGAAGCAGTGCCAACCTCTTCCCCATCGACCATCAGCCGCACTGCTGTTCATCGAATGATTCCTACTTTAGTGGATTTTCGAGATCGTCCAAGTTCTTTCAAGAATAGGCCGGTTCAATTTCTGATATCGCTGGTGTCGACCCCCCATTGACGAAGGTCTACCTCGTGGACGCCTCGGGCGACGCCCGATCGACGCTCGATCGACGCGACGTTTGACCCTGTCGCGCACATACGCCTGTTGGGTCGAGAAGGGTTTAGGGTGGTTCAAGCGATTCTAGAGCACCGGAGGGATGCCAGGCGTCCCGACGGTACCTACCTATCTACCTATCTACCTAGGTTGGTCGTGCAGAGGAACGCGGGGAGGTCGGGAGGTCACCGCGACTGCGTTTGTTTTGCACCGGAACAAAGGGATCTCGGATGACAAATGCCAGGGACGCGAGCGTCACCGGATCCTCCACTACGACCTTTAAAAAATAACTTTGTACACTAGCCCTCTTAGCTTCTGTCCAACGAATGCGCGTCCTCGTTCTCTCTCACTTTCGGAACTTTCGGAAGATGGACGAGATCAAAGAGAAACGTATGACGAGTCCAGGAGTATCGCTCAAAAAGATAAAATCTCAAGAAATTTCGACGTTCTGATTCTTGACGAGAGAATAGCTATGGATGATGGATTAACAAGCGAGGAGCAACTTCAGCCGAGGAGAAAATTAATTTTCATTCATTAGTCGCAGACGGTAGTGGCGTGAAAGGTCCAGAGGGGAAAAGCCTCGAGACAGCCGAGAGGTTAGACTGGCAGTTTCGGTGGGAGTGGCTGGGAATCAGGATGAGGATAGGAAGCCTATGAATTAGTATCAATTTCTAGTCTCCGACGACTCTTGCCAAGCTAGTGCCGCCCGTAGTGCAGATTCGTCTCTGATCTCGAACATCGAATTTCCTCGTTCGGGAAGTTCCGCCTTTCCAGCGGCCATAGGGCGACGTAGCATCTGGCGTCACGGCGCACGGACGTCCCGATCTCCTTAGCCGACATATCCATACTTGGCCAAGTCCTCCGGTTTTCTCGGCTTCCTTCAGTTCGAAATCGGCCGCAATCTTGTAGTTCCTTCGGTACTTCAACTAGTTGTACAAAGTCCCAAAGTCCTACTCTGCATTTGGCCTGGTAAATTCACCAAAGAGTTCTTTGGGTTAAAAACCATTCGAGTCACGTCCAACCAGCTTCCCAGTCATGTTCCATAAATTATCGTTACGTTCCATTGACATTTATTACTATTATTATTGCCGTAAGATATTTGAGGGACGTCTGGAGTACCTCTGACCTATCCGGTCCGTTCTCTATCTCGTTCCAACCCCCTTTATCCCCTTCCGTCCCCTTGTAGCCACAACCATCCCCCGTTGCACCCTTTCTATCCTGTTCCAGCGCCTTCCTTGCCGTGTGCGTCGCTGAACCCTACTCCGCCACCCCCTCTAGCCTGACACCCATTCTGATTTCACGATACACTTTGCCACGATTATCCTTGTGTGACGTGCCATGCGAATCTCTCCACCTGCACCGTGTCGCTCCGCCTCCATTCAGGGATTCTCGACTATTGTTCCATTTCTATTTTGATAGACGAAACTGGAAGACATGGCAGGCGAAAAATGACAAGCTTAGATTCTGGATTCTGCGTGATCTCTGATCTCGTGGAATCCCTCGCTGAGCCGGGATATCTCTGCGTCGGGTCGAGCCGCTGGCTGTTGAAATTCAATTGGAAAGTTTTCGGGGAATCGGAGAGAGCGTAGAATTTCCGGGAGTTCCTCAGGGCAGAGGTCAATGCTGATTGGCAGGCATTGAAGAAATCGAAAGCAGTTCCCTGCGTTAAGCCTATTTCAAGAGGCATGGGGGGTTAATGGGGATGGATAGCGAGAAATATTGAAGTTCGTGAGAAATGAAAGTGCGCGGTTGACGAACTGTGTGGGGTGGCGGGAGGGTGGAGGACTGACGCGCGCATCACGGGTCTACCTGTTTCTTGTCCTTGTCCTTTCGCGTCCTTTCGCGCCCTTCGGCACCCTCGAAGGTCCTCGGTTGAATGATAACGACGGAATATTAACTGAATTAGCGGCGACATAAAGCCCTCTCGCGGTTTAATCCCAACCGCTTGGTGGATCGATGAATGTACAGGGATCCTAACTACCCCTATTTCCATCTCTGACGGTGCGAAATCGCACCTTGTTAGAAAATAAGGAGCCTCGCAAGATCGAGTCCAATTAAGGAAAAGTGCGGGGCTCTTTCGCGGAAAGAGGAAATGGCTCCGGGTTCCGGAGAGCAGGGCGGGGAACGGAGGAGCGTGCGTCGGGACAGGAGAGTCAATGCGAATACGAGCCTATGTGCTTCGCCTCTCGAATACAGCAAATTGTGCAAAACGATTTGATTGACTCTTCCCTGTGCACACACGCGTGTGGATGTCACTGCGGCGATCGATTCAAGTTCGTTCGCGCCCATTCAAAGGATTTCCCTCTCTCTCCCCTCCATGTTATTAACATTTCCTCTACTCTTCTCTCTGCTCCTTTCACCCTGATAGTCGGCGCGTATCATTTTGATACACATAATATTGGAATGATATGCGAGGCACAAACAGGAGCTAACGAAGCTACGATCGAGCGATAGTCACTCCCTCCCACCCCTCAACTGTCCCTCGCCACATTCTCTCTCTCTCTCTCTCTCTCTCTCTCTCTCTCTCTCTCTCTCTCTCTCTCTCTCTCTCTCTCTCTCTCTCTC
>JAYRCB010000642.1:126134-139541 GCA_036026315.1 Trachelus stipa | reverse complement strand
TCTCTCTCTCTCTCTCTCTCTCTCTCTCTCTCTCTCTCTCTCTCTCTCTCTCTCTCTCTCTCTCTCTCTCTCTGCGAACCCACGGCTACAACGAAATCGTCATTGCGAATTCCGCGTGTTCTCCGGCCGTCGCCTATTCCGGTTGCGTTCCATTTATGAATACGTAACGAAGTCCCGAGGAAAGTCGAGCGCACACTGACCAATCACCATTTTTTCTACCTTGGATTCCCCTTCCTTCAATTCTAAAGCCTACTTTCGTTTCGCAAAATTCGAGTGTCTCCGGCAATCTCGAGCTCGCTCCTGGCTAACCCACTTGGAGAAATCGATCCGTCTTATGGTTTGTCCGCTCTTGCATTATTGCGTAGTGCTTCGTGAGCTGGTTAATTCAGCAGGAAGGAGCAGGCTCGTCCGCGCGGAGATAGGAATTTTAGTAACGTGGCAGCATCCCACGAGCGACACCCGAGGGTCGTCCAGGTGCGTTCGATAGCGTGCAATAGAGGCAGGTATCGCCTATCGTTATCGGGCCAGAGTGCGTGAAAGAGGGAGATATGCCATATGAAATTTATCACTGACGAATGAAAATATACTATTGATAACTGCACACGAGCGCCTCCCGTCTAGTAATTTTACGTGCAATAGATTCGTATGGCCTTTAACAAATTTCCAATATTGTAGATTTCCCTTAACCACGCAATTCCACGTTGCTTGGAAACTCGAGCCCGTTTCACGCGACTGAAGATTGAAATTTCCATTTTGCACTAAGCGCATCCTCGCACTCTGTTTATCTAATAACTTCTCCTGCGCTGCTCCGCGTATCACCGGCTCTCCCGTCGGTGCGATCGAACCCGCACGAATCGCCAGGAAGCGTACGCGGTATTAAATATATCCGTATTTTTTCAAAGGATCACGCAACCAGCCATACTCGCACGACGAAAGCCTGGATTTAGTTTTGATGAGTTTCCTCCCCTCGCCCTCCCTGTAGCTTTCTTTTTTCTACTTTCCTTCTACCTTTCTCGGTCCGTCCCTTTTGCGAGCTCAGGAAAAAAATCCGCTGTTCAATCGAGCTCATTGAATACCAATGTAAATGTTCCTCCGCCGGAGAACACAGCAGCGTCGATAGGGATGAAGAGGCGCGGGATGCGGTAGAATATTCGAGAGGGATGGTTATTGGGATTTTATATTTTTGCATTCTGCCCTTTTGGTCCCATATATATTGTATTACGGGAGCCCCCAATTTCTATCGACTGTTTCGCTCAACAGGCACGAATCCCTTTACGGGAAATCGCAAGGGCCAGCAGGGCCTCGGGAGGTCGCAATAGGAGGAGAAGCGGGAAAAGCGAAGGCGAGTTGAAACGCCAAAGAAAAACTGTACTTGCTTGCGGGATTCTCGATTAATATTTAGCAGGAAGCACGAAGAATGTAAGGAACCCCGAGTGACGACTTAATGAAACACCCTTATTCTTGTGTACGCGTACCTAGGGGTTGTTTCCTGAACCGCGCGCGGCGCCGAGGGGGGGGGGGGGAGGAGAGGAGGCCTCGGGAGAATAGGAAGAAAAGGATGGAGATATAGAAGATGGTGGTTGGTTAAAGGTAAAAGGAGAAAAACAATGAGGGTGGAAATCTGCATGCATCCACGTAGAAAGCACCCTCTTACGATTCTTAGGGCTAACAATCATGCTAAGTGGGACCACCCGAGGTTTCTTTGTACGTCTCGAACGTAGGTCTCCAACTCTCCCAGGTGTTTAGACTCTTTGGTAAACACGCGCTGAAGGGCTGCAAGAGAAAAGAAAGTAAGAGAAAAATAAAGAAAGCCCTCTATGGTCCCTCGAAAGAAGGGATGAAAGAAAGGGAGAAGGAAGAATCGCTGTACGGCTGCAGCAGCAGCAGGACGTAGGATGGAGCTTGGGGATGTTTCAGAAGAATCTGATATACCCACAGAGATTTTCTGGTTTCTATTGTTTTTTTTTTTTTTTTTTACGGCCGGAGCGTGGAGCCGAATGCGGCCGCGCAGGCCGGAACGGTGCTCGGAGTCTTCGAGCCGCACGGAATTAGGAAACTCGGCTGCGCGGAAAGGGATTTCAAATGAAACGTACTGGAGCTTCCTTCGCGCTTACTTTTGCGTTACGCAGCCATTACGCAAGCCTAGAGTCGAGTCAGGTGCTGGAACGGATAGAACGGGATATCCGAATAACCCTGGAACCCGCTGCGGGCTCTCAACGGCGATAGGCGGTCGCTAGTCTCGTAGGATGTCGATTTAAAATTCTAATGTCGCAACTTTGTTCTCCCGACGTGAAACCGGCTCGCTGGCTGGTTCGGTGCGGTTGCGCTCACTGATAAGACTATGCATTCAGTCAGGGATAAGAGAGAATGACGCTTCGAGAACGACTTTCCACGACTCGGGGCAGCGTCGGTGCATCCAGCGGATCGGACCAGCCCTTTCCAAGTCAAAGGTTTATGAAATGACTGCGAGCCTTAAATTTCATGCAAACTCGATTCCACCTCGTGGAAAAATTGCGGGGCTTCGGGACTTTGTGCGATGCGAGGCCGTGCAGGTTAAACTCTTCCTCTTGCCAGCCTCGGCCGCAATCTCCCCGTTGCCCCGTTGCCCCGTTGCCCCGTTGCCTCTTTGGGCATTTACCATACGACAGGACGAATCGCATATCGCGCCGAGTCACGAGGGAGTCTCTCCAAGGAGTACGTCTTTTACGTATCTCCTGCGCTCTCTTACTTTGTCATTCTCACACCGCCATGTATCCCTTTGGCGTCTCTTGATTTCCCAACTGGAATTCTTTCCAGGAATAAAGGAGGGACTGGCTCTGGATTAGCAGATTCAGGAAAAATCAATGCCCATCGGCCATGCCAATTTTATGGGCTCCATCGAGCATAACGGATTTCTTCGAGCTCCGTCCGATGCTTCGTGATACTAAATAAAAGAACTCCTTCGGTATTCAGGAGAGTTGGACCTTCGGAATTGCGTCCCTTACCTATGTTATTCGAATCGAGTCGAGTCGCTGACTTACGATGACAACTTTCTCCTCGTAACACTGGACTTTACTTGCTTTCAGAAAAGTTCATGAAAACTCACATTGTCCTTCGTGGAAGAACGGTGAGCCATCTCCGAGGCAGATTTTCTTAAAAATTTCACAAAATCTTCTTAGAATTTCTCAACGTTGCGTAATGCGACGTTGTCTTAAAGGCGCTTTTATCGCTGAAAGCTCGGTGCGAGTGCCAGCCTAAGCTGCTTAACCCGACGGCAGTTCCTCGACGTCCAAGAAGATCGCCCCTATTTATCTATTTACTATTTATCCACTGGTTCGACTTTTTTCGCCTTTCGCCAACCAGTCGACTCACGAGGAATAGCCTTTACTCTTTTTCCAAAGGATGTAAAATGATTTAAACGGTGTACGTACACCCATTAGTCGGCGACCTGATCTGGCAGGGTTCACTGGCGAAGTCGCTTAATTCCTCGAGTCGATAATGTTCGGCAGCCCCTAAAATTCTCCCCAGTCGCCAGTCTTCTGCTCCGACGGTCCAGTACCCCCTCCCCTCCCCCCCCCCCCATTCCTTCACCAGGGGCCAATGGCGCCTATCGCGGGCCACTTTTCCTCAGCGAGCTTTTACAGAACGACGGAAGGCTAAAAAGTTGCGACGATTCGTAAAAACTTGCCAGTCCAGAGACAAAAGGACGGACGCTTCAGGCTCGAGGCGTCGTCCCCTCTGCGTCCCTGCCTGTTCCCTGGCACATCGCCTCCCGCACCTCACTATCTCCCTATCTCAACCCCTTTCCGTTGAAACGGACAGTTTTAGTCAATCTGCGCCAGCAAGAAACCCGAGCGAGTGAATCTAATTGGTCCGAATCCTTCCTATCTCAACTCGCAATTCTACTTTCTCACTCGCTATCGCCGAGAATATAAAATTCGCTCTTTTTTATTTTTCCTGCCATCGCATACAATTCCCTTTTACAGCCTCTTACACTTCTTTGAGAATAACCTCTGCGACGCCTCGCGACGTCCTCGCCATATTCACCCGGCGCAGCCACAACGAGAGTCGCGCGGGGCCTTGACTCTGCGACGCGAGTATCTACTTGTGAAACCGTTGCGGCCTGGTCCTGCCGGTCCTGCCGGTCCTGAATAAGGCGTCTCGTGCGGCGCGGCCACACGGAAGCAATTCGGCTCGGGATTTCTCCTGCTGCCCCCAGAGTTCATTTGGTCGACTGCAGGCTATTGCCATGCCGTGCAATTTTCTCTTGTGCCTTATGTTAATTTTCAAGATTTTCAAAATGCGCGATTTATAAAGCCTGCGCTCATTAATTACAGGGAGAATAAGGTGCTTACGAATAGAAAGTTTTTGTTTCGCTGAAGATCAGCTTGGAAAAAAATATTTTTTTGTTTCTTTCATTTTAAGAGATATACCCACTACAAGAGAATACACACAGATGTTAGTAACGGTGGTTGAAAAAGCAAGGATAACGGAGGGTAGGAAGAAAGAAGAAATTGCGAATCGCGCATCGCAGGGCGGCTGAAGCGTCAGGCGTGAAGCGTAAAGCACATCGTAAAGAGAAGGAAAAACGAGTGTCAGGAGGCAGTGGCGAATATTCTTTTTTTTTTTTATGTTGCCGTGCACACGTCACACATCACAGGCCGCAGACTCCAGTGCACATCTCACGATTCCTCCTCATTCATTTTTCTCTCGCCGCTCTCCTCCGGAGTCTCTTTAATATTTCGCCGAGCCTTCGTCGCAGGAGTTACCATGTATTTGAGTGTCGGCTCGATTACCGAAAGAAGATGAAGCAAAAGTCCGAAGCGCCGTGGGGAAGCCTGGAAGACGATTCGTTGGGGGTCAGGGACTCGAATGGGGGCAAGCATGATTAAGGGTAGACAGAGAAAGGAACTGAGTTTATTTAAGGGAACAGTGAGTCTAAGCTAATAGCGAAGGTAGGAGAGAGAGGTGCGAGGCGAAGGAGAAGAACTTGGATGGATCTTATCGTAGCCTCCATTCGTCCCAGGACTGGCGCCATTGTCTCGAAAATCACTAATTCGAGGCTCGCGTGGCGAATTAGCCTGCCCGAGTAGGCGTCTTGTTGATTATCACAAGAAGCTCGATAAATCGAGACCTGCTAAGAGCAATTTCTCCATCGCGTTCCAGTCGCAGGAGGAGAACTCGAAATCGAATGGTTTGCAGAGCTCGAAACGTCTTTATAGGTATACGTGTATAACGCGTGGAACCTGGAAGGCACGTAGCCTGACGTGGAGCCTTAAGTAAACGTGATTTCGACGATTAGATTTGGCTCAATTATCCGACGGGGATCTTGAAACAATTTTAGGAACCGAATAAAATGCGGAGCAAGATTGCGCACTTATACAGACTTATCCGTCTACGTGTACGTATAGATAAGATACACGGATAAGACATGCAAGGCTGGCCGAACCGGAATGGCAATTTCGAAGGAGGCGTCGCCCTTTGTTCCTCGAGCCTGGACGCCAAACGCGTCACGAGCGTCGCCAATGAATTTGCGAATTGACATTCTGTCGTTTAGATCAAGTGGAAATGTGCTGCAGCCTCCGTCGCTGGTAACTGGCAATGGGAGTCGCGTAAACGACCGTTGATCGACGAGGAACTGGAAGTTGACGGGGGACCGGAAGAAGAAACAGGAAAGGCGTCCTGGATGAACTCCGCTGCACCCGAGTACCGCCCGACGACTCTGGAGGGATCCTTAGCTGCAGGTAAAGAGACAGGGGCGCGGTCGACGGCTCGGACGTCTTCGAAGAGGCTGTTTACCAGACAAGTCGAACTTTAAAGCGGGACCGACGCTGAGCGTAAATCAAGCGTTTCAAACCGGCCACCTGTGGCGTCGAAGTTCGGCATCGGGAAGTCGCCCCGAATACGTCGACGTTTCTCCTTCGACGTAAATAGAAAAATCGAATGCATTCGAGAGGAGTGCGAGGAGCGCCGACAGGAAGTTCTGTGTCCTTTCGCCGAGTCGCCGAGTCGCCGGTCCACCGGGAGGCGTTCGCGTCTCTTTGACGTCCTTGGAGGATGGAGGACCAGGGCATCTCCGTTAAGGGATTCCTCGAGCGTCCGTTCGAATGACGAGCGGCAGCCAGCCGGAAAATAAACCCTGTTCGCCGGCTCTTTCTGTCTTCTCTACTTGGAGCTCAGTTTGTCCGCCATCATCCCTGGAAACATTTGGATCCTCGATCTCGAGTTGATCAGCATCCCGGCTGCGCGTTGTGCCCAAGAGGATACCTTGAGAAACGCGACAGGACATGGTGAAATGCCAGCGGGTTTGTCCTGGTTGAGAAACAAGGGATGAAAGGATGCGAAGGGGTTGGAGCGTTACCCAAGACGTAAACGGACCGTGAACGAGAATCGTAACTAATTAAAATTAACGAGGAGGCATTTCTAATTATTAATAGGGGTAATCCCTTCTACCGATTTCCCAAGAGGAGAGAGAGAGAGAGAGAGAGAGAGAGAGAGAGAGAAAAGGTGAGTCCGCAACGCTGCCAGGAGGAATCGGGAAAATATCCTTGCGACGTCCCGAGATAGCGACGCTCCCCACCCGTCCCTAGATCTACTAATTAAACCAATTAATTACATGAAAATCATTTCCCTTTCAGAAGCGCTGACGAGCATTGTTCACTTTTTGCTTTGAAATTAGTCAGGACTCGCGCAAGCAAGGAGCGTCGTGGGGAAGCAGAAGAGAAAGGAGCAGAGGGAAGAAGCTGAACGTGATTCGGTGGGAGCTAGGACGAGAGAGAGAGAGAGAGAGAGAGAGAGAGAGAGAAAGAGTGAATTCCTGGCCCTGCAGCC
Source organism: Trachelus stipa (assembly GCA_036026315.1). Classification (NCBI taxonomy): domain Eukaryota; kingdom Metazoa; phylum Arthropoda; class Insecta; order Hymenoptera; family Cephidae; genus Trachelus; species Trachelus stipa. The sequence goes on along the minus strand of JAYRCB010000642.1, from coordinate 132,731 downwards.
TCGAGAGGACTTAAGCTTCTTCATTGTTCCGTTGTCTGCGATTTTTTAACTAATTGATGCGGCTTTGTTTGCGAACGGGAAGACGCCTTGGAAGGAGCGTCATAATTGCGGAGCATTTATCGTCCTGCCTTTGGCGTCCTGCTGTCTGACGACTCTCGTTTGGCGTGAGTGAATTTGCTTTGATGAAATCTCTGTTTCGCCTTGTCGAGTGTCCTGCGAGTGTCCTGCCTAACGAGCGAGCAGGTAGTTAAGTCAGGAACCTTGAAGATAGCGGTTGCCTCTAATAACATTGCCTCCCTCCGGCCTCCCTCCGGCCTCCCTCCGTCACGTCTCACCGATCACCTGACCCGCGCTGCGGCTAATGACGTCATTACGTCAAACTAATAGCCCAGCCCTAACAGGCTTTTGGCTCCTAGGGGAAGGAAACCAAATACTCCAGCCTCACTGCCATCTCTTAACAGTCTCGGCAAATCCCTCGTTCATTGTCGCTTCGTGCATCGAACACGATCGGCTTCGATCGGCTTCGATCGGGCACAATCGAACATTCCCGTAAGCATTGTGATTTACAGAAAAATGTCCTCCCTCCGTATCCTCTACTCGCCGTTCACTCGGGGGATGTTCCTCGTTCGTTCGCGCGCGCGAGGGGCAACCGGCGGGAAAATTTCACTTTGGGAAATGGCCAATGCTTCCCCTGGGATTGATACCCGATGGCCAAGAGACTTGTTTCTCTTCCTCTTTACCGCACTCTCTCTCTCCCTCTCTCTCTCTCTCTTTCCCTCTCACACCTTCTCTCGAGTTTTTCGCCAATCTTCTCGACAGTTCTTTTAGGTTACGGTCACTCGGTACGGACGTCCACACTGGTGTCCATAGGGACTTACCTAGATACAGGAAAATGTCCACCTTCGCGTCCATATAGAGTTTCGATAAAACGATTCGATCATTCCACTAGGGATATCTGGCTGAGTTTGATAAAAGTCAAGAAATCCAAATCCGAACACAAATTTGTATTACGCTATATCTTGGACTTTGACGGAAATCCCAATTGCATTTAAATTCGTCCGAACGATTCATTCATCTAATAGAGGCACGCGGTGCATTATATTACTTCTCGCCCCTTTTGTCCCTCGTGCAAGAAACTAAAGTAAGGAGGAGGGACCATTTGCAAGGACGCTGCATATGCTCGCAGTCTGCGACCCGCCGTGCAACTTTGCAAAGGCGCCTTTAAGCTCTTTAAGGCACAGAGTGAATGCGGAGGTGTGCTCCTTCGACGCAGCCCTCCTCGCTGAAAGGGCTGCTTCCAACACAAACAGTACATCATTATATGGGGGAGTAGATTCACGGCTGATCGCCTGCCGAAAGCTGGGGGGGGAGCAGAGGGGGTGGTGCAAGCTTCGCTGAGCATCGAAAGAAACCTCCTGGAAAGCTCCTTGAAAGCTCCTCGAAAGACTTTCTTCTTCCGCTGGCGCAGCGTCGGTCATTACCTGCTCGCACCAGGACCACGCCCGGTCGAAGCTCCTCCATTCCTTCGCTTCCTTGTTTTATCCTTTATCCCTGTTGCACGTCCTTCTTCTCCGTGTCTTCGTCGATTCAAGTATCAGAGCCCCATAGCTGGCCGTACCGAATTAATTTGTAAAACGTGTCAGTCGTCTTTCTTCGAACCGTCGCCAGAGCCTGGAACGCCTGGAGCAACGATGGTTCCTTCTCTGTGGTGCCACTCTGCATAAGGTATAACCTGCTAATGGCATCGGTGCCCATGGTCTTTGAACTTGGTAGATTCAATTATTTTATGGGCTTCCACCCCCTTCCCCTCACCACCAGCCCCTCTTCACTCTCCAAGGGCTCTTCGCCGGTCACACTGTACTGCAGCAGCAGCAGCAGCACTTAAGCAGCAAGAGGGTTAGTGCTAAGTGTCCAAGTTTCAGTGGGAGGCTGGATGAGGGTGGTCTTTAACCCCTTGGTCCTTCGTCCATCCAGAGTTTCGCGCAATTTTCAAGACATCAATAGGAACCCTCGAAGACTCGTTGGAATTTTCCTCTCGCCTTCTCCAATGGCTTTTTCTTTTTTTTTTCTTTTTCAGGGGAAAAAGCTATTCCCGCATACTCTCTACGATGCTATGCGAAGGGTGTATCGAAAACCCGGGAAATCAATAAAGAATGGAATAGGGCATGAGACCGCGTCCTTCGGAAAGTCCTTCGATATCGGCCGGCTCAACTTTTACAAATGAGGAGAGACTGGGTTCTACCGGAAGTGCTTCGCATTCCTGGGAAAAATGTTTGTAGCCAGTGCCAATGGAAATGAATGGTGAAGGGTTGAGGAACATCGGGAGGGTGCAAATCCGAGGGTTGTTATGGGGAAGAAAGACGAGGAGAACAGAGAGAACAAAGACCGTAGGTGGACTCGCGGTCATTTTGTAGCGATCCTGAGCTTCAGGCAAGTTCAACCCCCGACGGACCATCGAAACTTGCTTCATCCGGGAACTCACAGGGCCCATTCATCCCCCAGTCAGCCTTAACCACCCCGGGACGGCCGTCGGCAACAGGAAACTTGGGGCTTCGACTTCTCATCGTCGAAACTTTGACTTGCCGAAGTTCCGTTTCAGCCTGCACGACGGATCTGACGCTTCGCTCTATGTTCTTAGGTCTTTGGCCCTCCGCCTCCTCCTCCTCCGCCTCGCCGCCCCTCCCTCCACCTCCGTTGACTATCCAACCGGAAACGGATAAAGGTTCTCCTCCTTCTCATTCTCTCGCTCATCGCGTCCTCGTCCTCCAGTTTTATTTCTTTTCTTTTTGTTGGCGACGGAAGCCGTGAGCGTGTCTCCTTGGCTAATATAAAGCCAAGACGTGAATGGATTTCTATAATCCGAAGCGTCTCCGTAATTATTTCCAAGGGCGCTATCTGCGTCGGTTCTTAGCAGCCCCATAAACGACGTGCACAGGATTTTTATATGAATCCCTTATTTGCCCCGCTATCTTTTCCACGCGCAGAGTTTCGCCGCCATTGCGGCTGCCTCTGGTCTCCGTTTTCAACGCTGCGGCGATTAGTCTGTCTTACCGCGGGCAATTGCGTTCTCGACATTTTTACTTTGTATCTCGCAGCGAGCGCGTGGAAGAAGCTTCCTCGCGGCTTCGAATTATATTTATATTTTATCCCAAGACTGACGTCACTTTATATCGTGCTGCGGGCAACGCGCTTACACGAGTCCGGGCAGAGTCAGGTTATTTTTTTTCCTTTTTTCGCGAACGAGGCAAAGGCGCGAGTCAGGCCTAATCCAATAGAGCCTAATTTGATTCCGAGGGTACTTACATAGGGAAAAGAATAACCGACGAGAAATCGAGAGGCGGAGGGAAGGAAAAAAAAAGGACAAGAGAGGAAAGTATAATGGAAAAGACGCAAGAGAGGCTGAAGCAAATGAAAAAGAGAAGATGAGCGGGAAGAAAAGAAAAAAAATGGTTGAAACCACCTCGGTGAAGTTAAGGGGCTCAAATCAAATTCTAAAATTGATGGCGGATGCGAAGAATCATTCGGGGTTTCCTCGCCCCCGTGAAATAGTGTGATATGAATAAAACCTTTCCTCCCTTCGTAACACGTACTTACGGGGGGGGGGGCGCAGCCCTTTCCCTGTGGCGTCGCTTTTACACTTTTCACCCCTTAAAAGAACCCAGGAACCCTCGCGTTCCGTCCTGGAAAGACGAAGATTTTCTGGTACGCGCGGGCGAACAACCCGAAGGGTACTTTAAGAAAAATAAGGGTTGTTCCTTTCCCGGCGTCGAGGCAGCCCTCTGTACCCCTTACCCGCCCTCATTCGATTCTTCCTTATTTCCTTGCAATTAGATCAACGCCACTCGCATTCCGCGTGACTCGACTCTTATCAGCTGATAAAGAGCAACCTCTAACCGCATCCCCTCCCACCCTAACTCATCCTATTTAATCCATTTCTCAGCCTAGTAATGTCAAAGGGGACAAAGCCGCATCCTCAATTTACAGATTTCCTCGGCATCTCCATTTGTATTCTCTCCCCATCTCATTCCGTTACCCGCTCTATAAGCTTCGCACCCTTAAACGTCTTAACCGCTGACTCCATTTCAATACTGGCTGTTTTTTCTTTCGGATTCTTCGACTCTTCGCCATAGAAAAGGATACGGCCTGTGTTTACTTTATTTTTATTAAATTTCTCTAAAGATTTTACGAGAACTCTGCCATGCGGAGGAGCGCAGGCAAATCCTAGTAGAATTGGCGGAGCGGGTGCCGGACCCGAAAGGTCGGTGCGGTCGGGTGCGGTCGGTGCGGTCGGTGCGGCCGTTGCTGGAGGATACGAGGAAAGGAGAATCGTTACGTCTCGCGCTGAGGTTTCCCGAGGCTCCTAAAACCCAGTAGCCTTGGCGAGGCTGTTCGGTCTGGTTGATCGGCAAGGCTGCCGAGGTTGGTAATGTTACTGTATAAGATCGCTAAGGGTCGTAGGGATGGCACCCAGTACCTCGGCGTAAAATGTATTGAAATTTTACGGTTGCGCTACGTGTGGATGGGAGGACGCGTACTTATCTAATAATAGGAGGACGGGAGAGCCATGTTACGTTATGGGCCTAAGGGTTGCTCCTTCTCATGAAAGATTGCTATTGTAGTCGAATCGCTTCGATCCGCTTTGCCAGCGAGCGAGACGTACGAGCGAAAAACGCTTTCGATTTATGGGATACCGCAAAGTATTATAGGTGGAAACGGGCGAAGGGTCGTTGGTCGACGCAGCAGCAACCCTACCGGCCAATATTCTCTTGATTCTATGTCCGCATAGATATACGCACATAACCACCATAAACCGCAGTAGTCTTATCGGATGTGATTATACATGTACAACGAGATATTAGTGCATGACGCAATAGCACGTAACTGCAGTATCAAGTGACACGCCGAACAAATTTCAAAACAGATTATCCTTTTTCGAAACAAACGCGAAGCTTAAAGAGTCAAAGAGATAGAAAATGGTAAAATTTATGGTTTTTGAAAAAAGTGTGTCATTTTTAAAAGAAAAATCCACGAGCGCGCCTCATTAATCTCCATGAGCGTATTCAGTGAAGAATCGTAAATTCTACATCATGATTTGATGAATATCTCTCGAAAACAGTGAAGTCTGTTTGGACAAAATTCAACACAAGGATCCCATCGAATGTTTCATCCTCCAATTAGTAGCTACCTAGTAAAGCCCTTTGAGTGACGCAGTCGTAACAAGTTGCGTGTTGCTAGGTGAAAGGCACAGCGGTGTCACAGAGAATTTCAGGATTCCTACAGTCAGTGGAAAGATTGGTTGATTGGTTGATCGGTGGTTCGTGCCGAATCGCCGGCATCGTGGGGAATGACGAGACGGGATGCCGAGGTGGTTGTAACCCGTACGAGAAGATGTATAGCTTCGGGACAGTGATGCTGGTGGTGGTGGAGGTGGTTCACGAGGGTGGCATCTGGTATCGCGGGACTGGTCCCGCCTTTAGCGTGTTGCAGCGTCAGCGCTACACCCCTGCCAACCCCCGTTGCGATTTACTGCTAAATAATATCTAAACAGCTTCATCCCCACGATACATCCTCCCGCCGAATGCAGATCGCGATCTCCTGCGCTCCTCCACGTTACTCCCCAAAACTCGGTTCGTCCTACGTCGGCAGATGTACGTGTGAGCGTCCCGACGAACTCACAGCACATGCCTACACGTTGCATCCAGATACACAGGCTGTCACGTCGCAGTAACCCAGCATCCTCCTGCATGTAGATACACTGGGCGTCATTAATGGTGTCCAGATTGTTGACGCAGTGCGATGAGATAAGAGAGGAGAGTTGGCGGCGCCCGTTCGGGTATCTTGTCCTGCGAGCGTAACGCAGCGAGCACTATGGTGAAGACGCTACTCTTATTATTATTTGCGATTGATAATCCCGCTGAAGGACTATAGCGAATTATAATATTCCATATTATGGGTATTGGACCACGATACACGACGAAAATCTTGTTCGGGTATCGCTGAGATCTACGTTATACTCGTGACTGGTATTGACAGCAGCAATAGTAAAGAAAAGTGTAATAATCCGTATGCGTGCGAGAGAGACGCACTTAGAGCCCTGCTGTGGTAACGAATCGTATGCTTTAGGAGCATTACAGGGAGCGTCAACGATATCCTAAATTGCGAACAATTGCCGTGCACGGACCAGCCTGTATCTCCGCTCCAGAGCATCGTTGACGAACACTGTACGAGTTGTAATTGACAAACCTGTCGTAGGAGGGCAGCACTTATGCCGAGTGCTCCAGCGGGGTGGGGGTACCGCCCGGTATACAAAGAATCTATTTGTGCGCAGGTCAGTCTTCCGAGAGCCGATCTCTTGGAAACCGCGTTTTGCCGGTCTTCCTTCTCCCCCTCTCCTCTCCCCGCAAACACCTTATCGCAGTTGTGATACATTCATCGCTTCTTTATCTCTTGTTCATCTATATTCTAAGGTAATACTTGATTATCTAATTCGGTCTCTCTCTCTCTCTCTCTCTCTTTCTTTGTGTTACCTATTTTCCCTATTTCTTCCGCTGGGCTATACCTCCTTCGTGATATCACTTTGGTATCGCAGTAAACTCC
>JAYRCB010000642.1:83177-126034 GCA_036026315.1 Trachelus stipa | reverse complement strand
ACCTGCCCTAGCTTCGGCTTGCGGCGGGAAAGGATGGAGATTGAAGCTTAATTACAAGATCCTTCGGGATCTTCCGACTTCGGTCGGTGCTGATGCCCAGTGATTCGTTGCGGTCGACTCGGCTAGGGGTGATCGCGAATTTTCATAGCCTGGCTCCGCGACACAAGCAGCCTAATTGCTTAGTCCAGGCCTTTTCACATGACGTCTGTACTCTCGTCTCTTGTCGCTTTGCGTCCGCGACTAAAGTTCGTTGAAGGTCGGAATCGCCTTCGCGGCCCTTCGGCTCTTGCGTCACAGCAGTTCGCTGTTACTTCGGTATCTGTTAGCCGGACCTACGCTGTCCGTAGGGGTTGGGCCCGATTGTGCGTATTTCGCACCCTAGACTGCTTAATCCGGTCCATTGCATCTGTCTTCTGTTAATTGTAATGTCTGTAACAATCATTCATCGTCTGTATCGTTATCTCTTTCTCGAGGTTTTTTCACCGGGCCTTCAGCCCATTTCAAATCATCACTTTCTATACCCTTTATCCTTTACCTTAATTACAAAAAAAGTATGACACAGTGAATCGATACGTTTAAATAAATGTACCGCGAAGACATTATCTAGAGTTCGCGGAAATTCGCGTATTGATCTATTCGTAACAAGTAAAGAATTAGTCCGCAACCGGAAATTCGGCGAGTGCAAAATAATGTCCAGTGCTGGGATCGTCAAGTCGTCACCAGAATGGACCTAGAGTATCGAAGGATGTACTGGACCAATGAACGATAGAAATGGACGAGAGAAAGGAAGACGAGGATCCTGTGGTAAGTGATCTTTTTCTTTTTTCTTTTTCTTTCTACTCACCATAAACATTTATGTAAGCAGCCACGTTGAAAGCCATAAATTTGCTATACCGAACGGATACCGGAAGTAATGCATGATCCGACTTATATTTGTGAGAGATTTTTGTGATGCATGCCGAAAGTGTTCCCATACTATGCGGTTATCTCCGACTATATTTCCAACTATCCTCGTTTCCGCGTGATCAACCGCAGATTCCAGTGTGTTCTAAATAATTTTTCCTCGTCCACGCGAGTTTTCTGGATTTTGCCAATTCCGCGTTTATAGCGCACCGAAGAGAGAAGAACACTGTGGACTCTCTATTAAATTTCGTTTTTGCCTGCAGTTCGGTTTACGCGAATTCCCAGGAAATCCTCGCGTCGTTCGGTTCCAAAGGGGCGACGAGCTTTTTCGCGCAATGGCTCCGAGCGTAAAGTCATATAACGCGGATACATGGAGACGCGAGATGGTGCGGCGGTGGTGGCTGCAACGAGTGGCGGCAGTCGTAGTCAAGGAAATAGAATAGAAGCAGGAGGCGAGAGAGTTGGCCCGTTAGCTGGGTAATATCGTTAACCTATCAGGGAGCAGTTGTCTCCGCATCCCTCTAATGCGTAACTGCGATATTCCCCGGTGACCTAGGCCATTTACCACTAACCCACCGAGTCACCCTATTCAACTCCCCAAACCCCAAAACTCCCAGTCAGCCAGTCAGCCAGCAACCAACAGCTCCTAGCCATTCGGTCTCTCTGGGATAAGGATAGATAATCGCACCATCATTTCTAATGCGCCGGCAGCGCTTCGGTTATAGTTGCAGTTTCCATAGCAGCGCAGTACACGTCATCGTCTTTATAGATTCCGCTCCTGTCGACCCTCTCGAATCTACGGTACGCGGTCATCGCACGCGTCCTTCGCTCGGAGCTGAACTTGCGTCACTTGAGAATCTTGGTCTTTTCTCGACGGAGTCCCGCGGACGAGGAAATAGCTGCGGTGAAACGGGGAAAATTGGTAAAATTGGCAGGTACCGGATGGCACTCCGTCGGCGTCCATTGGTGCGAGTGGTTAGTCGCGACGCGGAAGTTTCCTCGATGGAATAAGAAGAGTCGCTCGTCAGCCAGAGGACCTATATCTCTATACTTGAAAAATCACTAACTAGTCCGGTATTATTAGAAAGTTTTCCCGACGCTTCAGCCCGGCTTTCCTAGCGGAGTGCTGGGCGCTCGGACGGAGCTGATACGGCGATGCTAACACAGCGAGGGTCGCAGGAACGGCGCTTCGGAGGGTCGAACCGAAGTTAAGCTCGTTAAAGAACTATATAGATGCTGGATGGCAATCGATGCTTCCTCGTAAAAAAGGAGAAATACTCGCGTATCGAAAGGAGCTGGCACTTAGGCCAACGGAGTAGGAAGCGTCCGTGTGTTCCTTCGTCGTCTTCTTTTCCCTCTTGCAGACCACAAATCTTCCCTCCTCGCACGAGCGGTTCCTCCTTTATCCGGAAAAAGAATAACGATCCGAGAATCTGGGTGAGCGCAGGTGAAACGGGTCAAAGTGCTCTCAAAATAAAGCTGATGAAAATTCTTGTCCGATGGGGGGTCTAAAGGGTCAAGGGAGGAAGGGGGAGGGAAGGAGTGATTAGTCCATTGGGCGAACAATCGGGTAAGTCCGATGCGGGAAGGATGAATAGACGATAAGGGACGCTTAATATCGGTTCACTCGCGAAATACGGCAACCCTGTAGCGCTCGTTCTCTTTAACGGTTATTGGCTCGCGATAATTCGCTAATCTCTACTGTCAGCGTCGCCCCCGTTTCCGTTTCAATATGGCCGAGCTTCGGATTACAATCGAGCCGATGCGCCCTATCCCTGTCTGCCGACGATTCGCGTGTACGAGGGGTCGTGCAGGTATCCGTATTCGAGTAAACTATAGTCGAGTAAAGTAATTGACTGGAGAGCGCGATGCGAAGGGCACACGGGTGCCATGTGAACGTTGGAAACGCAGCCACCTAAGCTTATCGATTCAGCCTCCGAAAGCCCAGAGGAAAACGACGTGTCATCCTGAGCTCCCGAGGCCGTGCGAATCGCGACTCGTCATATCGGTACTCCTTTAAGGAAATCCCAGGATTCCCCGAAAGGAGAAGGGGGAGCTATACAGCTCGAAGCAGGCACTGTCGGGTATTGTAAGGCGGTATCCATATGTGTCTGTCGTTGATTGCGCACAAGAGGGAAATGGATGGCGAAGGATGCTGCCGCGACGATCCACTCTCCTCTCCGAGGTGGAGGCACAAGAGGAAAGATGGCCAGTGCCACGTCACGGAGCTTTTAACGGTGTCTCCGGTTTCATTCACGTCATGCCAGCCAAAATGGGGAGAGGGATAAGGGTCATATGTGTCCTCGAAATAAAAGGACTCGAGCAAGGAAGAGCAAGGAAGAGCAAGGGAGAGCGAGGAGGAGGACACGCGGGCAGGGAAATGGCCTTATAGCTCTTGAGCCATGGCTATCGGTTACGCTTACGTTTGCGTGTACGATTACGCAAAGTGTGTTCACTCGTGGATCCACATCGATCTACGCGGATGCGCGGATACGCCTACGTCCGTGTACGTACGCAGTCGGCCGATACGAGTGGCCATCCTGAAGATCCTGACCATCCTGACCATCTTGAATATAGACTCGGAGCTTTTTTTTTATAGAATAGCCATAATCGCAGTCTGTATAAGATTCGCAGAGAAAAGGCATGATCCAATATGTTTGAAACGATCGGTGCTCACCTGGATCACTTTGCCATAGTTGATCATTGTCATTGTCAGTAGAATGAATCACTCTTACGCATTCCGTGGGCTGTGAATTTCGTGCAGTTCCTAGGGGGCGGGGATGCTCGTGTCGCTGACGGCAATGGGGATGATGTCAAGCGACGAGGGTGGTGGTGGTGGTGGCGTTCGGCCTTCGCCAATTTCCGAGCAAGACATTCGGATCTCACCCTCGCGACCCCCCCCCCTGCCGCACCCCTATTTCGGTCGCATCCCAATGTATTGGAATTCACTTTGAGGGAATGAACGGGGAAGAGGCTGGGGTCTGAGGAGGATTCGATCGGTCCGAGCTATACTAAGGGTAGTAACGCCGTCAGGGCTGCGGGAATAGTCGAGCTCCCGAGCTTTACGATGATGGGGCTTTGCCCGTAAAAGCCAATGTAGCGCCGAACGCGGAGTATTCGCCCCTCCCCCCCCCCCCCACCCCCATCCTTGTAGCTCACTCGCTCATTCTCAAACGTATCCCTTTACCCTTTACTTCCTTTTTCTTCCCAAGCCACTCTCACGCTCGCGCTCGCCTTTCCACAGCAACCTGAAGTCATAGACTTGCGCTGGATGCATCCCGTGCATGGACACGGTGCATCGCGTGCGAAAGAGAAAGAGATATTGCACCGGACAATTTCCATCGCTTTTAAAGAAATATTGAAAAGTTCTTCGAAATCCTCTTTTCTTTAGTTTCCTTCAAAATCTGCGCGCCCCTCTAGCCTCTTGTTTTATTTTTCACCATTTTCCATTTTACGGTGTCTTTCCTAATCTCGCGACGGGACTATGTCGCCTAGACGCCTCCTAGACGCTAGTCCCCCCCCCCCCTGCCTCAGCGTTAACCTCAATTCTTATTCCCAGCTTGAGCATCGCTGCCACCGCCAGTGGGTGGAACAGCCCACCCGTACGTGAAGACGGAGAGATCACTGACGAAAAACGTGGAAAGGATACAGTTAAGAGATTGAAGTGGGGCTGGGTTAAAGTAGGGCTGTGTTATGAAAAGCGCGAGCTGGCAAAGGGGCAGGAGGACTGTGAACCCGATAAGCCGCGCATTGTTCGCGAGGTGCTTCCACGGTCCGTTTCTACGGCGCAGCGCGGAACGCAGGTTGTGGCCGATTTGATTGCGTGCGATACGGTGCAAGGGGCAGCCGGGGGCAATGGGATTGACGGTCCGGCAACCGAGCACTATGGGAGCTACTACACGGTGCTGCTGGATGGAAGGTGCTCGAACAACGACCAAGTGTCGAGGGGCGGTCCGGATCGGCGTCGGTGACTATGGGTACACATTGTGGGACATCGGCACTCGAGATTTCGGACACCCTTTGGTGTCCCTCGATCCTTCAACCAATACACACCCCTTGGACTACTCAAAACAGCCCCCAATACAGAGGGGCGCGTGTTGCCAGGCACGTAGACAGACAGGGGCCGTACGGCAATTTCCTCTCTCGGTCGGGCTTCAAATAGCGTCCCTTTCCCTTTACGAGAGTTTAACGAGTAAACCCTTTTCCATTATTTGAAATATAATAAAGAAATACACGGTGCCGTGGCGTTCGATGCGTGTAATGGCTTAAGCGTCGCGACGGCGGTGCGGGGGTGCGCGAGTCTCTCACTGCGTTCAACACGGCAACTCGAGTGGCTTCTCGCCAGTGCTAACCGACGGAATGCAGATTGCGGTTTGCTACCAGCTGTTCTCTGCAGTTTCCAGTCTCCATTCGCCAGTTGCCAGTTACCACGGACGCCTAGCATGCGTTTGTGGACCCACACAGGAAAGCCAGGACACCCCTGGGGATGCTAACCAATTGCTATAGCCATTTTGAAAGGGCACTCTGTTAACAGCAAGGGATGCTCGGTTCGAAGCTTCTCCCTGCCCTTCGACCTCGCTGCACTTTGGTCCCGATCACGAGCTGATTCGATCGATTCGATAGGTCGGCCGCTAGTCGATATTCACAGATACAGAATCGGCTGTTTGCAGGTGAATTGATTTAATTACGATCTGTGCGAATGATTCCATTATGACAATCGGTCCTGCCAAACGATTGGTAATTCGAGAGAAATTCCAAGGGCTGCTGGAGGGTGCAAGGGTGATCGGGGAGACCGGGGCAGCTTCGAATCTTTCATGAAAAATCATTCGGCTGTGATATCTTCGTAAGAGGAAATCAGGTGTTGAAATATCGGAGGTTCGAGGGACGCAAGTTTACGTCCAAGGATCCAGCCAGCCAGCCATTCCGCTCTCGTTATTCACCATCTCTTTAAGCGCTCCTTTCCATCCCTTTGGGCATCCCCCCACTCCCTTCCCTCTCCCTTCTCAGCGTCCCTATCCTCGCACAGATAAGCGCCGGGAAACAAACTTCCAGGCAGTATCGCACAGTCGAGACTTTCTTCCCCATTTCTTCATCGTTTGGTTCTACGGGAAAAAAACGACTCAGCCATCTTATAGATTAACGAGAGAGACGCGCGGTAGGAGGGAAGATCGAGGAGGAGGAAGGGAAGTCGGTGATGCCAGTTACAGAGAACCGGATGTAGCCATAAACACGTCGACTGCCGATTTCGTGAAAATATACGATTTTTAAGCGCTTCTGGCCAAAATTCTTCTCACTCTTGGAATCCATGTATCCCCTCCCCTCCCCTCCCACCCCCCCCCCCTCCATCCACCGTTGGTCCTTCGGGTTGATACGCTTCTCAGAATCGTTCACCGATTTATCACGGGGTTTCCCATTCCCACAGCCTCTAAGTAAAAGCAGCCCCGGAACGCGAGCAAGTATTGTCCCGCGTTTTCAATGTGCGAAAACAGTTGTCATGGCGAATCGACAACGGCCGATGATCGGCATTGGAACTGCCGAGTAATTCTCGAGCGTCTTCGCACGACTTTGTTGTTGCCGAGACATTGGCGCCCCATCCTCCTTTCCTTCCCCGACGATTTAAGGATTTTTCCAAATGCCGGTCAAGAAATGCGATAGTACGAGAAGATATTTTTACGAATCTAGCACAGGACAAAAATTTCTCGTGCGCGAGCTCGAGGATTAATGATTGGTCGGTTCGTCACTTGTCGCCGGTATCACGTGACTAACGATGCGGCAAGAATGAGCCGGAAGGGAGGCGACGGTTGGAAAAGGGATGAAAAGAAAGGGGATAGGGGCAGGGGCGAACTTACCTAATCCTGAGGTTTCTTTCGAAACTCGCATCTGATGCTCGTTTATTTAAAATAAAGCAGTGTTCAGCCTTCGGGGTTGGCGGCTGGCGGCTGCCGGCTGCCGGCGGATCTACCCGTCTTGGGAACTCGAATACAGTAGACATGGATCCTTGGGAGGAGATCCGTCGTTGATACTATTTTCTACGATACAGCATCGTTTTAGGCTTCTGCTTGTTAAGGCAAGATTCTGCATCGTGGGGAGACGGTTGGGGGAGTGGAGGAGAGAGAGAGAGAGAATTTAATCCTGACGTAAGTCTCGGTGGAAGCCCCGTGAAATTCCTCTTGGCTTCGAATCCTTCTGTCCTTTTCTCGGGAACATCGATCACCGTTTCTCAGCTTTGCGATAACTTCTTCCTATCTCCCGTCTCCAGTCACTCCAACCCTTCCGTCCGATACACCATTCGATTTGACCCTTTTCCTTTTTATTTACATTAAATGGAATTACAGGAAGACGGAAATACGGAAATACGAAAAGATGGGATCACGGAAATGCTGAAGCAAAACGCGATCGGTCCGGCCGTGTGCTTTTCGTTAGCACAGAAGTCAGCTGATCGGTTCGACTTGTAAAAAGTTGCTTAGCTATTTACGTCTCGCTTAATGTCGATATTTATGGGAAGAATTATTTAGGTTGACGGGACTTGGCTAACGCGGCTTTTAATTTACCGATCGCAATATATTTTCCGAGAGAAACAGCATCGTAAATATTGCATCGCGCAAGAATCAATTCCAATCAATTTCGCCGTCACCGTCAAACCTTTGTTTCTCTCTTTCTCTCTGTCTTTCTCCCGTTTCTGCCGCAAGCCTTCCTAACTTTCTACGTTCCCAGCACCAATGCTCGGCCCTGCTCATATATATTTCCAGAGTGCGAAAGAAATTCTGCCAAAGAATACCGATACGATCGGATGTCCAATCCTCTCGCTACTCCCATGCTGAATAGTTGTCGGTAAGGTAGAATCCTACAGCCGGCAGGATATTCTCGGTCGAGGAGGGTTTTGTAGTTTCTGGAATAAATGTAAGATAGGTTAGGTGTGTTGTGCCGAAGCACTAGTAAGTTCCACTCGTGGTGGTACTGCCAGGCAATTTCGTTTGGTTCCGGTGTGCATAAGTGATCCAGCGATCCAACCGGTACACAAACTTGTCACTTATACGGTAACTATCCTGTCAGGCGGCAGCCACCCCTTTCGACGGGCCACCGAGTATCCAGTAACCAGTCACCAGGGGTCTTTCACCCTCTTTCGAGAAGAGTATCTGGGAGATGCGGGCGAGGGGAGCGGGGGTTGCCGTGTGTCGTATCGTACGGTTAGAGCTGTAGCGTGTAAATCGTCGCCACAGCAGCAGCAGCAGCAGCAGCAGCAGCAATGGCAACGACGAGGGGGGTAGAGGAGGTGGCTGTCGAGGGCAGGGGTCGCGTAGGGATCGCGTAAGAAAGGAAAGCGATTGTATATGACGCGTCGCGACACCAGTCGAGACGACCCGCTCGATTTATTTGCCGATTGCTAGAACGAGGAGACTCCTTCTTCGGGACTATTTCAACTACTTTGGCATCGCGCTATTTGGCAGACGATTCCGATGTCTTCTTTTTTTCTTCTTGTTTCGTTTTCACATATTTTCGGGAAAAAAAAATGAGAAAAACCGGTTAGATTTCTTTGTAGGGGATAGTCGCGTTTAATTTCGGAATTATCGGAGATTTACTCTCGCGCACCTTATAACAATTACGCGGAATTCTAAGATGTCTTCAGCGAGACAGGAATGCGGCTAACAAATCGATTTCTGGGTTCCTCGAATTGGGTTCCCGTTGGCGGCTGGAGGTCCTCCGTGGGGCAGGGGGGGGGGGGTGGGTGAAGATGCCGATTGGAGAATTTACAGTACGGTGAATCCCTTCCGGTTGGGACGAAACAGCACGGGCCCTGATAAACGGTAGACGACCCTTCCGTTCTTTCCATTCGGTATCCCTCAAGGAAAGGGTGGATTAGGTCGCATCTGCCCTATAGTCCTATACTGCTCTACGGCTTCTACGATTCTAGGAGCTATTCGGAGGGTAGGTCGACAATTACAGAAATAATCGTGAGGGTTATTGCTCGGTGGGATTGACCCCCCGTACCCTACCACCACCCCTCTTCCGTATTTCCAATGAATTGGAGTTTCTCGTGGGTTTCGAAATCAGGGGGCGAGCCAAGCGGTCGGACGAAGCGGTAGGCGGGAAGAGGAGGGAAAAAAATGAAAAAGAGAGAGAAGATCGAGGGACATGACGCGTGCGGAAACGAGACATCCTCGTTGAGTACAATACGCACAAGGAGTCTCGGAATAATACATCGAATCGGGACGAAATGCCTTTTCACGAGTTCTTTTGAGCTTTCAAAGCTCGGAACAATATCTGACTTGAGATTGGGGTCTCGGGGTGTCCCTCGGGTAAGGAGTGTTATCTACGTTCCCTCAAGCCCGAAACGGAGCCCCTTCCGACCTAACCAGTTCTCCAACCCTACAGTCAGCCCACAGCCCACAGCCCACGCAAACCATCCTGTAGCACATCGCCATCCCCCACTCACCACCTCTGTGCCCTTCCTGGCCCCGATCAGCCGCCCGTCGAACGGCTGCCTTTTCGACTCCGGCGTTGGCCCCAACCACCACCGAGCACTCGTTCCCATTTTAATCACTACTTCTGATAGCCTTGCCGATTGGATGAGGGACCTTTCGGTACACCCAGTGTACCGTTTCACCCTTGAATCACGAGGTTCCTTCTCAGTTGCCTTCGTTCTCCGGAGCATCCCATCGTTTCTCCTCTTCTTTTATCCTTCGTCGCCACCTATGCACGTGCCTTTGATGCTCGCTTGAAAGCTCACTCCGGTGAATTAGCAATTTTCATACTGTCACGTACATCCCTGGCTTTTCCATATTGATGGCATTTGAATGTAAAGCAACCCCAGAGAGCCAATCTTGCCGCGTGCTATTACAACATCGTTCACGACCATTTAAGCTACTAATTATTAGTGGACTTTAATGAGTGCAATTAAAATTTCGCTCTGCGTGCCTTTACAGTCGGTAGGAATTCTAACGGGCGATTTATCTTTTGTTTCTTTAACGAGTACAGGGTGGAAGGGATGAAGATGCCGACGGTAAGAGAAATATCGAGATTACAAATCAATACGCTTTCCTTGTCAGCAGCTCTCATATTTAATTATTTTCCTACGAGATACAATGCGACGGCGACGGCGAGGAGGGGAAAGAAAAATTCCTATTAAAATGCGAGGAGAGACTGGAGAGCGAGCAATATCAAGGGACGGATGACGAAAGGATGAAGAAGGCGAATCGGGAGTGGATGCACCTTCCGCGACATCCGGTACCGAACCTTTGCGAGACTTGCAAGACGATGCAGCATCCTCGGATGCAGCCCGAGTTATGCCGAGAATCTTGGCAAGAGAGTGTTCTGCGTTCCCGGCTTTACCGCGACCATTAATGAAAGGGATGCAAGAGAACCGAAGGATCCCTGGGTGATTGTCTTTGGGTGATCAGGGATATTGGAGGTTATGATCTCTGCTAGGATATTTGACAGTTTTCATCTCGAACGTATCTGCCTCCTCCTCGCGGCCTTTGCTCGCTCCGTATGGAATGCGCCCCCCACTACCCTTTCAAGATGACCAGCAGAGCTCTGCAAAGCTCCAAGAGGGACTACTGGATATAGTATAGAGAGAGGATAAATAGAAAATTGAAAAGGTCGATCCTTTCCCTGAAGTAGCAGTCATCGATTATTGCTACCGAAGTGGAGGCTCCCTGCGGTGATCTTGATGTCGATGCCCAACGCACTCGACGTGTTAAATAATATACATATATATACTTGAATGAGATAGGGGACTAGGTGACCATTTTGGTTTTTCGCATCCAGCTTTGCCTCGTAGTCTCGGCGATAGCTTCTCGATGCGTCATATTTTTCTTCCTCCTCGCTAACAGGGAATTGCACAAGAATTGATCGATCGCTCCGAGATCCTCTGTTTCTTGCGAATTTTTTTCTCCTGTTCATTTTTTCTCTTTTTTTTCCTTTTAATCCCATCCTCCCTCTCGGTCTAATGCAGGAGGAAGAAGAAGGGCCATCCCTGAACGATTAAAGCTGATTGTGAGTTGCAGGTGGAGGTTATCGAGCCATTGGGCTTCGCGCTGCTTTACGAGGATTAATAACGAGCACTGGGGCTTCGAGGTAACGAGAACGCGACAGGATTCAGGTTTATTATAGCTGTCATTGTTTTTAATGCTACAAGCGAGAGAGAGAGAGAGAGAGAGAGAGAGAGAGAGAGAGAGAGAGAGAGAGAGAGAGAGAGAGAGAGAGAGAGAGAAACCGCGGCGATTCGGTGCTTCTCTATCGTTCTGGCGTTGATCAATCGAAATCTCGTAGATGTCGATGCCCTCGATACCTGCGAAAGCCGCACCTGCTAGGACCGCCATACAATTCCAATATCTGATATCGCGTTTTAATTAACTTAGTTCGCGAAGCGAACTCGCCGCAGCCACAGTCGCTATCGAGTATCGCCCCGCCGCTACACTCGTACCTACTCGTGGTTGGAGCCTCGAAGCGATTGCCATCGGCAGCGCTGCCGAGCTACGCGACTGTATCGCAGCTATCCGGAAAGGGGAAAAATGTCACAGAGTCCTCTACCACTTTTTTTGTTCAGCCTCAGGTGGCAAGTGACAGGCGCCTCCCGGTTCCGGAAGATAGCGCCTTCAATTTCGAGGTGGAATTTCGATCCTAGCAGCCAAAATTACAGGAAGACACCGTCGTGACGCTTGTGCAACCTCCTAGTAGGATAGTAATTATTTTGAAATTTTGTTGAGATGCCGAAAATTAACATAAACTTTCAGGGACGGTAAACATGCCAAGGAAAAGGAAGTCGATTAATGGTTCGTCGTGGTTTTTAGCTTTCCTCGGAAGCGAAAGTATCGCGGTGCTAAGGAAGCAGAGGGGGAAGATGAGGGACACGCTGCGACGGTGTTGCCTACGGTGGGAGAGCAGAAAATAGAGAAAAACCATTTGAAAGTGCTCCTCGTGGTCTCAAATCAATTAGAGAAATTATTATTACGATCGTGCTTAAGAGTCGCTCCGTGCGGGATTCTAGGATAATTTACATTTCCTGTAGGAGTTTCTTCCTTTCCTCGCTCTCTCGCCACTTGCTCGTTATAAGGATCGTATGCAACTGGCCAAGTCGGAGTGCTGACTTAGGACTCAAATAAAATTCTTTGATAAGCCGATCTTCCCTCGAGGAGGACAGAATAATTGCCTTTAAAGAGATTCGTTTTCGCGCTTCGAAATGAAATTTCATTCAGAGAGTTTGTTATAGAAAATGAAGAAAAAAGAAGAGGCCTATCTCTCTGAAAGTATATACGCGTCGGCTACCTCGTTTCGCGTGTCACGTTATACGAACTTTAAGTCTTGAAAGCTTAAGTTTAACTTGGACAAAGTTCAGGCTTAAACCCGTGGCTTTTACTTCACCGCGCGCTGTTGCCATCCGGACGTTCGAAATCCTAAGAAGGTTTAATGTTTCCCCATGGATTCGCCAACTTCTTTTACACCGCCGGAGATTAGTCTTACGGATATATTCGTCGAAGTAATCCCGTCTTGAAGCAGCTACCGATTTTATGTAATTGCACCGAATCCAGTTGTCTGATCGTCGTGTCGAACATATCTACATGGGTGTTAGAGCGAGTGAAGGCTCGCCTGAGTCGGTTGTTGGGAAAGGGATGGAAGCGCGTACGTCTTTACGATCAATGGCGGAAAAACGTTTTCCCACAAATTCGCACCTCGGATCTAAGAATGTATTAGGTACGAGAGAGCATTCGGGTAGATCGTGCGCGCAGCAGACTAGAGAGCTCGAGCCGGAGCCGGAGAGCCGTAGAGCCAGAGAGCCAGAGCAAGGCCGGAGCCAGCTTGATGGCGGCAGAGGGGATGGAAGTGGGAGAGGGTAGCGATAGATTTTGGTAGCGCTCCTTCTCGGCGCGATGCTGGCGACGCCAGTGTTGGAAACAGGCGCTTCGCGCTTCAGTCAGCTCGTAGCATCCTGCGCGTGTACTTTGCTGTCAGGGGGTTGTTACGCGTCATGTAAGCGGCGTCGCGGCGTCCTTTCGTTGGTATTTGCAAGCACTCCGTTGGCCCATGCTCTTGACAGTTTCAATTTCAAGTTGTGCGACGAGTGAACTGAAAAGTGACAGTTCGTAATGCACGGCAGTAATGGCGTGTATCGAATGATCGGTGGATGAGACTTCGAGTCGTAGATACGCGTGGGGGTCCGATGGCTCGCTGGGAATTTTTGATGCATCTATGTTTTGTACTTGCCAGTGGTAACTGATGATACGCGATCTGGATGTGAATGGTGTCGTGCTGAGAGTGCGAAGTTTGCGATGACAGTAAAAGTTTAAACGTGATGAGACAGGTGAGAGTTCTGGACGTAATCGGGAATTCGTTTCTTCTTGCTGCTCCTGAATGTCCTTAAGTACTTGGTTACAATATCCATAAAAGCTCAAAATATCGTTGGTCCGCTCTGGACCACTTTCAATAACTTTAGCGTCAATCGTTAAAAACGAGGGCACCATTGCTTCGTTCTATCGTCGACAATTAGTTACGCAACTTTGCCAACTCATTCTTTCGTATCCATTTCATCTCGAAGTTATATATCTTTTTTCAATTATGATAACTTGGTCAACTTCGTTAATGATGATTAACTTTGGTCATTGTCACGTTATTACTTCCACGAGAACTTCAAATTCATATATTTGTGCGTTAACGATTGCAAGAGCTTCGTAGTAGAAATTTGCTTTTATAAGTTCGGGACCTGTCGAGTTCCTAATTTTTAAAACGAAGCTTCTGCTACGGATTGAAACGTACATACATATCCCGAGTAATTTACGTAGCACGTTTAATAATTTATAAGTATATCTGTCGACGATTACGTTAATAGACTCTCGTCGTCTATAATATTTGAAGGAGTGAGTTGGCAGGAGGGCGAGAACGCAGAAGTGGAGGAATACAGTATTAACAGGCAGATGAAAGTGAGAATCGAAGTGAAACAGTTGAAAAATAAAAGGAGAACTTGTGCGGGTGATAGCGGATTGTGATTGGTCGATTGATGACAGAACGTTTTCCCTAGTATTTCGTGTATCTGTGCTTTTTGTCCCGCGAGTGCTCGTTTTTCCGTTTTGGTGGCCTTTTTGGTGTCTGTCGAGATCTTCGGCAAGAAGAAGCTTCAGAGAGGCTTCAAGAAATTCATCAGAACGTAAAGGTCAGTTGAAGCTTTTAGATTTTCAACCATCTTTCTCAGTATCGCTTTCTTTCGCGCATCCTCGTAAGAGTAATTGTGCGTGCAGCCCTGCCGTTTCTCTAAATTATTTTGCAGACTGTCAGGTTTTGTCTTTGCCATAAGTTTTCCTTTTTTGAAAAATACGACACAAATCCGCACTTGCCTGAGAGGAGTTCATGAAATCCTCAAATTAACTTCTGCTACGAAGGTTTCTCGCGCTGATGAAGTTGCAAAAGTATGTGGCCAGGATAGAGTTTGGTAAGTAGTAAACAGGACAACGTGAACCGAGCAGATCAGCTTTATTTCCAGAGATAAAGTCTAATAACGTCCATAAAATAATCGTCCCTTTTATCCGGGCATCTAGAACGTATCGTAGCGACCCTGGATTACTGGATAGCCTTCATTTTCCCCTTCCCATCGCTTGCTTCGGGAACGTTGCTGCTGCTGCTTCTCCGATTTCCTCCGTTGGTGGTAGTGTGTCTGCCAGTTATAGTACAATTCTCTTTCGTCTAACATTTATTCAATCCTCGGTCTGCGGATCCTTGTGGATCCCAAATGTCGACCCGAGTTTCTATGCGTTGCTTTCAATCATCTTTATTTCAATCCAGATTTGGGTTTATTCAAGCATCTACGATGCTGCAATAGCAGGATCATCGCCGATGGTAGCAGCACGATTATCTCCACCGCGAACGACCAACTCTTGGGATTTTTTTAAGGGAGGCGAGCCAAATTTCGTTCCGGCGGTCGTCAGAAGGGATGTGACGGCCCAACGAATCGACTTCCCCTCGTGAATCCGACTGCGAATTATTACTCGTACGGGAAAGCTGTCATTTTCGCAGAGAATGGCAACTTTCTACATTATTATCGAAAGCATCATTTACTTTCCTTTCATTTTTCCTTCCCTTCGCTCACGTTCGTTCTCTCTCCCTCTGATGCAGCAGTATATATGTGCACGTTGCTGATGCAGTTGAGCGCCTAGTGCACTTTCTACGCTTCGAGTCGATTCTAAAGCACAAATTGATGGCTGCCGATACTCTAGTCCCCCTTGTAATAGCGATACTAACGGATACCATTCTCCTATACGATTTTACTGCGAATAATCCGTAGAATTTGATGCACCCACAGTTTAATGCAAAAAGTCGCGTTACGACTGCATAAATCGTTATATGGATGCACGGAATGCACTTTGGTAACTGCGCCTTTATTCTCAAGTTCTTTCTTCATCGAACGTACAAAGAGTAGTTGAGTATACTTCGATCTGTATCACTGTATATATTCTCTCGCGATTCCACGAATTAATCGGGCATAGTTAGATCGAGTTGCGGGACAATAATGATGCTAATGGACATCGCTAACGAGCAACCAGATGATGAGTTTCGCATCAGTCCCATGAAATCGCGTGTCGAACGAACGAACCGTACGAGTCTCGCCGTTATTATTCCTCTCGAAGTTAATGAAAGTTAATCGAGTGTTCGACTACAAACTGCGGAGTTAAAAATTTTCGGAAACCCTTGAAACTTACTTGACAAAGCTCCCCTAATACCTTATGGGATTTTTGCAATGCATGATTCTCGGCGATTTTCATATATTCCGTCCGTTCGCTGCTTTTGACCCCCCAATCCCCCTCTGTCTTCTCGAGTTTCGTGACCTCTGTGATGTTGGCCCCTCGTTATGCAAATTAAAGATTTTCTATTAGAAAATTAAATTTTTTCGAATGGTTGTCAACAGTTCTACAGTTCCTCATAGTTTATGGGTACAAAAATCATTTTCAGACAAGCATTCGAAAAAATTAATTTATCGTATAAAATCCAATATCCCCGAATTGCTCGACGGATTAATTAAGTTCAGGTATTCGTTTTGTAGAACTCTTTGAGAACTATCCGGAACTGCCATCCAAACTATTCGGAACATTGGAAAAAATATAATTTTCTAAGAGATAGGGCGATTGACGAATTTTGACAAACTTTTTTTTTATGTGGACAATAACTGGAAATATCGATGAAAAGGAATAGGGAACTGTAGAAATATTGTTTGTCTATTCAAAACTACCAAAAAAGTAACATTTTCCAAAATGAGGCCGGGGGGCGGGGTGTCCCGAAGTTTCTGATATCCCCCTTTCCGAATATCGCTATTTTTCGCATTTAATGGACATAACTATATCTGAAAACTGTCAGGAACTCTAGAGCTCTTCAGAGGGCAAGCAGAATTTTAATTATTTTTTTTTAATTTGCATAACGAGGGACCAACTTCACAGAGGTAATTTCTACCGGAACGAAATTAAAAGTTTTTCTCGTCGTCGCCCAATCCGCGGTCCTTCGTAGATGCAGTCGCGCAGACGGTAATCGAGAGTAACCTAAAAGACCTAAGAGTGCAGGAACATTTCCTGTTGGCATCCGCTTCAAGATTAAGAAGAATTTTATAGGATTCGCCAAGTGTCTTCCTCGCGTATTGTCTTTTGCTCTCGCTTTTTTATTCGAGTGAGGAATTCACGAATCCAAGAATTGATGATTAAGAGCAGCCCTGAGCATCAGCGTTGACTGGCTCGACTTCCTCTCTACAATACATCCATCCGGCGTCCCTGTAAAGACGCCGGGGATATTCTCCTAAGTGCGTCGTGTGCCTTGATCAATGGGAATCCTATATTTCGGGGAAACAGTTCATCATAACCGGGAACACTGCGCGTGACGTGAGCCCATCCATTTCGCGGCTGCTTTAATCCACCCTGTGCACGAGGTTCTGCCTGCAGTCTGTGCAGTCTGCAGGCTGCAGGTCGCCTGGCCTCCTCCCGGTGCAGCAGCACGTCACAGCCCACAGGCCACAGCTCCCATGCTCAGAGTGTCACCGGAAACACCTACGAGAAGTATACTCGCCCATGTGATAAACCTGCCAGCCGAACGAGGTTGTTGGCTAAAATCTTTTTTTTTTTTTTCTTGCCGCCTTCAGACCTTTTATTCGCTCTCCCTATACTTGCTGTTTCTCGTTACAGTGGAATCTACGGCGAGTGCATTTTGACAAACGTACCTGCCGTAATTGCTGAGCGCTGTTTTCTCTATTTCCATAGTGCATACGGTAGTCTCTCTTGCCTTCCACCCTCCTCCGTCTTTGGCTGCAATCGATTAAGCACACGGCGTAGCAGCTCGCGTGTCCTTCCGGCATTCCTTCGTTACTACGTTACGCGATGAAACGAATAACGAGCCGCGGCATTGGTGTTCCTATCTTCTCGTAAATTGATGACTGTGTAGAGGAAATGGTTGCACCGGTCGCGTGCAGAGTTTCAGGCTCGAGGAAACGACTGTTTGTTCTGTTGTCCCTTGTTCGAAGCGAGCCTGAACTTTAAGAGCCTGTGGCAGCATCTCGAGTCGAACGCGCAGGACCCCCCGAGTTGAGTAGTTTGGCGGGTGCGTCGCTTGGGTGGTTGCCGGTACAGCCGGTACAGACGCGAGACGCGAGTGGAGGCTGGGGATGCAAGGCTCCGACGACATCGACGGTACTTTCGACTTTTACTTACTACCTGTGAGTTGGAATAGCAAACTGCTGCCAGATAGTCGCAGCGGCGAAGGCTGTGGCGGCAGCCAAGGACGTGGATTCCGGCTGCACGTGAATATTTTATAAAAATTCATGCCTCAAAGAACCTAGTCATCCCCTATTCACGGTTACCAGAATGTGCATCGCTCTGCCTTTTCCTGGCTGCATGTCTGTATGTACGTGGCTACGTGTTTACTTGCATTCCCTTACGAATACATATGCATAAGCGTCTACGTACACGGGTAATGGACACTTGGCTTACGCAACGGTCCCCTATATCCATCTCCATCCCTCGATGCTCCTGTGTAAATTTAATTTACACCCTGGTGACTATTCACCCTTTCTCTTGCTAATTTCCTTATGCTCGGGAGGTGCGCTGGCACGTGCAGCGGCTCGATAAGTGATCGTTTCCCTCGACGCATCGCGATGCAGGAATGCCAGGGGGCTTGCACGATGCATTCTTCAGGCGCGCGGTCATTCGCGCACTTTCAATTTATCCTTATATAATCATCCTATCCTGCATGTGTCGATAAATTTCTAATCCATTCGTTTTTCTTATATTTCCGAGTTACCTCTTTTTTACAAACAAATAACTTGTCTACGTGTCTTTATTTTTTGACTCTATTCAGGCATCTCGTGACTACACCGATATGCATTATTCGGCAGCATCAAGCACTCGGGGGTGAGGGGTGGGGGGTTAGGGTTGAGGTTGGGGTAGGTAGCGTACCGTGACTCGACAGGGATGAATAAGCATCGAATAATGCGGCGGATTCGAGCGGAGCCTGTCGCTGATAGGGGTTGCTCGCGCCCCTTTCGAAGGGGAATGAAGCGTATCGTGGCTTTTTCTTGACGTAACCTCCGTTAAAGGGTCGACTCCGCCAGCCTGTTAGTTTTCTTGTTCGTTTTTTCCTGGAAAAAGATTTGCTCGGTTGATGCACGCGCGACATAACCGGAACCTTCATGCGGAGGAATGGTTTTCTGATTCACAGACCTGTCGTTTTTTTTTCTTTTCTCAAAATCTGGTATTTTCATTATGAAAGATTTATTTGACATTAATGTGCGTCAGCCTGATTGTCATCTCTCGTTAAAAAAAATGTAAAATCTTTATCGTCGCCCTTTAACTTCTACCCCTCTGTGACTTTTCATGTTCGGTCCACTGCGACGCATCCCGAAGGTTCGGCATTAATTCCCGAAACTATCCTGGTTGCGAATTTAAAATAGATTTGCCTCGGCAGAGGGAGCGAGAGAAATGCTCCGAGCTTCTTCTTCTTCCGGGGCTTATCGCCGCGGCGGGCGGCCAGGGGGAGGATCCGGGCGAACAGGGCTGGCGGGGAGGCTTTCGCGACTCGAAGATAGAGCGCTCTACATCCGGTGCCACCCACCAACCTCCCTCCCTTCTCTCCCTCCGATCCTGGTGGCTGTCTACGCGACCTACTAGCTACTAGCTACTAGCTAGTAGCTAGTAGCTGCCACCTTTTCTACAGTCTAACCTCCTTTCCCATCGCGGTAGAGCGAATTCCTTGAGGATAACCTCCTCCGCAAGCAGATCCAGAGAATGGAAGATGCCAGATAGAGGGACGGCCTTGCCGGTTTAAGGCGATTTTGTCCTTTGCCTGACTTCACCTTTTTTTCTACACTTTTCTTTCCTTTTTTTTTCCCATGCCACTAACTAACGTTTTCCAGCATGTGGGTTGGCGGCGTGACGGTGACGTCGGCAGCATCGTCTTTCCAGCGAGACAAAGTTCTGACCTCTCGAATCGCCAAGACCGTCGATATTAAACTCAGCGATGCACCTCGACTTCCCCCCGTGACCCCGTTCGATGTTTGTCTCGGAGCGGACGTGACCGCAATTCAAACTTTGCCGAGAGTATTTTTCGCAAAGTCTCGTTTCGCGTAACTCGACTGTCCTTCTCACCTCGTCTGGTCAAAGATTCCCTTGCGACGCACGACCGACGCTCGACCGACGCCCACCGTCCTTTCTCACTCGCTTAACGTCTCGAATTCAAGCTTACTGATGTTGCTGTAGAATCTTCTAACCGAGGAATTTCCATGCTTTCAGAAACTGTCATGGAGGAATAAAGGATGGCCGCTATGAGACTTGTCCGAGTCGTCCTGACCATCCTGGGAGGCACGCAGCTCCTGCGAGCCGAACCCTCAGCCTCGCCGACTGTCAAGAGCACTGGTGAGTCATTTCAGATATCTCTTCCTTTTCTTCTATTTTTTCTTCCTCTTTATCTTCTATCCTCTGTCTTATATATTTGAGCAAATTTTAATGCCAGAGTCTCGCCCGGTGTCGATCCGTCACACCAAAGTCATTGGGTTTCGGCGATTTCCCTAGCGAGCGGATTTGTCCCTGCGCCTGTCGGATCTTTGTCAGTCGGGATTCCCCTTATATTTTTCCTTCTCGGCTCCCCCTTCCCTCGCGTCACTCTCGGCGTCCTCTAATCGGCTGCAGCTTATCTCAGGATAGATAGGCCCAGGAGGATGGGACGATCGAAAGAGTGTCGTAAGCAGAGAGAACATACTGTAGGACAGGATCGCTCGCGCATAAATTTAAACGAAGCTAATAAGCTGGAAAAGTTTCGGACAGCGATGCGCCCGGCGCGTTCATCCTGATCATCCTGCATGCAAATTCAGTGAAATCTCAGGGCGGCTCGAGGGTAGCGACGATGGCGTTGTGACGGGGCCACGTAATTTCCTGCGGCCTTGATAAAAGGGTGGTGGGTCTCCTTCTGAAATCTTTCCTCGCGGCAGTGTCTACCGTCCCTGACACCAACCCTCCGATCTTCGTCATTCCAGAGACTCCCTGTACCCTGCAAACGTTATTAACTTTCTTAATGGAAGACGTACGTTGCGCGATCGCAAGTCCGATCGATCCCTAGAAGAGCTCTCGCAGTACTTGAGCTAAGGAACGAGTGGCGTTGCCGGTGCCGCTGGAGATGAGGAAGATGACGAAGATGACGATGCTGACGCGCAAAACGTGACTGCCTTAACGGCGTGATGGCACGAAGCGCGACGGTCCCCGTGAGTCTTGGCACTTGACTTGTCTTGTATCGCTGCTTCACAATAGGCCGAAGCGTCCCGAAGCTCAACCCGTCACATCCGCAGCCATAAAGGCCTTAAGACACGATCCAAAGTCGAGGAAGCTCCTCCTCGCGTGTTTTCTCTTGACGTGACTCGGGACTCTGCCACGTCGCCTGTCCCTCTTTCCCAATATCCAACCGGCGCGTTATTCCGCAGGCGGCAGGACGTGCGACTAGCCGACGCGTCGCGCTCGACGCTCGACGCTTTCGGGGCAGCTTCGACCGAGCAACAAGTGCTAATTACGTTACTTGCCTGACAATTGGTCTCTACCCGCGAGCACCAGAGTGCGAGGAGGAGGAGGAGGATGTGGCCGCGGAGTCCCGGCCCGCCGGCAGCGAACAAAAATGTTCAGTGCACGTGCTGCGCTAGTGGCGCTAGTGGCGCTAGTGGCGCTACTGGCGCTACTGGCGCTACTTGCACTCTTCCTTCGTCTTCTCCTGGCGCGCGTTCACGTAATGCCGTAGCTTGGCGAGTTAATCTCGATTAATTAAGCCGCGAATTAATCAGCGACCGCGTGACACGAGCCAACCGATAGACCCGCGGATAAGTATCGCTACGGACAGTAATTAGGCTTTACGAGTAGGATGACCCGTCGCGCACTAACCCTCGTAAATGAGAGAAAGGGATAGCTTACACATGTGGAGGTTCTAGTCACGAACTCTGACCTCCCTGAGACCGAATTCGGTCACAAACTTGGGCGTTCATTCTTCCGGTGGTCAAAGGACTCGGCATTCTACATTCGGATTTATCCACTTGACTCTTCCTTCCGAGAAAGAGAGAGAGAGAGAGATGGCCCGACATGTCGCTACGAGGAGGAGACAGGGAAAAAAGAAGAAAAATCGAAAGTCTCTTAAAATTAGGGGCGAGTTTTTTCTCTATCCATCATGGTGAGAAGGATGATAGATGCATTTAGTTGGAGTAACAGATGAAATCTTAGAATACCGTAGGGGCAAGAGTCTACAGACTGTCACTGCGTACGTCGATCTGTACTACCAAAAATAGTTTGATTGGCCAAGCTGATAAAGGTGGTACGAACAGTAAGATCAGAAATGCCATCGATCAAGCAGCCTGTGAATAGTCGTTAAATTCGGCGTCGCTTTAAACGGTAGCGAAGCAGGGAAGATTGGGAAGATTGGGAAGGTTGGACAGGTGAGGGCAAAGTCCAGGCATGCCGGAGCGAATGGGGGTAGCGAATTCGAGGAGCTCCATCGACGCTCTACCTGAACGCGCGCATCGTTCGCAAGGCGGAGATAAGAGGGATATCAGGTGGATCGGAACTGGAAGCTGAAAGCTCCCCTTAACAGTGGCATGGTCACTGGGCGACTCAATAGGCGTCGGCGAGGATCGCGTGTCGTACGACCATCGGATCATCGGATCGTCGGACTGTCGGACTGGTTCGTGACGTGGTTACGTCTCCAACGTCGGTAGTTAACGAAGGTCTTTGAAGTAGCAGAGGGTGTCAGGATGTGGACGAGGACCTGGACCATGTGCCTGAGAGTCGCGTTCAGTTTGCTGGTATTATCGAGAAAATTACAGTGTCAAGTCCACGAGTAAACTGTTCCATAATGTTATTGCAGGGGTCGGCCGTCGATCCCTTTTCTATTGAAGCGCAAGTTATCGTGGCATTTCGACTCTCCTCGTCTAAGAACTCGGTAAAGGCGTAAAGAAATACTTCTAAAGGTAGTTGGGAAAAAGGTTTAAACGCAAGAACAGCTGAGAAAGAATCTCTGGCGCGGATCGGCTTGTCAAGCAGCGTCCAGCGTCCATGGTCCAGATATTGCTTGGAGGTTGTTTTCTTTTTCTTTTTTTTTTTGTATCTTTGTTCTTATCGAACCTCGATGCTTTATTCCCTTACATCTCGATTATACACGATGGCGTGTATAATGCAGGGAAGGTGCACTCGTCTGACCTCAATATTCACTACTCTAGAAGGCAAAACCTATATGAACACACGAGAGAGTCCACCCATGAACCCCTGACCCAACCACCCCTGAGGCTGCCCCGCCGTGATAAAAACTAAGATTACTATGCAATGCAATCAGCAACGCTAGTCGGGTTCTTCCAGATTAAAACACACCTCCGGCTTCCCTATTCCCGCGAATGTTTCGCCCGGGCGTGACCTGCTTTGCAAAAAAAAAAAATGATAAACCACCCCTCGCTAAGGTGATAGCAATTGTTTGTCCGCGCACGAAAATCTCGCCGAGGAGGCTGGTAGCGAGTAATGAATATTTATGTGCGCAAGAAGGAGACGAAGATACCGATCACACCGAGTTGCGCATTTTTAAGCTTCCGCTAGCGGGAATTTTGAAAATGATGGAAAATTCAGGCAGCAAAGAAGCAGCTCATTGGTGCTTTTCGAACGAATGGCTTTGCACTTGCAGAATGGCACTGATAGTTATTGTCGATTAATCGCAAAAGCTGCTCGTAGTTGTGCTAGGTGCCGCTTTTGATATCAGGGAATGTCGTTGGTCCAGCAATTAGGGCGGGGGGGGTGGGTGGGTGGATCGAAGGATGTAAAAAAAGGGGTCGTGCGTAGGAGCAGAGTGTACTGGTGGAGTTTGAGTGAAGAGAGAGAGAGAGAGTACGGTCTACTCAATGAGTGGATCCCAGACAGGTAGGGGTCGGCTAATGCATAAACAATGCGCCGTTTATCCGTGCCTGGGATGCAACCCCAATGAATAATAAACTAACCCACAGGCTGGCGAATAGATAGAGCTGCCTATGGTTCACGTTCTCTCGACTGGCATATAGCCCGACGTTGCTGTTGCTGATGCCGCTGCGACTGTTACCCGATGCTCTTGGAGCTTTTGCCCATCGGCCAAATTACGAACTCCAGCACAGTTTGTGGGAAAAACTACCGTTTGCCCACGAAACGATTCGCGAGTGTCATGCGTCTGTCCTTTGCCGAGCGTGTGAACATTATCGCACCCTTTCCTTCCACTTTGGGCATTCCTCTTCAATCTTCCCACCCTCCACTGAATCCGTTTACAAAGGCCCAGTTACAGCGGCCGCGAAAAAGGAATCTTCTTACAGTAGAAAATAATGCGAGCCACCGTTTCTTTGATCTGTCCTGACGGGAAATAAGCGCCACGACGGGAGCCAATTAACGAAAAAGAATATTGTTTCCTGCAGTGCCGATCTTGGAGGCTGAATTCCCCGAGTAAAAATTAATTGGCGTCACTTCCTTTCTTTCCCTGTCATCATTTTCACATTTCACGTTCAGCTTCGGTCTCTCTCAGTGGAAAAGCATTTTGCCTAATCGCTGTGGTTTCCCTTCCTTCCCTCGTGGCCAAAGGTTCGTTTTGGTCTTCGTAGGCTTCACTGTCGAAATTTCTGCGAACCGAAAGCCGGAAAGTGATCTTGCCTTTTAAACGTCGACTAGTCTGCGTACTTGGAGTGGCATACGTGGTCTAATGATAAGGGTGGAAAAGTGGCGTGGCGAAGCGAAAGGGGGATGACGAGGGAAAGTGAGGAAGACTGGACCCTCGCGCGCGCGCC
The DNA here is from genome assembly GCA_036026315.1 of Trachelus stipa. NCBI lineage: Eukaryota > Metazoa > Arthropoda > Insecta > Hymenoptera > Cephidae > Trachelus > Trachelus stipa. The sequence goes on along the minus strand of JAYRCB010000642.1, from coordinate 101,859 downwards.
AAGGGTCCGGAATAAATGCAGGTTTGCCTGGGTGAGGGTTGTTTGGTCGGTGAAAACCTCCCCCTTTACCTTGGCCGAGAGGAAGAGGAAAGTGCGAGAAGGGTTGAAGTGCCGGGACGGGCCAAGTCGAGCCAAGGATCGTGTTAAGGGTTGCCCGTGAAATTAGGTTAATTCGGTTGTACGATCGCGCACTAGACTAGGGTCAGCAGTTACGTTTCTCCTCAAGGTCATTGTTCGGGCCAGTCAAGATCTCGTCTTCGAAGTTTTCGTCTTCTTTGCAAGTGAAAAGCACTTTCGGAGTTTTCAAGAGAAAGTCCTTCGCGTTTCACGTCGAAGTGGGAAATCAGATCTTGAACAATCTGCGTCTTCTGTCTTCTGTAAATTTCAGTAATCTGCGAGAGAGAAGAAAGAGTCTGTAAGAAACGCGTGGCTTCTGTCCACTGGCCCTTCCGTATAATTCTCATCAGTATTTTATTCAATGCCAAAGTGTTGAGGATCAGCTTGAGACTTCCGACTCGGTTACACTTTGACAGACAAAAGTCAAAACAAAAAGAAAAGGAGGGAACGAATGAAGATAAAATGTTCCTTATAATCGAACTTTCCAAACTTGTGATTAAAGATTAAATTTCAAAGAATCTTCGGACACAAACAGCCACTCCAGCCCAAGCATCGCTCACGCCGCAACCAGATTCCTTTTCTACGGGCAGATGGAGACACGTAATTCGAGTAATTTCGGTAATTGGACTATTTTTGCACGTCTCTTCTGCTTCGCGCGAAAAACGTGGACATTTGGTGCATGCGGGATTTCGACTACACCGAGCGAGTCTGTAGGGATGCTGCGAAGATCCAAGGAGCCTGAAATCTTGGGTTGGCGGGACGATCAGCTGAGCGACCGAGCAAGTTACTATAGGTGAAGGCAAAGTCGCCATTAGGTACACCGGTCGTTTCGGTCCTGTTTAATGAAATTTAAAACGAGCGAACTAATTAGCTTCCCCCCCCCCCCCCGGGCCTCTCGGCGTCCATTTTTAATATCGCTTACTTGACTCATCCCCCATCCTTTCTCTAACACAGACGCACCGTCGGAACACATCCCCCCCTCCCGCCACCCTCCTGGGAATAATAATATCTGAGCTCATCGAAAAGCAATCATTCGAAATTATTCCGCTGCCATTGTTCTCTGTGAAAAACACGGTATTTCTTCAGTTTCATCATAATCCCGTAAAGTCCAAAGTAACTCGTTCATCCCCTCCGTCATGCGGGGATATCAACGGTTCAAGCTGTTGCTTTTTCTTTAGTAAAATTTAATTTGAAATATATTTCAAGCAGCAACGCGAACGATAGCAACGTTAAAAAAACAATTTTGTTTTTCTATTCATAAAATTCTCCTGATTTTCTAACTAATCGACCGACCGCGCTCAACTCCGAACATCTTGATAGCTCGTGGCTTTTCTCCCGAGTTCCGTTCAACTTATCTTCTTCTCGCTCGCCAACTAAATTTACCAAGTAACTAATTGAAATACAATGATTAAAAATCAAAGTTCAAATTTTGCCAGTAGGTATGCGCATAGTTACGTACTTGGTATTGCATAAACAATCTCTTTCATTATGCAGCGCAACCGCTATTATTCCCTATCGGAGCATCGCAAGTCTTTGAAAACTTCTCCCGCTCCCCTGTCCCTCCTGCCTCTCCTGCCTCGCTCCTCCCGTTCTGTTGCTGCTGCTGCTGCTACTCGTTATCAGATGGCTTATGATATTATCGGCGCTGTTACTCGCGGTAGCAGTGGTCGGCTTTCCGTCTGGATTTTAGATGCTGAGCCTGCTAGTGATTGCTTTCCGACTGCAGATGAAAAATAACCAGAATGTTTATTTAGCTTGCTCGGAATCGGCCGACATGCGTATTGGTAATTTTGCACGAATTCGCATAGCCTCTATAAATTTCACTATAGAATCCTCCGTTTGGTTCTCCTCCAGCTTCTTTTTTTTTTTTTATAATATGAAAATCAATTCGCACCGCATCTTTTGCCGAGCAGTTTTCTTCTCGATCAGCACTCCTCCTTTTACCACCCTTTCCTTTCATCTTCTCGACTCCATAAATAAAGCGATAAGCGATTGAAGTACGGAAGTCCGTCCTCGCGGGAAGTCAATGGGAGCCATAAGCCGATCAATATATTAACCGATAGCGAAAGTAATAGGCAATTCCGATAACAAATATGCTGATACATCGAGCACCATTAGTCAGAGCTCTTCTTTTTCTCCTCCCTGACTTCTTTCCATAGTTACTTCTCTTTATTATCTCTCCATTCCATCCAACAGCCTATCGACTGCACTGCCAGAGTCATTTCTGACGATTCGCTTTAGGCTCCCAAAATGTTTGCTTGCTAATTTCCCAAAGGGAGGGGCCTGGCACGTCCAGAAACATCAGGTTCTTCCTTTCGTAAAAATTTTTCCTCTGGATTGAACCAATTTCCTGCTTGAAAAGGACTGGCAGAAATTTGAGGAAACTCAAAGAATCCACCGAGCACTCTGACTCTGAGCGAAAAAGATTTCTGTCGGATGAGACGAGACCAATTATTATTTTTCTTCCTTCCTTCTCGTCCTTTTGATATTGGCGAGTTCTCCCACCTACACGTCACTACTTACGCACTTATTCTCGACTGATCCCAGCTATTTATCCAGCGATACTAGAAATAGCCAAGACTCTCGAGTCGATCGTCACATTGCTCCAATTAGTGGAAGGCTCCGATTGATTTGATGTTAGTGTCGCAAACACGTCGGGTCGACCCGAAGGAACTGGGGCAAAGGAGGGGTTGGGTAGCAATGACTTCTCCACGACAGCCAATGTGCCCTCGGGGCTGCGAGGTGTAGCGCACATAATTCCCTCACAGGGTACGGAATAAGGGTTGGGCGACTCCACGCTCGAGAACCCAGACAAAGCCGATGGATGAAGTCAAACTCAGAAGAACGTAGGTAAGAGAGGAAGTACGTGGGTAGTCGGGTAGTCGGGTAGCTAGATACGTACGGTACGAAAGAGCGTGAGGCGTCGGGGAAGAAGGGGTGGGGGTGGGGGTGGGAGGCTGAATAAAGTGAGCCTGTACTACCCTAATGCAATTTCCTCTCCTTTCAACCCTCTTGAAGCTCCCTTGCGTCCTCAGTCTCGAGGCCCCCGACCCGCCTAGCCTCGTTCCCTCTTGAACGAGCGCAAACCCTCAGTCAAACGCTCGGAATATTCTTAAGAAAGGAATATCTTCTTTGTGTCTTCGACTTTGACATCCACATCCATGCCCGCCTTCCCCTTACTTTGAATTCGGCCATGCCGACCTATGCTGTTGCTGAACTCTCAAAAAGATCCTTGCTCGACCGACGGTCTCACTCGACACTTTGATTCGTGTATACGTTTCTCAGATGACGTTTGACATGTATCTTTAATCCGAAGTCACACGCGCCAGCGCAATCTGATCCCGGAGGTAATCCTCGGCAACTCGATCCAGCACAGCTTCCACGTTAAATCCTTACTTGCTGGAACAGTTAGCCAAAGTTGCAAGGAGTTAAAGGGGAAGAAGGAAGACGTGTCTCGCGGGAACTCTGTTAGCTTCGTTAATTTATTGGCGAGAACTAAAGTGAAAGAGAAGCACGGGGCGAGGATGCAGCATGGAATTCCTTAGGACGTTCCCGTAACAAACAGAATTTAATCGAATAAGGGGATTCTCATCAAGTCGGTATATTTCAAGGGAGACCTGATAAACGATTATTAGATCGATGTATCGACGTATCGATGAGAGAGGAGTGGGAGGAAGGGCCGTGAAAATGGAGGACGGAAGAGAGAGGCGCCGGAAGCCGTCGCCGACAGAGTGCGACCTCTGCTGGATTCTGTCGACTGGGGGGGGGTAGGGTACACTGCGCAAAGTTACGCATGCACGTAGGTGCACAAATTACGCGACGTGGTCAGCATGCATGTGAGTTCCGGCGGGCTAATGCTCCTGACGTATGTAAAACGTGTGTGCCAGACTGCCTAGGGGCGGCAGTGCTAACGGCAAGCAATTCGATCCCTCCCTCGGGAATCCTCGAGAAGGAATGCCGCTCGATATAGGCTCATCAGGGACATGCGGGGCCAGATTAATAGAGGCGTATTTCGCTATCGGAGATAGCAATAACCGCGGTGATTAATACGAAGGTTCATTTCGTGTTGGCTACCATGGAGAAATAGTTACGTGTCACTCCTGCTACGCACGCATAGAGAAACACACGGCAAGGATAATCGAAGGGTCAAACGCGTCCATGTATCTGCTACGGCTACCAGAGACATAGTCTGCTGGCTCTCTATGGATGCATCGCGGACTGTACATACGCTACGCAGACTACACGAAACTACACGGAACTACACGGAAGTACACGGGCTACACCGGATACACGGCCTGAACGCGAGTCCACGTAGTTCTCGACGCTCGTATTCATTAGGTTGGGTTTGATTAGTATCAACTCCCTGGCGTGCGTTTGATCGCGTTCCACCCTCACTCGAATTCACCCTTTTCGCTTGATTCACTTTCGAATACTCCTTCGGGCAGAGTGGCAGCTAAAGGGGTCATTCCGATAGACCCGCGAGGGTAGAAGTAGAGGGAGGAGGGTGATCAAGCCTCGGAGTACGAGTCCAGCAAGAAGCCAAACGACTAGTTCCACCCACGTCAAGTGCCTTAGGATCTCGTTGCAAATATTTGCTGAAATATTTATTCCCTGGTCCCGATCATTTTGGTTGTCATGGGCACCGCTCAAATGTTTACTGCAAACATTTGCACGGTCGGTACCGACCTATGATTGATTCAAGGCCTGCGCATGTAAAAGAGGGACGTCATTCCCGTAGCCTCTTTATCCTCCGCATCCTCCCTATCAACTCGCCCTTCGTAACTGCATAGCGTCTTGCGCACCCCTTTCCCTCCCGCGCCAATCACCCGGACTATCTCGATGTAGCCGATGCTCGGGATGCGTCGGAATTCGCATCGTTACTCGTCATCCCTATTCAGTCCTCTTACGGAGCTGCAGTCTTCGTTGTTCCCGATGCGCCAAATAGACCTCCCTGCGAGAAGCTCGTGAAATTGCGAAGTTCGTTACGGGTCGCGCTTGTACCTGCATGACCCAGAACGATTCTGTTTGTTGGTTGCTCTTGCTTCCACGTTTCCTCGATGCTCGTGTTTTACGAGGGCCATTGTATCGGCAGGTTATAGCTTAAACGGACTTGGCAACGATCATTACTCGATGAGTGTGATCAAGAAACGCGAACTCCGGCTTTAACGCCTTCCTCGTGACGGGATTGCCAATCAGGCGCTGCTGGCGATCCTTGCGATTGACACTGCTACTTCCAATTCCTAGTTAGTCAGCCACCCAGTCAGCCAGCCAGCATTTCGGCTGACTAGGCACCTCTCGTCCAAGGATCTGTCTCGCGTAATTTACACGAACCAATCGACCAGGCATCCTTACGGCCGGCACCTCCGACTGTCTCAAAGTTCGGCCAGTGGGTGCCGCATTGAATATTCCTCAAAGCACAAGATTCCATCTTGGAGGAGCGTCATGATCGAAGACGATGAAGAAGGACAAGAAGGATTCGACGAGCGATTGCAGCATTGGTATCCTGGTTCCCAAACTCCCACCCTTTCTTCCATGAAACTATTAATGTCTACATGCTTCCCGAGGTGGCCAATACGTAATCAAGATGATTCCTATTTCCGGTTATCAATTTTTGCGATTCAAAGTGCAGTAATGTAGGTGAGTCCGTGCTCGAAATTTCCGAGTTTCCCTTGTGTTATCGGACTACCGCGTTGTCTCTGTAGAATGAAACTTGTCATTCTGGGTTTGCGAAATTTTCTAATTGTCAGATAGTTGTCAATTAGTGAAATACAAGGCGCAGCCGCACGATTGGCAGACTGAAGTTCTCGAACGTAATTCGCCATTTGCTATCATAGACGTAAAGAAGGATTTTCCGGGGTCGATAAAATTGCTCGTGGCAACTGGCTCTCTTGGGTTTCGATGCTCCCTCATCTTTATAGGAGGGAATCGAGCCACGCATTCGTATCGGTAAATTGAGAGTGGCTGGAATCGAATCTATCGAGTAACGGGGGACGATTTCCCCAGCTGACTGAGAGTCGGAACGCGATTTCACGATTTCTCGATTCGACGACTTCAGTATTTTCAAAGGATACTCACTCCAGCTTCTTCGGATCCTCTGTACGTCGCTAAGTGGACCAATCTTCCTAATGGTTGAAGTTCTATGGATCCCTCGTTCCCTCCTTCCCTCCTTCCCTCGTTCGCGCTTATCTCCTCTTTTTACAATCATCAGATCATCACCTTTCCATCCCACTGTTTTTCCTTCAGTTTCCTTCTACAGTTGGCAACAGGAATACGATGGAGTCTCGAGGCCTAATATGTTTCTTACAAATGTGGAAATCGTGGCGGGTGGGCGCAACGGCGGAGAGACTATAGTATAGTAATAAAAATGGTCGATAGGATAGCCGATGCATACACGGGGGCTTCCGGGAGAAACGTCGACACTCGAAAATCCTGTGCGAGTTCGATTTATTTGTTTGCTATAATTAAATTGAAGCGGCATTACAGTGGGATGGGTCCATAAAATCAATTCGGATCGAAATCCGGCGTGGCCAAGGGCCTCCCCTTTCTGCCCACGGGCGTCGTCGTGCGCAAGCACCGCAGCATCCGTTCGCTAGCCATCAGCATCATGAGAATCATCGGCATCATTATCCCATATCTGCGTACCAGCAACGGGATCTCTGCCGTATTGTCTCTGGAATGGCCATTCGCCTCGATGTGCTCGCTCTTCGAAATATGATAACGGGTAGGAGCTGAACTCATTTCCCACACAAACATCCCCATTTCGCAGGTTTCGTCTAATCGACTTGGCAAACCCCTCGATTCTCGGTTCTCGACGAGCCGCGAACAACCCTTCAGAGCGTGCACGCCGTTTGCGCAATTAACCGTAAATCCCAATGGAGCTCTGAAATTCCGTGAGTCACGAGGGGCGGGGCGCAGGACTTTGACGACATTAAACATCCGAATCCGAATGCACGATCCTGGTCCGGTACGGAAGATCAGGTCCGCTGGTCGCATCGACCAAGCAGACCCGTCCAACTTCTGCGAGGATGAGGGACGCCCAAAGGAAAAGTTTGCGTTTTCGTATGTTTGGCGACTTTGAGCGACGTTGATACGTTATTACGTTGCATTAGGTTAACATTAGGTTATTTGCTGAATAACGTTGATCGACGCTGCCATACCGACGCAATTACATTGACTCGGAGTTGCGCAATGTAACTGCCGTTGAAACAGCGACGGCTGCGGCAGTTTCGAACCGCTTGCCGGTCTCGCTAGAGTGGCACGGATATTGATGGGAATTCGATGGTTGCCCCCCCCCCCCCCCCTCCTAGTTACTCTCCCCTTAAAGAGAGTGACAATAAAAAAGCAGCGTTCGCTCCTGCTTCCGGAAGATTTTCCGCGAATCGGGATATCCAGTACATCCGGGATACCGATTCGGCACGCGTTGTTTGGCAAATAAATATAATTTTTTTTAGTTTTGTTTGCAAACACACACACACACGGATGCGAATGATCCAGCGGGACGAAGACGCGGCACGGAGAATTTCTCTTTACTCGTAATATTATTTTCTATTTCCCTCTTCTCCTCTCTTTCCGCTCGTCCTTCGTCTTTGTCATTATTTGCACAGCCCCGACTGCCGCACGAAGCCGTCGGCCTTTGCCAGTTCCTTCTAATCGCAAGGATTTCCCATTTCTCGTTTAATTCTCTTTGCGTCGTCATCTTCATCCCTTCCTTCGTTCGATCCTTGGCGAAATCGAAGTTCGCTACGCTTTTCCTTAAAGCTCCTTTCCCTGGCATCCAGGGAACATTTTGGAAGCTTTTCCCTCTCTCCGGTCAGCCCTTTCGCTGCCTGATGATTCATTGTTCACGGAGGGGAGGAGGCTGCGAACGTGCGCCAGACACTGGTCCACACACGATCCCAGCTGCGCTTTCTCTCACGTCTTGGCATTCTTCGTACCTCTAACTAGTATCTCTCTTATGGCCCTGCAGACTCTCGCACTCGTCTCAACTCCTATCCTGACACAATAAAGTATATACGAACTTATTTCGCGAGCTTTGCGAAATATCCGCGCGACTCTCAAGATCCCTTCAGGAGAACGTCTTCGCTTCGTTCTTCGTTTTCTTTCCCTTTCGCCCACATGATCCGTTTGTTTATTCGTCTTGATGGTTTCTGCAGGAGCCACAGATTCCTAAGGATTTGACACAGCCCATTCTTAAATTCCCATCTTACGAATGGCTCCGATGACGACGTCACAGTCCGCTCTTGGGCCACCACGTTCCCGATAACGTGCTATCATAATCGGATCTCGTGTCTTTCGTACTGGCTGTGCACGCGGTCATTTATTCGCATTTGCGTAGGAATATTCATGCAACCGGAACTGAGTCCTGGAGCTTTCGCTTGGTTATTAATTCAGAGGACAGCAGAGTTATACATCGGGCGCTCGACATATCGGGGCATTGAAATATCGATTCCAAGTCCGTGGGAGTCGTTGCAAAATGCCGAGGATTGGAGCCACTCTAACTTGAATGCAGTCGTTACGTTACCTCGCGTCACGTCGCGTCCCGTCGCGTCCATCGGAACGCAGAAGCATCATCCCCCTTGAGTGCAGCTCATCCCATCAAACTCGCTTCCAGCTATTCGCTCCTCGTTCGAGACAATTCTCATTCTCAAGTGGGCAGAGATGGGCAGAGATGGGAAGTGGGACTAGATGGAAAAATGCAGCGTCGTCGCCTTCGCGGCCGAGTCGACGCGTCTCGTGAAATTACGAGTACTATTTTCAATGTCGTATCAGCTTCCGATTTCTCCTTTCACATAAATGTCTCGGTACACCTGGCAGTTCTCGAGTCTCGATCCTCCGAACGATATCGAATTCCACAAATGTCAGAGAGAATTGAATGGAGCTCCTTTCTTTTTTTTATCCTCATTGTTTTCAATGGGTGGGTCTCGCTACGTCGTCTTCCAGCCAACTTTTAGTTCCGCGTACCTCCCTCGTCCCCTTCTCCTCCCTTTCCGCAAAAAACCCTCGCGAACAGGATACTTGGCAGTTGTAAGGATTCGCTTCTGCAACCAGTCAGCCAACGATCCGTGCAGCTTCCTCTTATCTCGCGGTCCCTGCTCTCTCCCCTCCCGCTTCTTCGTCTCCCTTGTCCTTCGTTCACCGAGATAAAGTCTGTTTCATTCGAAGCGAGGTCGTTTCTGCCGCCACCAGGAGGCTCCAGCTCCGAGCTGGAGCGAGTCTCGAAAAATGCGGAGCCAAGGGGATGGACCCGAGAAACGAAGGAGGGAAGCGAGGCTGAGGCTCAGGGCCGGGAGCGAAGAGAGGAAAGGAGGAGGCGCGAGAGGCAGGCCCGGGGATTCCGCCAGCGGAGACACGGTTGATCGTTTCGCGAGTCAGTCAATTTCTCGGCGAGGTCTCAATTTCCTTGTGCTCCCTTGTAGAAGAAAATATCTCTGCGCCACGATCGGAACTCGATACGAGCCTAACCCAAGCTGAACACCAGAGATCCCAAGTCACCCTTCCTTTCGGGGCGGCCACCCCTGCCGAAATGTAAATGGGGCTAAGAAGAGAACTTTAGAGGGACCAGGAGGAAACAGGGGAGAGTGGCTTACGAATTGAGAATAGTCGACGTTGATACGCGAGAGGTGAAATAATTCGTACAACCCTTAATTCGACTTGCGACGAGAGTTGACCCTCCCACTTTTGAGCTTTTCCTACGGGATATGGAGGCACATCAGCCACAGGTCTCAGTAAATCGTGGAAACCCTAGCCTGGGGTATCCTCCTGGGAATCGCGTTGGTAATAATGATATCGTGCGAGCTTGAAGAGCGGAAGGGTGGAAGGGTGGAAAGGGAAGAAAAGGTTGCAAGAAAAAGGGAAAGAAGGAGAAAGGTCAGAAACGACAGGGGAGAATGTTACATGGATAACGAAAAATGTAGGGAGAAAAGAGAGTTCCGTGTTACATTAATCGTACAGGGTTGATTTTTACAAAAAAAAAAAAAAAAAAAAAAAAACTACGTATAGAAGAATAAATGGGTGTCCCTCGGCGTTGTCCTTGACTCTCAGTGACGTCGTGGAAACTGGCCTGGTTGCTGAGTACCGCATTGAGTGGTTTTTACTTTTTACTTCTTTTACTCTTAATTGCTCATTCACAGGTAGGAGCTTCGCAGGGTCCCTTGAATTGCCATTACCTGTTACAAATGAATCACTCCCTTCGTTCTGACCTGCCTCGAGCCAACAAATTCGAAATATCCGCCCAGAGTATCTAAAAATGATGCAGCTGCACGCTTCTGCTACCTTGCAGTGCATACATTGCAAAACACACACGTATTGTGTTTATATAGGAGGCTCCGGAGTAACTGGCTGGCTGCTAGCTGGTTGCTAGCTCGTTGCTAGCTCGTTGCTAGCTCGTTGCTGTCCGCGTTACGTTAACGTATTCGCCTCGCGATTCCACGCGCAGTTTCCAACTTCCAAACTCCATTATACAGCGACGAGTCTTCCGTCGTTACGGCGTCCTTCGGGGTCGTTTGAGACCCCATTTACGGGCCGGAACGTAGGAAAAAAGGCCGTAAATTCCAGCCCTGATCGTCGTCCCGCTTCTTTTTATAGATTCGTTACTCGCGGAAGCCGCGCGGAGCCCGCCACAGGATATAATTTGTTTGTTCCCGGGATTAGGGGCGCTGCACTCGCTTCGAATCATCCCCTCGGCAACCCGACCGAATCCCCCTGAATCTCCCTGAATCTCCCTGAATCCCACTGAACCCAGAAGCCATTGCCCACTCCGTCAAACTCTTCGCCCAGCAGGCTACCTTTCTCCTCGCGTGAATAGGGCATTCATTTTGAGTCATTGAGCAACCTCACTCTGGGAATACCACATCGCGGCAGGATTTCGTTTCTAGGTCGTCTCTTGGCTTGACCTGGGTCTGCGCGATGAGACTTCCCTTTGGTCCTTTGAGCCTGCACTTCTCTTAGCCAGATTCATCCTGATTTCTGCACTCGCGTCTATTCGCCCACGTTTGCACGAGAAAGGCAAAAGTCCTTTGCTGGCTTTGCTTTCTGCTCTCCCAAGGCTCATCGAGAAGAGAAAGAGGCTCGTGACGGTTGCAAACAGGCGATGTGGAAAGACCGGGCGTTTTATAATCGCTAGGTATACAGGTCGGAATCTTATGGATCAGGCTTGTATATGATGAAATTTATTAGAGCGGGGCTAAATAAATGTCTGATCGCTATCGAGTTGGGAAAGCGAATCACGCTCTCTGACTTCTCTTCCTCCCTCTCCCCAGCAACTAACCAACCCACGAGGAACCCACTTTCCTCCCTCAACCACCCACAAAGACACATCGATCGTGGCTCCACTCGGAGTTAGAGAGCTTTTTACACCCCCGTATCGGAGCCCACTAGCCGTAATTCACACAGATTGCCCGCCAAGAATGCATTATTAATCGTCCTGCCACCTTTCGCCTTTCGCCTTCCGCCTTCCGCCTTCAGCCTTAACCCACAGGGCATGATGCAACCGTTATCCGTTTGCGAGCATGTTGCTGGTTGGGCGTGGAGGAAACTGGGATAGGCTACCTACATGTCCGGTACCGAATTAATATTAATAAGTTTTAATTAGGTTGATATCTGGACGAGGAATATTAACGAGCGATTCATCAATCACGCGGAGGAGTTCCAGGGGCTGTTTGGATATCGTGTTTTCGACTTATTAATATTTCCTCAGCCATTCTTATTCCTTTTTCTCATCCTGTACCAAAGACACGAGCCTGAGAAGCCTCCTTCGTAATTGACGCGCATCGCGCCAAAGAGAGTGCAGTCAAGTGGGGTGCATTTTCACGAGGAGGAGAAAGCTTCGAATGGAATTTGGCTGCAAAGTCCGAACTTTGGAGAAAGATTTCGACGGAAGGGCTGAAGAGGATCTCGAGGGTCTCGAAGGTGGACAAAGTGGTAGGGAAGGAGGCAGCTGACCCAGGTCTCGGTTCCTCAGGGATTCCGGATCAACAATGAAATGCAGAGCGCAACTACCAGCGAGTCTGTCGGTGGGATTCATTTGGGGAAACAATCGCGAAAGCTCTCCCGTCCTGGCGTGCTTCAATCGAAAAAGAGAAAAACCTGTTGGCTGTCGCACGGAGCGAATTTCAAAAGGTCCAAGCAGCTCCGACTGCTCCGCAGCTTTTCCCGGCGTCCGGTTTTGTCTCGTGGATTGCTCACTTGAAGCGGGAATTGAAAGGTGCCTGCAGCGTTTATCTTACATTTCCGTCTGTCTGTTTCCACGATTTCTCATTCTCTTGGCTACAATCCACCACCATTTCCGTTAGGGCAGTCCATTACTAGCGCCTCCTACCTCGCGCTTGATTTATTCCTTTGGTTTTCGTCCTATTAGCGAATCTCTACCGGCCGTCACTCGATAAACATTTTAAACTGCGCGAGAGGAAAGGAAGCGCGTTTTTATCGTAAAACGTATATGAAAATTTTAGTGCCGATGGGTTCGGCCAGTGTGCGGAGGATGCCCATCTTGCGTATGTATAACTATGTATATACATAAATGTATATTTGATATATATGAACTATAAAAATGTACATCCGAATGCCGTCCTCTCTCACTCTCTCACTCTCTCTCTCTCTCTCTCTCTGTCTTCCCTGACCCTCCGTCTCCCATCCTCAAACGTTTCCCCGTCTTCTCTTCCCCTTTCCACTGCCTGTGGTTTCGCTTCTCTTGACTTTCCTTCCTCTTGTAGCCAGCAGTCTCTTACTACCACCCTTGAGCTACAACCGAGGTCTACGCGGGGATGGATGTGTTGTGACGTCCTAAATATTAATGGGGGATTTCAGATTTTGCGATTTAAGGATGAAAAATGTTGTTGGTATTGCGAGCGAACGTCTTTCTATATGTTGATCCTCTTCCGCGGAAGGAGCTTAAACGCTTACGTCACGATCTGAGAAATCCTTCCACTTCGAAACCCGCCCTATTTCGTCGACGCAGCCCGTAAAATCTCCTGAAAGTATACGTACCGTTGGTACCACTGTATCGCGGTATTGGGACAGTCGACAAATATTTTTTCTAAGGTTTGCAACACGACAGACTCTCATGTGCAATTCTCGTATCCACCTTGCTTTTTTTCCATCTCCTCTTTCCGTTTCCCATTTCCATAAATTGTAAGCGATATGCCAAAAGGGCTAGATGTTTTTATAATGCCAAAGTATTTTGATTATGTGTATAGATATATTTACTAAATATTATAAAAAATTTCGATAAAGCCAAATATACTTGAAACGTATATCCTCTAAGCTATCTACGTGTACATAAAGTACCGCACCAACTGAAGTTATCTGCTCCATTTGATTTCTATGGTAGAACCAGCTTCGGGTGATGCGATGATCCTGAAGAACCCTGAACGTACAAGTGTGCGGAAATCCCATCCTCCTTCCCGAGAGACTAAACTAATAAGAAGCTCATCATGTAAGGAGCAGTTGGTTGGTATAGTATTGACGCTCCACAAAAGAATGAGGAAAAAGTTTAGCGGGTGTTCCGACGTAAAAGTTCGCCTTGGAATTTACAGGAGCTATAAGTGCCGGAGGCGCGCGTAAGAAACAGCCGTGGAAGCTGCCGAGTCATTGCTTCCGCAGAATGGGAAGATTCTTGGGTAAGCCTCGTGGCGAGTGGAGGAACGAGGTAGCACCGTGGGATTCCCCGTTATTCTCAGCGTCCTTATGCGCTACGAATGTCGATCCGCGTAAGGCATTATGGAACCAGCTATTCTAATCCTGCAATGCATCATGGGAAATGCGCCGAGCGGTGGCGCCACCATCGGTGCGTCTAACCTACTGTCTGGATCTTGTAGCGTATTCGTGCTAATTGCGAGTACGTCTCATTCGAAGAAGCGAGACGCTTGAAGTTGCCACCTCCGCAAATTGCCTCCTCGTTTTCACGCCGCCTTCCAGCGACATTCCAAGTCGGTGAAATGCCGCAGGAACTGTGGTCTTGCTATTCTCAATGCACGAGAGTATTCCTCATTTGTTTCTGAAAAAGGACCTTTCTTAACTGGATGCACAGAGTGTCGTCACGCCACGGGTTAGGTTAGTGTGCGACGTTGCTCCGACATTACTTGTTGCTTTGCGTTCTTTCTTCGCTGTTTCGCTCGCAGTTTTCACGATTCGCGCGAAGCGGCAACGTTCGACGACGCGAAGGCTGAAATAGCGAATGTTGATTTTGGGTCTCGAGGGAGGGTGCAGCGAACGAGGCAAAGTATCGACTGCACTCCGGATGCTCCAGCATCCGATAGCCGGATGGGTCGCGCCTGTTAACAGCCTCAACACTCAGCAACACGCAGCATTTACACAGCAACTACACAACCACGCAATTACAGGGCGCCGCTTATTCGAGCCATTAATCGAGATTTCGGGTGTGGGCATAATCGCACCGAGTGGTTCGATCTCAGGATGAAGCGTCGGGGCGCCGAGAGGGCGAGCCACCCCCATCTAGTCTTACTTCCATCGAAGCGGCGGCTCGAATTCGCGAGATAACACGCTATGATACGAGGGCGATTAACGCTGCCTGTCCTCTCGCACTCGCGCCCCTTCGCCCTTCGCCCTCTGCCTTCTCGCTCTCACCCGTTCCACGTCTTCCTCACACTTTGCCCAGATTATACATCCGGCAACCCAGCAAGTCGACCTTCTGATTTTTTTAAAATTATATCCCAAGTCCTCAGTAGCCAGCAACAGAAATTTTTCAAGATATTGCTGCACTCGGGCACGTGGCATTAGCGCGCACGTGTAGCGAAGGAACCGAGCTGGGATCACGGAGCAGGATTTGGAAAATCGCGCAACCGATTCATCCCGTTCTCGCGGACGCCGCCTCGAATGCGGTTCAGGATGCTGCTGGAGCCTACGGACATTTCTCACTGAAAGGACGATTATGGAGGATGACGCAAATACGTGTTCGAAATAATAACTATTGCTCTTTAAGAAATCGCTGAGACATCAGGGAGCTAATCCATATTTGAGCAGCGATCTTGATGAAGGCAGTGAAGTCTGTCTCGACAGTCCGGGTAGAGCCTCTCGCCATTTCGCATATCTCTTGGGGGGGAGGCTGGCTCCGAACCCTCTGGGCATCCGCTCTCGGAATCCCAGATCAGGAATTCATTCCTCTGGCTCGAATCTCCTCGAATCTCGGAGCGACGACGAGGCCCCCGTCGGGCAGAAACGATTCGAGGCCATATCCATGTAGATGTACATACTTGAAATTGGGCATTTCCCTTTATCCCGAGGAAAATGAAGTTCGTTCCCACGTTCGCGAACCGCATCTGTCCACATGGTCCATAATGTGGAGGAGGAGGAGGAGGAGGTGCCATTCGCCAGAACTCAAAATTGAGCATTCACTTTTATCTCTTTTATTCTTCGCTTACTCTTTTATTCCTCCTATTCCGTGGAAATATCGAAACTCTCGAAGGTTTTTCAGGCATGAAACGTTCCGTCGGCGCTTAAGATTGCTGGCAGGTGTAATTCAGTTCTGAAATAATAATTTTCTACCAGCGATTTGGGGGAAGCAGCGCAGAGTCGGTAACTGTGTCATTAGTGTTGCTGGAGGTGCTCCTATCGAGTTGCCTAGACTAGTTGTTGCAATCAAGTCCCAATGTAGCTATTTAGGCGCACGCGAAGGCGGCGATATCGCCGGCAGCCGGCAGCGAAACCAACATGGCCGCCTGTTAACCGATTCCTCGGTTCCTGGAAATTTTTCTCGTAACCTCCTAAGTCATAATACTCATAGGCTTCACGAAGGCAGATAATAAAGGAAGTGGTATTTCCAACTTATCAATAATTTTTCACTCCGTTATCTGCCGTCGTGAGTGGAATCTGCGAAGGCGCCGGTGGTGGAGGGAGGGGGGGGGGGAGATTGTTGAATGAGCTACGAGGAGTCAGTCGCTCGCCGGCCCTTCGCCATGAGGGTTTCAGGATTCAGGATTTGGGATTCGGGCCTGGTCCCCGATAGCCACGGAATTAGAGTCCACTGATTAATTGCTCTCGGCCGATTACGAGGGAGCAGCCCTCCTGATCCACAGCAGGAGTCAATGAAACTTCCCGACTCGTGGAATTCAGCCCTCGACCTTCCTGATATTGACTTTGGAATATGCTCAAGCAATTCGATAGATGGGGGGGGGGTGGGGGGAGGCTGATTTAGTTATCCGACTTCACTCGCCATTCTTCATCCTCTGCGATGAAGTCATCAGCTTTTCTTTAATGTAGTCACTAAATTTGCTCTTGACTCGTAAAGGATTTCGGGGAAGAGCGGAAGGTGCGGGCCGGTACCGGTTAGAAGACAGAAGGTTAAAGGACACGGAATAAGGGTAACCCTTTGAAGGAAGCTACAGGAGAATAACTCAGGACCTTCTTCTATGAATTTTAATTAGCGCACAGCCGACTCGTAATTCACGGTTACGTCTTAAACCATCCGGGCCGGCCGTCTTAAACATTCAAGCGAGCCTCCACGGTTGGGGAGGAGAGTGAGGAGAGTGAGGAGAGAGAGAGAGAGAGAGAGAGTGAGGGTGGGTGGGTGGGTGGGGGTGGGGTTGGGGGGTGGCTGAGGGGGCCCTTGCCGTCTCTCTTGGGACGTTTGCAGGGTAGATTTATTGGGGTGCAGAATGTTACTCCCGTTGCCATAATGACTTACCTAACGGCCACCACCAGCCCCTTCTCAGGACTCTGTGTAGTGCCGTCGGAATTAATATTAAACTTCCGACGGAGGCTGCTGCTCTCTGGAATTGCCGAGCATGCAACTGCCACTCGATGCCGAAAAAGAAATGCGGAGGAAACTGCGAGAAAAGTGAGAAAAGTGGGAGAAGCTCAGTGTCAGAGAAAAAGATATTAATTTATATTGAAATTAATTCGCGGCGCTGCGATCGCTCGAGGACGACGCTGGCGAGAGGAATTCTCGGAGATGAGGATGGGTCCATTGGCCGGGATGGGATGGGGATGGAGATGGCAATGGCGATGGGAATGGGGTTGGGGCTCGTTAGTCTTGCCGGGATTAAGGATTAAGCAGCAATGGCCCTTTTTGCGGACTTAATCCCAGTCAGCGGCGATTGTTCGCGATTGTTTTCTCGGGCCCACTCGGCAGGAGAACTTTTTCACCTTTTTCTTCCTCCCCTTTCATTCTTCTTTATTCTTTATTCCTCGTTGATTTTTTTTTACCTTTCATTAAACTTCTTCCTTGAGTCGTTTCCTCAATTCTCTCTATCGGCCACATCCCTTATCCAATCGTTCGGATATAGTCTCGCGACTCTCGCATGACGTCATGAATCACGACTCGCCGTTCCCGATGCGAATGACTCGTGAGTTGCGACTCGAGTCACGCTCGAATTCCTGTCCGATGAAATCCATCATCATAAATCTAACGGGACGTACGGCGGCGCCGCGGCTAGCGAAGGTTCGCCTGACCTGTCCGATTTATCAGGCGACTGTTTCCCTCCGCTCCCTCTGCTTCGCTTTTCCCTTCCCCTCCTGACTCGTGTCACTCCCTTTCTCACCCCTTCTCTGTCCCCCCCCCCCCCGTGTTCTCGGAAAATGCGAAACTGAACGTTCACGGGATCCGGAAAACTTTAGCGAGCCCCGCAAGCCTCCGAAAAGTGTTTCGTGCATCGCGGGCGCAAAGTGTTCCATTCGGAGAAAAGAGAAAATCTCAGGCTCGCAGGGGTGGAAGGGAGGGAAAAGAGAAAGGAAAAAAGAAAAGACTAAAAAAGAAATGGTAAAAGCAGCCAAAGCTGGCTGCGTCTTGTCTCTCCGACACAGAGGACCTTCCTGCCAGCAGTCCGGACCATTTCTCCCAATGCCAGAGGGACGATTTACAGCCATCTGATTCTGGGCCGCAGAGCAGCAACGAGAGCTGCGGCGCATAGAGGGATGCCGGTGGTTTCTTATTTACGAGCCAAAAAATTCAGCCGGCTCTTCGTAGCTTAGATAATTTGTTATTTATTTCCGGAATTTATTTCTCTCTCGCTCCCTTAGCCTTCTCGCTTTATGCTCCACCTCCCTCTTAGTTCGAATCCCACCGGCCTTTTTTTTCATCCCCCCTCCTTCGAGTGTCTCCTTCTCTACGTTTTTTTTCTCTTCCATCTTTCTCCCTTTTCTCTCTTTCGACGCGCTATTTATTTACCCCAGTGTCCTGGCGAATCGCTTTCGGTTTTCTTGCCAACAAGATTTCCAGAGCCCGGAAAAAGGGTTGAGCTTTTTAGCGGCACGCTCGAAGGAGACCTCATCCCTCACCTCTTGCCGGTCTCCATTTTCTAAAGGCCACCCTTTCACTGAACTTGCACACCCTGTACATTTATTTACCTTGCGCAAGAACTCTGACGTCTTCCTCTTAGAGTATCGCGAATGCAGCCCATTTGCCTCCTGCCCACTCGATTTACACCGAGTCCAAAGTAGCTTGGACGTTCGAGCCTTTAGAAAATCGGCAGATTTATGCAGCCTCCTTTTTCCATCTTTGCGGATCTCCTCCATTTATCCCTCAGTCTCTCTCGCTCTCTCTCTCTCTCTCTTTGCTCCACTGCTCAATTCGCTGCTTTCGCTCAAATGTAGGCTGACCTCTCGTTTGCCG